>JBAMNC010001453.1:270000-315000 GCA_037902135.1 Cetoscarus ocellatus
AGCTTTCCTCTTGTGTTCCTCCCACTTTTGACAGGTAAGACAGAAAAGAGTCTGATCACCCTCTTGGGTGCAGATATTTGTTGCACTCTTGTTTGTCTCTTCCTGGTGCTCAGCTTTCACGTGGACATCTTGTTTCAAGCAGGCTTCACACTCTTCTTCACCCAACTTTGTGAAACTGATATTTTTCTCCTTCACTGCCTTCTGGTATGTTTCATAGGAGCATTTTGGAGCATCACTTGCCTTGTAGTCATGATACATCATCTGTATTTTGACATCACTTGGCAAGTATCTGCGGTTTGGGGCATGCTCAAGTCTGGAGTGACTAATTGTCGGGTTGAAAGATTCAATGTGGTCATAGATTGAAGACATTTTGATTTTATTTAATGGTGCATGTCTTCCTCTGTGGTCTTGGGGTGGTATCAGAGTAGATGAGGTTGTGTTTCTTAAAACAGTGAAAATTAGTCTGTCATTTTTTGGATGATAACCTAAAGTTGAGAGGAAAAACTTTCTGCAGACTTTCTGGGATTGGCCAAGGTTGTCAGTAAGATGATATGTGAGTGACCTCATTCGTCTGTTGGGACCAGGTAAAGTGAACTGCTTTTTCTGACACTGGGAAATCATGTGCAAAATGAAACTTTTCTTTCGCTGTATGACATGGTCTGGTAAGCATCAAATATTTGTCTTCTTCGATCTTCTTTAATCTTCTCACCACATTTCTGCCTACACATAATTCCACAGGATTTTCCCATCTGTGAAGTCTTACTTATGTGCTGATTTTCAGCTGGAGGCTCTTCTGGAGGATCTAGATTTGCACCATTGCTGGTACCATTGCTGGTACCATAGCCATCATCATCATCATCATCATCATCCTCAGGAACATAGGGGCATCCCTTTTATCATAACCTCCTTCACCTTCTGTAATCTCCTCATTAATGCCATGGTCATCTATCACTCTTCCCTCATCTTGATTTTTCCAAATTTGGACATGGTTTTCCAAGTGCTCAAGACTGACTATCCACTCTCTCGTGTAGCTGTCCTGACCATCTGACTGCAGTGAGGCAAGTAACTCCTCCAGAGACACTGAAACTCCTTTTCTATCTGAAACTTTTGCTGAAGCACCTTCCCCATCTTGCACTGCAAAACATTAAATAGAAAAGGTTATATATATATATATATAAATATACCTATGAAACACAGGATCAAGGATTGCATTTTATCTATATATATATTTATTTATTTATTTTTTGTCTGTCTGACTGTGTATCTATCTATCTAGATAGCTACATTGACAGATAGATAGAAACTCCCACACCTTTAAAAGTGGGTTTTCTATCTGACCTGGCAACCCTGTTATCACTGGTGCTGCGGTAGGGTCTGCTGCAACAATATAACTTTACAAAGAACTTCACATCCTGGCTCCTCAATTCATATGATAATGACACTCCTGTGTGTGCTTTTCTTTCTTGTTGTTTTTTTTTTTTTTTTTTTTGTCACAAAACATTGTTTGGAGATCAGGCGGGACCAATTATTCTCTAATCTGTGTGACTACAATAAGGATGTTATTCACCACTTCGGACTAATATTAATTCCTCGGTATAATGGAGAGATGTCACAATTCAGAAATCGCAAATAGACTAAAGGAATTAACAGGACTAAATGGGCTGGATATTGGCTTCAGGGAAGCAGGTAGGCTGAAATCGTCTGTCTGAATGTCTGTTTGACTGACTGGGATTTACGTATGTTACCGGCTATAAAGCTGGGCTAATTGTTTACAATGTTACGGAGCTGCTCACATAGCTTGGCTTGCCCTCTTTCTTACCGATCTCAGGGTATTTGCGTTTCACACAAGCTCAACCTTCCTCTTCCCCTGAGATTGTGCCATGAGTGTTAATTGATCGCCGATTGTCCTCAAAAGATTGTATTACTAGCACAATACCAAGCCAGAAGTGGCATATATGGACGAACTGGAAAACAACGTCGTAGCGCAGCAGATGCACTTACTGCTGTTTGGCTTTGTACAGTTAGTGTGCTAAAGTGTTGCTGTTCAAAGCCAGAGTGCAGTAAGTGATGTTACTGCACTCTGGCTTTGTAATGCAGTATTGTAGCTCTCTTGTCATACAAAACCAGTGTGCAGTATATACTGCACTCTGGCTTTGTTTTTGTCTGAATTTTGTCATTACTGCAATTTTGACATCCATTTATTTCTGAAACGGTATATAGTTAAACCAGGAAACTTCCTCAGGTGATAAGGGGAATGTCAAAGAGTAAATTTTACATCTTAACTCAATTTTGACCAAATGTGTAGTTACTGCTCTTTGCCTTTGTAGGGCAGTGAAGGCTGCCTCGTCTCCCTGTGAGATCAGTCCGACCACTGTGATGTCGTCAGCAAACTTGACGATGATGTTTTTCCTGCAGTCGTATGTGTAGAGGCAGTACAGGAGGTGGCTCAGCACGCAGCCCTGTGCTCAGAGTGCGGGTGGAGGAGAGGTGGGGGCCAAGTCTCACAGTCTGGGGTCTGTTGGTGAGGAAGTTCTTAATCCAGGTGCATGTTGGGGGGGGCAGGGTGTCCAGTTTGGTGGTCAGTATGTCCGGGATGATGGTGTTGAATGCCGAGCTGTAATCCACAAAGAGCATCCTGGCAGAGCTCTGCTGTTGTTCCAGGTGGCTCAGCACAGCGTGCAGAGCTATGGCGATGGCGTCCTCTGTGGATCTGTTCGCCCGGTATACGAACTGAGGGGGGTCGAGTGTGGGGGGGAGACAGTCTTTGATGTGCTGGAGAACCAGTTTCTTGAAGCACTTCATAATCACAGGTGTGAGGGCAACAGGGCGATAGTCGCTGAGGCTGGATGTGGGTGACTTTTTGGGTATGGGGATGATTGTGGTGGATTTCAGGCAGGTGGGGGTGACTGTTGGGTCAGGGAGAGGTTAAAAATCCTGCAGAAGACGCCGGACAGCTGTTGTGCACATGCTCGGAGCACCTTACCAGGTACTCCGTCAGGGCCCGGGGCCTTCCTGGGGTCCACTGCCAGGAGCACATGCCTCACCTGTGCTCTCCTACAGTGAGTGGGGGGGTGCTGGGGCCTGGTGGGGGTGGGGGCAGGGCTGGAGCAGGTGGGTGTCACTGCGGTGATGCTTCAAAACGGGCAAAGAAGCTGTTGAGCTCCTCTGCCAGCGACACGCTCAGGTCTCCTGACATCACATCACATCCTCTGAAGTTAGTGATGCTCTGTAGGCCCTGCCACACCTCCCGTGGTCTGTTGCTGGTGAAGTGGGACTCTATCCTCCTCTTGTAGTCTGCTTTGGCTGTTTTTATTCCTCTTTTCAGGTCAGCTCGAGCCGCACTGTACAGGGCTCTGTCACCTGACCTGAAGGCAGAGTCACGGCTTTGAGGAGTGAGCGGACCTGGCTGTTCATCCAGGGTTTCTGGTTTGGAAAAACCCGGATGACCTTGTCCACAGACACAGTTCCCATTACAGAACTTGATGTAGTACAGTCGCCGTGTATGTTTCCAGGTCCTGATGCTCAAATAGGTCCCAGTCTGTGTGTTGGAGGCAGTCCTGTTGTTTACTAAGTGCACTCTCAGGCCAAGTTGTTACAGTCTTGTGGTGGGCCTAGATCTGCGTCTGAGGGGGGTGTCTGCAGGGGTGAGCAGCAGGGAGAGATGGTCTGACTGTCCAAGGTGGGGGAGGGGTGTAGCTCTGTAGCCATGCTTAATGTTGGAGTACACATGATCCAAAGTGTTTTCTCCTCTCGTTGGCACTTGACATGCTGGTGGAATTTCTGGAGTACAGTCTTTAAATTGGCCCTATTAAAGTCCCCAGCGATGATATGAACGCCTACAGTCCTGAAAAAATCATCTGAACTGCAGAAACTGTTTAGAACAAGATTCTCTGAAACTTAGAGATTTGTTTATTACATTTTTAAGGATGCTTAATGTCACATTGGACATTTATACTCTAATAAAGTTTTAAAAATTTAAAGTCAAGTTCCCAGAAGCTTCAAACAGAACGTAGGCAGATTGTTGTTACACAGAGCTCCAGTCAATATGCAGATGCCCCCTGTCACAGCCACAATGCAATCATCCATCATTTAAAGCTTTTTGCTTTCTTGGGTGCCGGGGGGCTGGAGCCTGTCCCAGCTGACACTAGACAAGAACCTGGGTACAATCTGGACTGCTCACCAACCGCAGGGCCACATAGAGAGACAGACAACCATTCATACTTTCACCCACATCTAAGGGCAATTAAGAGTCACAAATTAACCCAATGAGCATGTGTTTGGTTTGTGGGAGGAAGCCGGAGTGCCCGGAGAGACTCCACGCTTGTATGGGGAGAACATGCAAACTCCACACAGAAAAGCCCTGATGGACATGAACCAGCAATCTTCTTGCTGCCCCACTGTGCCGTCCCGCCTCGATTCAGCTTTTTCTTAGTTTTACAGCACAGAATCTGTCTAGACTGTCTGGAGCTGATCAATCTTAGTGCTTGAAGCTGCTTGTGTATTTCATAGTGCAGCAGTGGGCTGGATGGCAGGGACAAAGACCGCAGCTACAGCCCCACCTGGTGAGGGACGGCTGGATTAGACGTGAAAGAAAACCCAAACCAGGTTTATGGGCTTGAGGACATTCCTCTGCAGTGCCTTTGCCACATCATCATTTCCTTCAGTCCTGTGGGGAGCAGTGGCACAGCTGCTGTAAAAGCCTGGGGCGTTTGTTGATTAAATAACCAGCCCCAGCCCCAGTCTGTGCCACGCGGTGCACTGACTCCAGGTGTCCTGTCACCTCCTTTATATAACTTATATAACTTTGCTGCCACACCATTTCTCCTGCCCACCTTCTCCGCTGCACCATCTGAGCATCAGAAGACTAACGTCTCCATGCCCTGCTTCAAACCAGCCTGCTCAAACACTGATGATGAATCTGATAGGTCAGGGACAGCAAATAAATGTATTACACTGCACTAAATCACTCACTGGCTCACCTGACTAAACAGAGCACATCATCTGCATGTTTGACTGTAATGCTGATGACAGACTGATCTTCAGTAAAGATCTGGACATACTCTCTCATGAGCTACTGAATCTGTGGCCCCATGGATCACCGCACTGATGTCTTCATATCTGTCAGGAGCTGCTTTGTCCCTCTGTTGTAAATATTAACAGTGAATCTGATGGAAAAGAGATATTTATGTTGGTAATGCAGAAATTTTGTTAAGTTAAAAATAAAATGCAAAAATATTTGTATTTCTTACTTTCCATGTCAGACAAACAGCAGTTTTCACACCAGTCATACTGCGCAGACTTTTGCTTAAACTGTGTAATGTGGGTATTTTGGCTTCATCTTTGTACAGCAGCAGGAGACCGTCCATCTTCACAGCCTATATGGTCCTAACATCTGGCACAGCCATGATGTACGAGCATTATTAAACATGTTTTTCTCCTGCCTTGCTTTTGCTTATTAAATGTGCCTGTCTGGCAGTGGATTAACTCTTTGTGAGGCCCTCTGACCTTCAAAAGGATTTAATGTGGCAGTTATCAACACTGCGACTGTTGTGGGGTGCTGACTTTATCATTTATCTGCAGCGGCTATGCTGAAACTGTCTGTGTGAAATAACTGCACTGCACTGCAAATTCTTACATGTCTTTTCTTTTTTTACTGTTGTTCATTTCTTTATCTATTAGGGTTGATGGTTTTTGATTATTTTGATCTTACTGAAAAATCCTTTTTCAGTGACGGCTTATTTATTAACAAAGAAAAATCTAGTCTTAAGAACATCAAACAACCAAAACCACAGGAGTGAGTCCCAAAAGAAACTGTACCTGCATTCAGCCTCCCCAGTTTATCCTAAATATCTATATAATAGTGTACTAATAGTGTAGGGCTGTTGCAATATACCAGTGTGGATGATAACTTTCTTTAATAAAAATGACAAAAATCATGTTGGGCAACACGGTGGTGCAGCAGGTAGTGCACATGCCTCATAGCAAGAAGGTTGCTGGTACATCCTCATGTCAGTCATGGCCTTTCTTTCTGGAGTTTTCATGTTTTCTCAGGACACTTCAGCTTTTCCCACAGACCAAAAACATGCATGTTAGGCCAAAAATGCAGGTGAAGCATCAACCCCATGTACTGTGTGTGTTTTCAGCCTGTTTCCTCCTCAGGGACTTTGACATCTGTAAGTAAGAGCAACATGACGTGTTCACTTTGCAGAGCATCGTTCTACATCTGCAGCTTTGATTACGGACATGGATTGATTTGCTCCATTATTTCCCCATTCAAAATGTTAAACCAACAGCTAGATGTGAGTTTACACTTATGCCCGGGCTATCAAAGTACAAAATGATTCAAAGAAGAGGCCAAAAATGTAAAGCTCTGCAGAGTTGCTGACTGACTGTGGTATGTGAAGCTCCACCATGACTCACAAATTGGAGAAGTTATGGGTGAACACAGACACACAGAGACTTTATACACAAGGATAATCAGACACAGGTGAGACTGAGGAGGCAAAGGTGATCATGAGGAGGCACAGATGGACATGTGCAGGGTAATGAGTGTAAAAAAAACAGAGGATGAGGAAACCAAATGCAACTCAATAAACAAGACGACAAACGATAAGGAAAACAGACAATTCAACTATGAAAATCAATCAATTAATCAACGAGTTTTAGAGCGACAGTGACTTCCAGCTTGGGACTACTCCATTGAGCTTTCACTCCAAAACTCAGTAGCCAATCAGAAAGCAGCCTCCCAAGGCCCATCCATGGTCAAAATGGGTCAGAATTGCGACCAAAACCAGGCAGCTCAAAAAACAGGTTAGGAATACGAATGCAAAACAGTTGGAGCAAATGAATTTGTGATAGGTGCAACAAAATGTGTATTGTTAAACAAATAAGATACAATAATTTTGAAGGATTAAATTGATATTTTGTTTGCAATTTTTTATATTGTTGTTTGACAATATTGACAAAATCTAAATTCCATAATTGTTTAACATGTGGCTCACAGTACAAACCTCATCATGAAAAATGTATCCGTGAAATGGAGACACTTGTTTGTCGATCCATCAATCAATCAATCAATCATTCATTCATTCATTCATTTTCTATACCGACTATCCCTTTCGGGGTTGCGGGGGGCTGGAGCCTATCCCAGCTGTCATTGGGCGAGAGGCGGGGTACACCCTGAACCGGTCGCCAGTCGATTGCAGGGCAACATGTAGAGACAGACAACCACTCACGCTCACACCCATACCTAAGGGCAATTTAGAGTGACCAATTAACCTAATGAGCATGTTTTTTGGTCTGTGGGAGGAAGCCGGAGTGCCCGGAGAGAACCCACGCATGCACGGGGAGAACATGCAAACTTCACACAGAAAGGCCCTGCCGGACCCGGGAATCGAACCGGGGACCTTCTTGCTGTGAGGCACGTGCACTACCTGCTGCGCCACCGTGCCGCCCAATCAATCAATCAATCAATCATATTTTTAATTTAAGAGCAGATGTGCACACAATCAAATTTCTCATGCAATAGTCATTTGTGAACTCTCCAAATGTGAGCCAGAGCTTACAAATAGGGACCCAGATATCAACCATATACACAACCAGATCATGACACAAACATGATTTGTGTCCCAAAACCAAGTAAAAACATCATTATTATTGTTAACATCATATTATGAGTTACTAAAAGACCCTAAAGTATCCACTAACAATACACAAAGACAACAGCACACAGAAAGTGATGGTAAAAAAATCATTTGGGTTGTCATATGTCATTAAATTCCATTAAGAAAAAATCGTCAGTGTTTATTGGACTGAGTCCTGAAAGTGAAACTAAAGGAAGCAGAGCATGTGGGCGGAGGGGACAACGGGTCACTCCTACAGCCTGTGGTCTCCTGGTCCTCTCCTGTTTGTCCTAAAGAGAGCACCTTGGTGGTGGACCATTGACAGACTGTCAGGTCATGGCCTCCTGATCCCTGAAAGGTGCAAACTGGGTCAGAAACCAGTCTTAAAGTCCTCTGGTGTGCCTGCCTCATCTTTATGCTGAATCTGATTTCATTAAGCATGCTGAGATAAATGGAAATTTGCAATCCCCTTACTGAGTGTAATCTCATACAAACGAGTGTGCATCCTGCCACAGTTACCAAAAGTGGACGACAGCTGTGTCAACAAACCAGAAAAATGGTCATGGATCTCATGTGACTGACCAGACCTGACCGCTGCTGTACATCTGCATGTACGTGAAAGTCAAATGCATTTATGTTAATCCGCCCCACTAGTCTAAATGCATTTATGCATACATTACTGAATGAAATCCATCTGAACTGTAAAGCCCTCCTGCACGCCCAGCCCTGCACCGCGCAGCAGAGGGGCGTGATCCTTTAAACACCGATTGTTATTGAACTCACTGCAGCAGACATTTTTAGTTTTACTCAGTTTTAAAGGCTGTTAACCTGTTAGCTTTGAGATAGAGAGCTATGAACAGTCACTCAGTTTACAAGGCCGTTAGCCTGTTAGCTCTGAGACAGCCCAGATAGCAAAAGACATTAATTCAATGTTGGATTTTGGTCAGATTGGTCATTTTTGGTCGAGGTTAAAAAATCTTTGTTGGTTGATTGTTTAATTACAGTTATCATTTCAATGTTTGAAAAACTGTTGTTGAATCAATGTACTATAGATGATGCTATTTAAATGTTGAAATGCTCTACAATGAACTGACATTGTGTCAATGGTGCTGATGGGGGGAGAGGGAGAGGGCGAAGGGTGTGGGGAGGGTTAGGGTTAGGGGTTAGAGAGAGCTCACAGGACTCACAGAATTTCAAACTTTGGTGGCATTTGGGCAAGTGGAGATGGAGCATCAGTTAAACAATACTTCGACCTTCTGCTTGTGAGTCCTTGTACTATTATAATATATTATCCTGTTCAGATACCATCATATGGTTTCATCGTTTGACTAAATGTTAACTTTGTGTATGTGCCGAGCAAGCTTAAGTCTGGAGGTTTTGGCTTGATAGCATTATCATTTGCTAGCATTCTAGCTAACAATAGCTAACTGGTAAGTCTTTATGCTAATATAATATATTATTCCGTTCAGATAGCATCAAATGGCTGTCAATATTTAACTAAATATTAACTTTGTGAATTATTGTCCGGCCGGACAACTTAGTCCAGAGTCTGTTGCTTATATTAGCAAAGCATAAAATACAATATTAAGTAGCATGCTAGTTAACATCATGATCGCCATTTTACAGGTGAGTTCCATGATTAAAATGTATTTCATTTATCTGTGTTTGTAGAATTGTTTATATGTCTTTAGAATTTTACATTATTAACGTTTTTAATAGTTACATAAGCACTGTTTCAACCAGCACCACGGTGAAGCAGTTGGTTTTTTTATAAAGATGATCAGTTCATCCTTAGTGAGTAAGAGCCGGCTCTCTGAAGTGAACCTGGCGAGCTGGCTCTTGATTGGTCAATATGTGTGTCGTCTCTGTGTCCGTGCTGAGCAGGAGGGTGTGGGGGGCGGGGGTAACACACACAGCACACGAACAGGAGGGAGGGAGACGAGAGGGAAAGAAGAGGACAGGGGCAACGCGACAGTGAGGCCAAATAAGATAAGATCCAGTCTGCACTCACATCAGAATAGAACAAAACAGCGACCCAGTATCAGCCAAATAGAAATATAAATGCAAAAAACAGAGATATAAAAGCAATAATAGAAATATAAAACCAATATCAGCAAGTAAAGTGGCTCAACAGATCTGTACATTAAGGTGCATTGAGGTAGTAGTCCAAGTTTTAAAATAGTATAAAGATAAATGTATATAGTTAAGGGTGTCTTTTGGTCTTTATTATTTATTTTTGCAGCATTCTGTAGAGTTATTAATAAAGGCACACTAACAAATATTCAATGTAATACATGTTCTTTTACATTGTTAATCCATTTTTGCACATATTTTTTGTTTGAGAAAAGTTACACAAATCATGTTCAATATATTAATTAATGATGTGTGTCCTTTCTTTTAGACATCAGTCCTAGCTACGCAACCGGCTCCGGATCAACTGACTTTAGATTACCTGGCCTGGGTAAAGATACCTACTGTATATTCCCATTTACCCCCAATACACAATGACCTAATGTGCAATGCCATGTGTGATGCCATGTTGTTGGTTTCTTAAAGGTTCAGCTCCAAACACAACGAGATGATTCCATTGGGGGAGTCCAGCCAAATGTTGCAAGGCAAGTATCATTTTTTGATCAACTTCTTAACCTTACAGATGCCATCTTAATTAAGAAACATGGCACTCGTGATTTTACTGTCTTTGTTCGGCTTAACATTAAAGTGCAAACATCAGTGAGTTGCTTAGTGTCACTGATTGAAAATGGTCAATCTGTCCTTGAAATTTAATGTAAAACCAATTGTTTTTCTTGCAAGACATTGCTGAACACAAAAACACCAAGATGCTTATGGAGCTACTCATGGAGGTGAAAAAAATGCCACGGGACAAAAGACTGAAATCGCTAAATCCACTTTGAATTTTCCTGGAGCTGGTCCTGAATCACAGAGAGAAAATAGCCGGTCTAAAAGTTCAGATCGCCTTGTGATCACAAGCCGAATGATATTTTTTCTTGGTCAGTATTTGACCAGTTCTTTTGCTTATTTGTTTGATGGCATTGTTTGTTGAGTAGTTTTGAAACTGTTTTATTTCTTTCTTAGAGGTAATAAGAAAGTCTAAAATGCAGTACTCTTGTCTATTTGTCATGGCACATTGTACACTTAGCAAACTAACCATTTTCTCTTTAATCTGTGAAGATTACACACCTGGCATTAGTCAGAGGGACTGATTCTGAAACATGATCCAGTGAATGCTGTCTGCTGCCATGTAAAACAGACTAGCCCACATCTTCAACTGGCTGGGAAAGGGACTAAAGAGGGCCTTCACGGACATGTTAATGCAGGACTGCATGTTTGGTAAGTCTGCACATCAAAATACTAGGTTTACTACTTCACAGCGGATTTGGCGGTTTTGATGACAGATGTTGAATTGAATTAATAAGTGTTTTAAACTTCTATCTGAGGTAAATAAGAGTGGATGCATTTCCCTCACCTTGGCAGGAGCCATGATGAGTGGCTCATTCCATGGTCAGGAAAATGCATCCACCTTTTTAAAGAAGCACTTCACCCATTTCCAAATTTTATCTTCATGCGAGTGGGCCTCTAATGCAATGGTTCTCAACCATTTCAGCCTGTGACCCCCCCAAAGATAATCATAATTGACCTGGGGATACCCCAAGAATAATCACATTTAACCTGGGGACCTGGGAATTATTGTACTGGGGATCCCCCCTGACAAGCACTTAAAATTGTTGGTGTTGAAGCATTAAGTTTAGTTTGACTCAGTACCAAAAATAAATATTGTGAAAATAGCCAATTTACAAGCTTGCATTGTGAAGGCGCTGTGAGCTTGTAGATCAGCTTTTTTTTTATTTTTGCCTCTTTCTTACTGACGAATCAACAGAGCGCAGCGCTCAGCGCAGACATAACTGTGGTGTCAATCAGGGCTTTGTCCTGTCAGCAAATACAAGACGTTCGGTGGACTGTCTCTTCTACCTGTATAGACGTCTACAGAGGTCGTCTTCTTCTAAAGAGAGTCCACTGGAAGTCTTATATTTGCTAGTGGAACATAGGCCTGATTGACACCACAGGAATGATTGTGTTCTGTGAATTTGTGTATGACAATTTGGTCAATGTTTGACCAGTTTTTATAGTATAATTTGTTGATTACTTTTGATGCAGTAAGGGAATTATTTCTTATTTTTCTGAGGTATAAATCAGCTTTAAAAGTCCTTAAATTGTTACTACACTCTAAGCTCACTACTTGCTCTACTGTATATCTCAGAGGGGGTCTGTGCCTGTTTTGTAACAGATACAACAAAAATGTTACTCATTGTGACTACAATAATAACTAGAGAAGTTTGTATGCCAACATCAAATGTTGAATGATCTAAAATATGTTTTAAATAAGGAATAGGTTTCATCAGTACGCTTGCTGAAATAAGACAGAAGATTTAACTTAGCTTGATTCCCTGAGGTTTCTGATTCAGTCCAGCTTCTAATCCAAATTCACACACAGGTGATCACATCATGTGTGAACAGTAATCACCACTGATGTGTCACACCTGTTCTGTAGAGAAGTCCGGACCATGTGGTGTAATACACTGTGAAACCAGCACTCAGCTCACACAGGGCAGCAGGCAGGGCAGCCAGCTCCCAGGCCCCACACATTAAACTCCAGTCTTTCTCCTGGGTGACTGGGGTTCAAGTCCCAGCTCCAACACCCCTCCACACTGTAGCCCTCCTGCCATCCACATTTAAGGCAACATATGTCAACTAATCAGTCTCTAAAAAGAGAATCAATTCTTTTTTGCTCATGAGCTGCTCATAGAAATACTTCCTGAAGGAGGGGGTGGTGTTACAGCCACAGATGATGAGCTGCACTGGCCTGTGGGTTTGACTCTCTGACTGACCGGTTAATGCTGTTGTCTGTCTTGGAGACTGGGGGTTCAAGACCCAGTGTGGGAGTACTGCTCAATACATGTATGCATTTAACTATTGTACAACATTTAATGATGGAAGAGACATTTAAGACTGTGACAAAACAAGTACAATGAATTGATAAGGGTATTCTAGATACATCTGCATTAAAAATACTGTTTGAAACATGGCTAAACATCTGAATAATTGAGGGTGATGATCTTCTAATACCCATGTTATCAACAGCCCTTGAAGAACTCCTTCTTCAAAAAAGGGGTCTCTGTACTGAAACGGTTCTTACAGGAACCCGTAGTCTTACAAAGAACCCTTTAAGAACCCTTTTTTCAAAAAAGGTTTATTTATTTTCAGAAGCAAATGGTTCTGGGTAGAACTCCTGCCCTCCAAGAAGAACCCTTTTGGATCCCTTACTTCTAATAGTGTAGACAAACTTACCCTGGAAGATAAGGACTGGACGTAAGGTCACCTGCTGAGGTTATACATGTGGGTGGAAAGGATTTCCTGGATATCAGATAAAACTCCTTTCAATGGTCAACTCTTACTTGGTCTCAAATCTCATAGGTGACCACTGCATTTCTGAAACAAAAAAAAAGTCAAATGCCTTATAATAGGAAGAAAATGCATAGCTTAGACATGCCAAAGACACATTCAGAGTGATGAACCTGACCAAAAAACATATAGCATAGTATAGTGTTTACCTGTACACCTCCTCATAAATAACCACATTATTTTTCACAGGCATGGTGGCATTAGCAACAATTTTGCTGCAGTAGCCATCAACTGCCGCCACAAGTGGCACCAAACATGCCAAGCTTTTCGTCTTGGTCCAAGTGTATCTTATGGCCCGTGTACTCAGCATGGTAAGGGCTGAGCAGATTTGGCCTGAGGTAAATAATCGGGTCAACTACCCACTGAAGCAAGCCCTAGTGCACCTGGTTGACCAAGGGGCCACAGACATGCAGGACAACACTGTCAAGTTTTCTGTGTCAAACCCTACGTGCCAACTCAGCCAGATGGGGTTGAACAGGGTTGTGCAGTCATAGAATGCCCGTAGGATCCCAGGTATGCTGGAAATGGTGTGGGTGCATTCCCAAAAGAAACGTACCAAAAAGATACCATCCATTTGTGTTAATATATTTTTAATTTCTCTTTGAATAGTAATTCATGTCTAAAAATTTTTATACAAAGAAGTTAATCTATATTATTAAAACCCTTAAAATCACTTGCACTCATTCTCCCTCTTTACAAATTCCATAATCTAACAAATCAGGTTTTTGTAGGCAAGCTCCTGAAAAACTGATTTTCAATAAGCACAGACATTTATCAACAGATAAATGTGAAAGAAACTGCACGTCATTCTGCACAGATGCTCAACCATGTAAAAGTAGGAACAAGAAGAAAATGTGTCTTTTGAATGGAGGGGAACTTACAGTCTCTTTCCCTCCACTGGGCAGAGGAGTACCCAATGACCTAGCTGCAGGAGGTTGCCCAGCCAAAGTGTCAGAGGAGCTGCTGCCCAGTGCCTCTGTTTTGGCAGACAGATATGAGCAGGAGTTGGGGTCCTCTCTCAGCAGGGAGTCAACCTTCGGTGTGGACCCATTTCACTCTGAGCCAGGCAGAAGAGGACTTTGTAATAGCCTATCCTGAACTATCAAATACCCCCACTGCAATTTACTGATTGTTCTGAATTTGTTTTCTTACAATTTGTTTAATTACACATACACGTACATAGTACACTATATTGCAACATAGTTTCTTAAGTTAGGTGTCACTAGGGTAGTAGAGACGTTGTCAACTAAAGCTTCCATGTTATTTCAAACCAACATGGAATATTATGTCCTAGTAACAAAAGTGAAGAATTACATTTTACAGTGTATAATAATGTCAACATTACATGAAAATTTGCTTAAATTTAATGGATTGGTGGATAATTTTAAGACCACATTTTAACTAAAGACTAGAATGATACTTGTCCCTGTCGGGATCGCTGGAGCCTATCCCATGTACTTTCAGGCCGAAGGCAGAGTACACTCTGTACAAGTTGCCACTTCGTCACAGGGCCAACACAGAAAGACATGTCTTCCTTCATGACTGTGTGGGTTCTCTCCAGGTACTCCGGTTTCCTCTCACCTTCCAAAGATATGCACTATAGGTTGACAGTGTAACTTGTAGCAAGGGTAAGCTAACCATAAGCAAGTGAGCTCGGTTAGCCCGACAGCAAGTTTAAGGCCATTATATGTAATAATTTTTAACAAAAAATGCCGCTTATCTGGTTTTTGTTTTTTCTGTATTTCCATTTTATTTTTAAATCAGAAAAACAAAATAACCATGCCAATTATTTGTTTTTGCAATTTTATTTTGAAATGGAATAACCAAAGAATGAACCATACACGGATTGTTTGCCATTTTGTAGTGTTGTTTGAATTCTCAGTGGTTAATTTCATTCACTATATACTGCACTATAAAATACCTACGATACGCAGCAAATGTGAGTGTACATACGATGTACCCTTTATTGTACTCCCATATATCACAATGCAATGCAGTCGTGCTTTTCCAGAGGAGAAGAAAAGGAAGAAGAAGAGAAGGATGACTGCTATGGCACAAATTGGCACTGTTTTAGTTTATAAATGTAAGTAACGTTAAAGTATCAGAAAAGTAATGTTAAGGTCACGTTAAAGTATCTTCAACACGTTCGTTGCGTAGCTTTTTTTTTAACAGTTGTAAACAGCTGCAAAATTTACTACTGTTTGTCAGTAGCTACTATTTGTCAGTAGCTAACATTATGTTAACGTTAAAATATCAAGTTAACCCCAACGCAAACGTATTATCTCAATTATAGCCCATATAATGGCTTAGGGATAAATAGTATAACTAACATTCACATCTGAGTTTTAGTGTGTGTATGACTTCTCCTTTGTTTTGATTCTTACGTAACATTACATCGTGAGAAGACATCCCTCTTATATGTCACATGGATGTGCTTTTGCGTTATATCCCAATTGATGATTAGCTATGAAATAACTACTTCGCCCTCTTTCCAAGGGACTGACGAGGATGTGGAAAGCCTCATAAAATTGAGGATCAAACACGACGCCGTTTTCTCCGGCAAACAGAATTGGCTCTACATGGATGGGAGTTATAGCTAACTTTAGGTCTAACATCTGATAACATTACGTTTTGTTTCTTACTGAATTTTATTCTTTGGTCAAATAGTGGTATTTATAAACACAGATCTCCAGTGTCATTAATCCATCATAATCTGTAAATCTTTACAGTTCATATGGAAAGCTGACAATTACGAGCCTAGACTTCATAAATGATGTGTAATATAAATTAACATAATAATAAACTTCATAATATTAATGCGATTTTAACAATTCATTTGCTAATTGAAAATGTAAGTAATACTTTGCTTGTGTTACCTAGGGGTGTCCTTAAAGAAATGGGTCTGGAGGGGGTAATAACTCCGGCCAGGGCTGGAAAAAAGTGGGAGAACTAGAAAAAAACCTACAAGGTATGATTTGTGCCAAGTATTTGCACAGTGCTTGTACTATAGTTTAGAATTATCCTGCAGTGCCAACAGTTTGCCTTATAACATCAGTATCTGACAAGTTCATAGCTTCATAATTGTAAAGGAACTCAAGAAACCATCAACTGGCCTGGGGACGGAGTTAGGGGAGGACAGTGCGGTGTCCTGGAAATGGTACCCCCTTGATGGATGAGGCACTTGGGGGGAGGCCATCTATTCAGCCTCCTGTCCTTGTTGCCTCAGCCTAGGGGGAAAATTTCAGGGCTGCTTCAGTGTCTCTCCCTGATGCCCAGAGAGCGTCCCCTGAGCCTGAATCAGGAGGAGAGGGCAGCACAGAGAGACAGGGCCAGGGACAGCCTAAAGGCAGAGAACAGACCCCCTGGAGTCTAATGCACTTTCCCATCCTTCTCTGCCACGCTTTCATGCACTCCTGGAAGGATTCTTCCGGGATCCTCCACAGCTCCGTCATCACGGCCTTTTTGATGTCGTCCACGTTTTCAAAACGGGTCCCCTTGATGACCCCCTTGAGCTTGGGGAAGAGGAAAAAATCACACGAAGCCAGGTCGGGTGAGTAGGGAGGTTGCTCCAGCATGATGATGTTCTTCTCGGCCAGGAACTGTTGGATGCTCAGGGCATTGTGAGCAGGCGCGTTGTCATGTTGAAGCAACCACAACTTGTCCTGCCACAACTCTCGCCTCTTCTCACACACTGAATGAAGCAAACGCCGCAGTATCTCTTTGTAGACATGGGGGGAATACTTCGAAGGGGAAAACTTGTAGTTTGTAGTTTGGTTTCTAAATAAATCTTTTGTGACACCAGTCCTGGAACTTTTCTGACACACCTCGTATATATATATACAGTATATGTCCAAACTAACCACACCTTAACCACCAGTGAACCTCACTTGCAATGACCCTACCAAACCCCTGTCCAACAACATATTTTGTAAGTCACACCAACACAAAATAAAGATGATATGTAAATACAACAAAACAAAACTTATTTACAAATTATGTGGCTTCTTTTTCTAGAAGTAGTCGTGGTCCTCCAGAGATGCCACCAGACCATCAGGAGCAGAGACAGCTGCTGTCTTGTGCTCCCTGATGTGCTCCCCACTTTGTTGGTCCTGGTGGTGATGTGGCTCATCAGCGTTATCATCAGGCCTGAAGATCTCCTCTGCTGGGTCCATAAGGTCACCATTTGACATGCAAATATTATGTAGTATGGTGCAGCAGGCGATGACTTCAGGTGAAAAAGTGGGTTTTACTTCCAGTGCCCTGAAGAAAATTGCTCTCCAACGAGTTTTCATGCTGCCAAACGTGCGCTCAATGATTGATCTTGCCTTGGCGTGGTGATGGTTGAACCACCTGGCAACAGCCAGGCGAACTGGCTCTTTGTAGGGAATGATAATGATGATAGGCGCAGAAAGACAAGGGTACCCAGCGTCCCCAAAGATACAAAAACCTTGGGGTGGGTACAGCTGCCTTGTGTAAATTGGGCTGTTTTTCAGGACTCTTGAGTCATGGACGGATCCTATGTAGCCGGTGAAATGTCAATACACATCCCCTAGTGGTCACAGATTGCCTGTAACTGAATCGATGGAAATAGTTTCCATTTCATATAACACTGGGCATCCACAGAGGGGATTTTCACTCGTTTTTGGCAGCCATCAATACTGCCCACTACCCTGGAGAATGCTGGGGATCCAGCAAGGCGTACAAAACCGTTACCTACATCCTCCAGCTCAGCAAATGATGGCAAACTAATGATCTGATTTTTAATTTTTAGCAGCTTTCTTGAGACCTTGTGGACCATGTCAAGGACTGTTGTATGGGGTATATCCAAGCTCTGTGATACAACACAGTATGAGGTGGCACTGGCAAGCCAAAAAAACAGATACCAGCACCTCAAAGTAATGGCCCCATCCATGGTCCTGCTGCCTCTGGGTGATTCCCATCAGGTGCTCCAGAGAAGCCCTGTTGAGACGATAGTCTGGCTTCAGGTCTGCCTCTTCGTCTAGATAAAGTCGAAGGACTGGCATAGTGGCATTTAGGTGGCAGTAAGTTTGGGGCTCCAGCTAAAATAAACATTATGTTAAAAGAGAAGTCTGTTTTTTTGCACATTAAACCCTGTTCTAAGGTTTTGTTCATAAGTTTAAGTATGATGTAATTTCAGTCAGGAAAACTCTTAGCACTGGCACACCACAGTTTCCCTCATGCTTCCTATTGATATCCAATCAGTGCAAGCCTTAAGTGGCAAGTATATAGATGTGATTTTCTCTCACTAATCTTCTCACAATGGTATAATGCATTGTTTTTGCAGTTGCTGTCATCTCCAGTTGGTATCAGAGGGATTCCCTCGGGGGCGAGGAAAAATGTTGAACTGGTTCCTGACTTCTTGCTTCATCACAGGGGCATTATCATACTTGATACTTCTCATTTGAACAGTAAAATATTAATAGAATTCATGCTAGTCTCTCCTGATTGAAATGTTCTTAAATGTTAGTGTCAATGTTTGAGTATAGAAATTAAGGCTGTAACTGCAATTTTCAATTAATCAGTTAGTTACCTCCTTATTTTATTATTTATTATTTTGAAGTGTCAAAAACAAAAAGATGACATCCTCAAATGTCTTGTTTAATCACACCCCGAAGATAATCAGTTTACTGTCAGAGTGTTAAAGAAACCATAAAACCTTCACATATAAAAAGCTGAAATCAGATTACTTCTTTTTTGCAATTGCTGATTAATTTAACATCAAAATAGTTGGTGATTAATTCAACTACAAAAACACTCAGAGAGCACAGACCAAGCAGCTTCAGTCCACCTTGGCGAAAATGGTCCTATCTGGCAATGTTAAAGAATCCTTTAAAAAATTCCTGGTCCGGATCACCCCCAAAATTTAATCAGTTCTTCCATATCCCGTTTCCGACAATTCCTGAAAATTTCATCCAAATCCGTTCAGAACTTTTTAAGTTGTTTTGAACACAAACAGACAAACAGACAGACAGACAGATAAACGGTAAGGTAATAAGTGGTTACCTTATAATTGATCAAACCTTGAAGCTATGAATTCATGTCTAAGTGTTTAATGATAGTTTCAACAGAGCTGTTACATTTTTGCTAGGGCTGTCTTTTAAATGGGGGGTAATTGCTAATTGGGTCCTGAAAGGAATTCCAGGGGGTCCCAAACAAAACAGGGAATAATACATTTTTTGTAAATTACGTCCAAATATGACAAAATCACTTTAAGTTCCTTGTGCCAATAGGATTTGCTTATGTTAGCTTAGACTGTTTGGACTTCTTACCAGTTGACGGCGTTGGCGAATCAACAGAAAATTCCTCAGATGCCGAAGATGTCCTTGCCTTCGCCTTCGCCTTCGCCTGTGCCTGAGAAGCAGCAATTGTGCTAGCAGCATCCAAACAACAACAGGAATCATTTTCGTTTTGAAAACTTCGCATATAGGGGTGCTAACTTGTAGCTCGTAAGCTAACTGCAACCAACTGTTACTTGGCTAGCTTGCTCTAAGTAGCTGTAGTTAGCTCATGAACTATAGTGGGCTGTTACAGCTCGCAATCGAGACATAAAACCGTAGATGACAAAATCAGACTTCCACACCACTGACATTTCAACAATTTATTGGCATCAATGCAACCATTGTTATCCTCCTGGGTGCCTTGTTTACGTGATGCTTTGCGCATCCACTTGTGTCACTAGAATATCCAGTGCATCTACTGACGCAATGATGTTTCAGAAAATTCAGTGTAGTGTCCGAAATCTCGTTTGGTCATTCCCTATGTAGTTCACTATTTCATTAACACCATATAGGGAATAGTGAGTGAGTGAATGAGTGAATGGTTTCGAACACTGCTATAGACTTTATGAACAGTCACTCAGTTTGTTATCCCATTAGCTGTGAGATAGAGAGTTATGAACAGTTACTTAGTTTTAATGGCTGTTAGCCTGTTAGCTCTGACACAGAAAGTTATGAACAGTCACTCAGATTTAAAGGACTTTAGCGTGTTAGCTGTGAGATAAAAACAGAGAGTTAGATCCACTGCCTCAATGCTTGAGAGCAATAGTGAACAGCACAGATTAGCTGCCTTGTCCTCATGGGACTGTCTTGACTCAGTCTTCATGTTCACACCTTCATGCTGTGAGACCTTATTTCACTCACGCAGTAGGATTCATTATCCCTTTGACAACTCAGTGATTGATCCCCACATTCACTGTCAGCTCTTGCAGGAGTTGTTTCCATTAGGGTGACATCAGCTACTTTGGGCCACTTCTTGGTAAATCCCTTAGGAAACCAAGAAAAAGCATTGTATGACATTAAATTGTGTTTTTATAGTTAATAAGGACTGTTTTTTATATTTTTGTGTTGAATTGATAGAATAAAATATAATTGTTCAGGTCGTACAGCTTTTGCATGATGGAACCTTTAAAATAATTCATGAATAATAACACTAAATAGGCCTATTATATTAATTTTCAAGTATCAAGAATTTCAAGAATTAATCACGAGAATAACATAAATTCATAACATAGCAATCTTGGAACTCTGTGTGTGTGTGTGTGTGTGTGTGTGTGTGTGATTTATTGAAAACATTGAGCCTCTCATTAAGAGCAAAGGAACCAAATAACCAAAAACACCAGGGCCAAAAACTTTGAACTGGGCACGGGCTTTGAACCCCTTTACAGGCAAATTTACAGGCAGTCCTGACAGAAGAGGCCGTAATCATCACAGACCCCATTGTCTTCTCCACAGCTCTCGTGGAATCAGGCCCTGCGGGTCACGCAGCTGACCCACTCCTCAGTGGCCTTAGATAGATAGATAGACAGACATATCAATCAATAAACAACCTTGCTCACACTTGTAGGCCTGCAGAATTTGCAATGTTGGGCACAAGGAAAACTTAACATCAGTATAACAATACCTTTGGGTCACTGGGGTCATCATAAAAAGCCTGACATGCTCTGCAGGGTACGTTGTCCTCTTTCTTCTTTCCTAGTATGTATTTTCTTGCCTTGTCTGCCATATCTTTCTTTTTAGATTTCCTTTTCATGGAAATGTATTCCAGGTGTTCCTCTATGGAGGCCCTGAAGTGCAAACCACTACAGAAAAAACCAAACACAATGGCAAAGAACCAAACACAATGGCAAAGAACTAAACACAACGTCAAAAGAACTAAACACTACGGCAAAAGCACTAAACACTACGGTGAATAACTTAACACTACGGCAAATAACTGAACACTACGGCAAAAGAACTAAACACAGCGGCAAAGTACTAAATACAATGGCAAAAGAACAGAACACTACAGCAAAAGAACTAAACACTACGGCAAAAGAACTAAACACTACGGCAAAAGCACTAAACACTACGGTGAATAACTTAACACTACGGCGAATAACTGAACACTACGGCAAAAGAACTAAACACTACGGCAAAGAACTAAACACTACAGCAAAAGAACTAAACACTATGGCGAATAACTGAACACTACGGCAAAAGAACTAAACACTATGGCGAATAACTGAACACTACGGCAAAAGCACTAAACACTACGGTGAATAACTTAACACTACGGCGAATAACTGAACACTACGGCAAAAGAACTAAACACTACGGCAAAGAACTAAACACTACAGCAAAAGAACTAAACACTACGGCGAATAACTGAACACTACGGCAAAAGAACTAAACACATTAACATTAAGCTACCAGAAGAGGTAGGTACTTGTGGGCCATATCAGTCATCGCTGATTGGACGAGTGTGTGCGTGAAGAGAGAGAGAAGGAGGACTTGATTGGACAACCTTTGACCGGGAAGTGATTCTGCCCTTAGCGTCTTCAGCTCGGGGTAGAAACATCAGGAACATAACGGCCAAAAACTCTAAGACAGAGGAAAAGTTGTGCTCTCCTGTGACCGTAAACAAAGAAGACACCTCACTGAGGGAACCACAGAGCCGAGGTGCACTTTGCCATGAATGAGAGAAAAAAGTGCTGACGCTGCGCAAAATCAAACCTAAATGGATGATCGTGTTCATTTAAAGGGCTCATTTGTGACCTTTTGGTCCCTTGTCTGCTCATCAGGAGGATGATTTTCAGAATATTATTTTAATCCCTGTGGATTTACTGTAAAAGCCTTTCTGTGTCAACCTGAGAGATGACAACCAGCGAGGAGAAGCCCACCCGCCTGGGATTTTTTTATGGAGATAAAATAAAATGTATCAATGGATAACATCAATACATGTTCATGAAATGGACAGCTACACTTATATTTACACATGTATTGATAACACGACGTAAACCGCTCGCTAGCCTCTCCCGTCTGATCAGGACGACAGGCACACACATATTATGCACCCATGGAGAAAGCGCACATATTAAGTTTTCTTGTTTGTTTTCGGTCACAGGAGAACAGAACTTCTCCAAGTAAGCTTGTCAAGTACCAGATTTCAATAAAAACATAGAATGATGGAAAAAAGTTGTCAATGGCGGGGAAGTGTTCTGTGAGATAAGACAGAATTGCTCATGCATGAATCAGAACATGAACGGAAAATGACTCTGTTGAAGTTGACAGACCCTTGCTATGAAAGTGCATTGCATTCACTGGATTAAGAAAAAATGGACACCTTTTCTGGGAATGACGAGATCAAGATCTCATCATTAAAAGACAAGATAAAGACTATTGATTGGCTATATGGATTCATGTTGGGTGTTGGATGTATATATTTGTATATATATGTATATGTGTATTTTTATATGTATATATGTATCTATGCATATATGTGTATCCATAATATGAAGAGCTTTGTGCTCTATTGTAAAGTGTCTTGAGATAACACTTGTTATGAATTGGCGCTATACAAATAAAGATTGATTGATTGATTGATTGATTGACTTCTGTCTATGGTGCTGAACCTGAAAGATGGACTGGATCAGCACCGCGGACAGCGCAGCACCACTAAAGCGCAAAAGCTCTCAGCCGTCAGTGCAGGTCACTTGCAGCTGACAAGGGTCTTATTTTTTTTGCACAGGTTGTTTATTTGGTACAGTCTCCTGTTTGCTGGTGCGTGTACCATCGTTGCCACTGTGAGAGGATTTACAGAAGTTTCCTTTTTCTTTATCTTTTCTCTTAATGATGAGATCCTGATCTCATCATTAAGAGATTATGATTATTTGCCATTGTGTTTATTTATTCGCTGTTGTGTTCAGTTCTTTGCTGTTGTGGTTTGCACTTCAGGGCCACCAGAGTTCCTCACTTGTAAGGACAAATGATGGTGGCTTTGCCCTCTTCCTCATGGTCCTCTTTCTTTTTGGCAGGAGACACAGATCACTGAATGTGACAGACTGCCGGAGGGTGAAGGCTGTTCTTCCTGTGGTGTGAATAAGTTAAAGAGGCCCCTGTCTTCCTCTAGAACGGAGTCAATGTTGCCCACAAGCTCTTCATATACCATTTCATCATCCTGGAATGGGAGGAGTGGGGGTGCCCGGGTATCATGGCAGGGGGATGGGTTGGGCTTATGATGTCTGTGGTCTTTTGGGTGGGGGCTGATGTTGACTGGGGTCTGTTGGGTTGGGGTGACGGTGTCTGGGGTCCTCTGGGAGGGGATGGGAAAGTGGTTGGCAGGGGTCTCTCTGTTTGCTAGGTGCAAAAGCACTCTCTGGGAAAATGTGTTTGTTCAGAGGGAACATCCCTATTCTTCTGAACCCTACCTGTGCATTTGCTACAGTGGCAGCCTTCTCCCATGCCTTGCTGAATACAGAAACAAATTCAGACTTTGGCAGCTTCTTTCCTGCCATCAGCCTGGTCCACTTCCTTCCTTCTTAGTCCCAGTGCTGGGCTTGAGTGGTGTGGGGAGGGTAACACAGGATGTGGACATTGTTTTTCTTCATGAAATTGATGAAATTGATGAAGTCCAGGTTTGTGGCTGCTATGTCCATCCAGTAGTAGGATGTGGGGCCTCACATCATCCTTTGGCAGTGACTGGACAAACAATTGACCCCACTCCAGAAAGAGGTCAGCATTAATCCAGCCATTATCTGAGACCCGGACGTTGATTTTCTCTGGGCACTGCTGGACCCATTCAACACGCACGCTTCTCCTTAAAAATTATCATGGTGTGGCTATAAGTTCCTTCAGCATTAAAGCCTGCCAGACAGGTGGTGGTTTCGTCCTTCTCACCTGAGCAGACCTCAATGCATGGTTTGCCAACTTGTCCAACCACTTTAGTTGATGAGAACTGGTCTTGGAGACCAGTTTCATCACAATTCCAGAGGTGAGATGGAATACCCTCAAGACCAAGTGTGGAGAGCAAGTTCTCATACACCTGGAACCACTGGCTGATCACTTGGTTGTTGAGGCCTGCAGCCCTTTCAGCTGACAGGACTTCAGGCTTCTGCATCCCAAGCCCGGGGTTGTACTTCTTGAAGTTCTGGAACCAGTAGTACCCTGCACGACCAGTCGTTTGTGAAAAGCCCTTGATCTGGTTCAGTGCTGCGTACTGGAAGGCCAGCTGCTGACCATCCTTTTTGGTGAGAGGGAACCCCCTCTCCGCCATGGTTTTCAACAATGAAGCCAACTCCTTCTCTGCTGCCTCAGGAAGGTACTGGTTTCTTCCAGAAACATGGTCACTGCCTGCAACCTTGCCATTCACCTGCCTTTTCAGTGTGGCCCAGGGAAGACTCCATGCCCTCGAGAGGAAGTGCACACTTAATGTCACTCCTCTCTCAAGTGCCTCCTTGTACTCATCCAGTGCTCCTCACATTCTCTCCTCTACCCACTGATTGTATTTTCCACTTCCCTTGTGGACATCCTTTTTTCCCCTCTCTGTTCCTTTCTCTTCCTCTCCTCTCCTCTCTCCTGTTTTCTCCTGCTCTTGTCTTCTCTCTGTCCCTGTCTCCTCTTCTCCACCAGGGCCGGTTCCAGGCAGGCATATATGAGGGGGCAATCAGAAATGTGAAGGGGGCATCATGCGTATTGCCTACACATCATGCTTGAGCACTTTTTTTTGTGCTTATAGTAACAGTGTTTTCTTCATGGAATTGGGTTGTTAGCTATGGGTCCAACCTGGAAGTGGACTGCACTGTCAGGCCTCTACCTTCAGACCTGTCCAACTTGGGTGTCCCACCTGAAGACGAAGCTCCTGCTGGTGTAGCTTTAGCTTTTAAGGTCGCTGCAGCACGCAAACCCCCTGACCACAATAAGGTGGCTGTGGGACTGAAAAATAAAAATGAAAAAAAAAAAATAAACTATCCAGATTTAACAACCAACAACATATCATTTACCTGAACTGGATGGTCTTATTCTCTAATAAATTTGAAACTAGAATCAGACTTCACACACTTTACTCAATATTTACAAAACTGAAACTAAGGTAAATAATGAAAAAACACTTCTTAAACTAATTTATAAAAAAACAACATATAGGGCAGAACATTTTATGACTTTTTCCTTTATTTTTTCTCTTTTTTTGGCAGACCCCGACTGCTTTATGTACAATTGGGGTCTGTCAGACAAGTCATTTGTCCTCAGTCTGTTACAGGCAGTGGACGTGGACACTCATCTCCGTGTTAGGGAAAGGCCCCCTTAACAAGAGACAGGACTGAACAAATATAGATGTTATATTTAACGTTACTTTGTTTTATTTGTTATTGTTGTTGTTAATTATTATTTATTCAGTACCTGGCAGTCACTAAGAGGAATTTGGCAGAGCTTCGCTGCTTCTTCAGAGCCTGACACCACAGTCAGGCTCTGGGCTCATTTGCATACTGACAGCTGATTGGATGATTACTGAGGGCTGAGTGTGTATGTATGCGTGTGTGTGCGTGTGTTGGGGCGGCTCTGCAGCCTGTGAAGATACAATAGAGGGACAGACAAATGAGAGAAAGCAGATACTGTATCTTGTCCTTTATTCTGCGGATTTTCCGCTACTGCAGTTACTTTTGTGAGCTTATAATATATTACTTCTGTAGATGTATTGAAATGTGCTTTCTCAACTTCTAATATTTTGATTTGAGGGGGCAAAACATTTATTTGAGGGGGCAGTGCCCCCTCTTGCCCCTGCGTAGCGCCGGCCTCGTTCTCCACTCCTCTATTCTCCTTTCTCTCCCTCTTCTCTCCTCTCTGTTCCTTCTTCTTTGTCATACTGTAGACCTAATCATAGTTTCATGTTACTTAACTTGCTATTACTTGTAGCCTACGTTACATCATGCCACTTTCACCTTTTCGTGCAAACGTGTGTACATGCATGTGTGCATGTGCCTGTGTGTTTGTGTATGCATGCACATGGGCATATACTGTAGGCCTTGTGTATGTGTGTGAATGCATGTAAGTGAAGAGGTGAAGACGTATGTCATACTATGCTATAACATATTCATATATATCTGATGGAGGCCATCACAACATTTATTATACATAAGTTTTATAGATGTTCTTCTATTTTTTACTGAGTTATGAACCCTATCATTTTCAAGTAAAATCTGTGTGCCAGGCCACTTACGTTACACTTCTCCTCACCAGTCTGCAATGGAGGCATTGCCCCACCCATCACAACAACCACAGACCAATCAAATCAATTGTTTTGTATCAAGTTCAGTTGTGGAAAACATTTGAAATCATTTGCAGTCATTGGCTGTTAAAATTTAAAGAGCTAGGAGGCTCAAACCTTAAATGGCTCATTTTGCCTGATGGCTCAATTTAGCTGATGTCACCCTATTTAGTGACCTCATGGTCTGGCCTGTCAGGAGTCAGATGACCTCCAGGACCAGTGAGCTGAGGGTGCTGATACAGGTCCAAAGGAAATGTGCAATTTAGTGATTTCATTAAGAAATGCTTTTGTCCAAAGCCAAGAACATCTGAGAAAAGATTCAACGTAAGCAAAGACTCAGACTGGTGGACGTTAGCCTACCATCAGAGGCATTCACGTACGTCTCACTGCTGTCCTCCTTCAGACGCAGGCCCACTCCCATGAGCGCCACCCCTCCAGTAGGCTCTCAGGGATTTTCTTCATACATTGCAATGTAAAAACAACTTACTGATCAGTCTACTCCCAGCACTTTGAGGTATGACACTCATGAGAATCTGACTTATGGATGCTTGGTAGGACAGGCGGACAACCATTGACCTGAAGGAGTGTGAAGACGCCTGGTTCTGCACCCACTGACTCACAGCAGACCCAGAGTAAGACTCAGGGGGTCTGGAGTTTATCTCTGGGACTCTCTGATCCATTATCATGTGTTTTTATACTGGAGGGGTACCTTTGATTGAATACATATGATTTGGAGGAACCTTTGGGAAGTTTCTCCTCTTCTCCTGCAGACATCATAACTACTTTAACATTCAACTCATCTTTGATTTTGTCGGTGTGTTTTGAATTTAAATGACGAGAAAAGAGTTTCTTTGGTTATCATTTCCCTCCACAGAGGCCCAGACACCCTAAAAGAGAGCAGAGGAAGCCAGCACAAGGTCAGAGCATTTACATGGTTTCACACATTGACAGTAATGAAATATTTTCTCTGATATTAACATGGAGAGTTCATGCTGAACTGAATAATTTAATAGTTACACAGAAGTCCAAACCTCACAAAGCTTTATATAACAAAACAAAACAGGGAAAAATGGGATTTGACATTTAATTTTTTAAAAATGAGTTTACACTGAAGTGATTGGTCAAAGGTTTTTTGCACACTTTGTGAGACAGACATCCAGATCTAGAGAAAAAAAACTTTTCACTTTTCACTTTTCAAATGTAGTGAGTGGAATTTAAATACATGACACAACTGAGCGAATATCAAAAGAAAAATGATAAATAAGTACATTTCACTTGAATTAATTGATGAGGGCAGGGGAGAAGCTCCTGGCCTCAAAGAGATAGTTCAGTGGAGTGTATCAGGTACTTGTTAACAGAGTGAAGTGACCGAAGGGGTCCAGCAGCTCTGCACCTTTAAGGCTCAGACTAGCAGAAAGGTCCACTGCTGTTAGCAGGTTCAGTTAAATTACATCATTATGTAACTTTTATGTTTGTATGTATGTATGTATGTATGTATGTATGTATGTATGTATCTATCTATATATATATACATGTATATATATATATGTATGTATGTATGTATGTATATATATATATATATATATATATACACACACACACACACATATATATATAAATATACATATATATATATATATAAGAATTTAAACATAATATGAATGTCCAATGCGTGGTGAAGCATCCTTTACCATTTGAGAGAGGAAAATGATCTTCGAGTAAATCTTGTTCTGAAATAGCAGAGTTTAGAGTTCAGGTGATTTCTCCGGACTGTAGGTGTGGCTGCTGTCACCTTGGCGTCAAGAGGCCAATGGGCCGGTAGTGAAGTAGTTTTGTTGTCTTCAAATGTGCCGGGCCTGGTGTTTATTCATCCTCTTCTCCGGTACCTCTCACAAATCACTGTCCCACCTCTAACTGGTCCAGAGCAGCAGCCCAGCTTCTCAGAGTCGATCACATCACTCCTGTCCTCGCTTCTCTTCTGGCGTCCTGTTCGCTCTAGATTTTTTTTTTAGGATTCTACTGATCACTTAAATTTCTTAAAGGCTGGCCACAAATTAAATATCTAAACTACTGTCTCCTAATGAGCAAGTCTGCAGCCTCAGATCCTCGGGTGGGGCCTCCTGGCTGTTCCTAAGCCGAGGCTTCAGACTGAAGGTGATCGAACCGTTTCTGTCAGAGCTCCTCCACTTTGGATCAACCTACCCAAGGAGAAAAGGCTGCTGAATCAGTGACGTCTTTTAAATCGTTTCTTAAGACTCATTTTTATTGACTTGCTTGTACATGATGATTTACTTGCTTATATAATTATTTATTCATGTTCTTAATGATTTAATTTATCCTATTTATCTGTTAATTTATCTCAGTTATTTAATTTGAATCTCTTCTGCTCTTGTTCTCTTCACTGGTTTCTCTTCTGTCTTGGTGCATTTATTACCATCTTCATGTTCCTTCTTTCCTTTTCTTTAATTTACCCTCCAGTCTCCCTGATGTGATGTTGTCATCTATTCAGCTATTTATTGTGTTATGGTCTTATTTTTATCATTATAATCACCATTTTTCAAAATCTTTATTAATAATATGCACATTGCTCATTTGAATCATACTGATGAAGTATATTATTGATATCTTAATTTTGATCATGTAAATGAAACATTAAAAATTGTTAAAATTACAAATAAGTGATAATAAAAAAAGAAACAAAGCTGAAAAAGAAGCTGAATCTGCAATTTTTTAAGCCTTTCATCTTGCATGAGTGAAAAGGAGTAGGAAGAACAAAAAAAACATCTAATCCTACCCTCTTACATTTTACTATACTTCCAAACTGAAATCATAACACTGTCTTGAATTTACCAAAAAAAATATAATCATGCCTATACCTTCTTTACCCTACAAAATTTTCTTCCGCAGCAAGCACCTTGTGGTATTTATTCATCAATGTACCTCTGGAAAATCATTTCTCTATGCCTCTTTTTTAACAGAATTATGCTAAAAAGTTGCTTTAGTTCTGTGCTCAATCTGTTCCACAGTTTATATTCATATAGGGCTCCAAATGGCATCAAATACTTTACTGCTGATATTTAAAAATGGTGTAAAGATCAGATTTCTGGACAGTTTAACATATGTGTATATGATCATAAATATCATGTGATAAGTTTTTTGTTTTGTGTTCCCAGAGCCTTTAAGATCTTAGAAATTATGGTTAGATATACTCTAAAAAACAGCCCATAAACTGCTGTCATTGCTCTTCTCTGCAGTGCACTGACTGGTTGTAGTGACTTATTGGATAACAGATTTGAAAATACAACCAAGAACACCCCCACTCAGCAGGCAAAGACCTTAACACACAAATTACAGCCTGTGTTGTCATACAGCCGGATCATTCCCACTGACCTAATACAGCAGCACAGACGACCCAGATTAAAGTTTGTGATGAATGACAGATTGTTTCTCCCAGGAAAAAAGATTTGGGTTTTAAAACTCAAATAAGCCGCTTTATTTTCGGGGGTGAGTGTGAGCCATTTGTGATCCGCAGGACAAGGGGAGTCCACGGTGCACAGAGACCACATACGGGTCCATGCTGCTCACAGGATTGGCGATGTTAACCCTCAGAGCACACGGGCGGCTGATGGGTGGAGCAGGATGGGAGGGGATGCCTGGAAAGTGAGAGGATCTTCTGAGCTTAGTGCAGATTGCCGCAGCGAGAGGACGAGGGGGATGCTGAGCCTGAGGGAGCTTTAAAACATTGCCGTGGATCTGATACCGCCACAGTATCCCATCCAGCCCTGGATCTGTCCTACAACAAATGTTTTTGTCTTCTGTTTCCGCCCTCTCACCTGGATTTTAGGCTTGGGGTTGGATACATTTATGGGCTGCTAGTAGGACGTAGGACAGGTGACTCACGATGGCCGTGGCTCTGGACGCAGTGTGGCTGAGGGTGAAGAATGTCTGCAAACAGAATGGGCTCCTCATCATGTCGGTGCTGGCCGTGGTCATCGGCTGTCTCTTGGGATTCTTCCTGAGGACACGACGACTCACAGAGCAGGTCAGTCCGTCTCCATCCTGTGACGTCACGGCAGGCAGAAGATGGAGACCGTCAAAACAAGCGAGAAGCATCAGGCTCAGTGTTCTCATTTATCCCTCAGCTTTAATTCTTCAGTAAATCAGAGCTCACACCAAAGCCTGTCTCTCATCAGTTCAGCATTTTAAGACTTTTTGTAGATATCAGTCACCATTTTCTTTTAAATCCATATTTAATTTAATTCAAAGAGCGTTATTGGAATGAATGCTGTAGGATATTGTTGCAACAGCATTTCAATTAAAATCAAATTAAACAAAATAAATGTATCTAAAATAAAAGGTACATTCCATTATGATTTATTATGATTAAATAACAGATTTAAAAAGTTCATGATTAAATTTACAAAATAAATATATGATCTGAGATCTGAGTGAGCCTAGGGTCCACTGTCTGTCCTCCTTTCCTTCACACTTTGATAGATTTGGCTGCAATAGTCTCACAGTTTTGCATTTGTCTCAGTAAATGTGGGATTTTCTGAGTGTCTGTTGTATTTTTAAACTTTGGGTTTGATGATATTAAGGGCAGGATGTGAGGAGGTGGAGCTCTGTCCCTTTCTGTGACGACCCGTCCCTGTGGTCTCTGAGGCCCCGTTTACACAACAACGAAAACAGACGAACACAGAGAGTTTTTGTTGCGTTTGCGCCTTCCGTTTACACGAGAAAGGTGCCCGGAGTGCCTGAATCCGCAAACTTTTGAAACCAGGGTCCAAAGTGAAAAGTTTTGAAAATGTTTTGGTATCTGTCTCAGTGTAAACAGGAATCAACGTTTTCAGGACTCTTTCACAGGGGTGGACAGTGATGAGGTAGATTTACTTGAGGACTGTACTTAAGTACATTTTTTGAGTATCTCTACTTTATTTTTTTTTGGAAACTTATGACTTTTACTCCACTACATTTGAAAGACAAATATTGTACATCTAACTCCATTACATTTCTTTGAAGGGTCTCGTTACTCGTTACTTTTAAGTAAAGCTCTGAAGTCAGGAGATGAAATTTCTTTTCTCTTCTAAAATGCGATCTGCATGTGATTTGTTCAAGTGGTGATGCCGTGCCTGTACCTGTACTCAGATCAGGCAGGTAAACTTGAACTTCATCACCACCTACAAAAACTCGCCGTCCAACCTGTCGGAGAGTTAAATAAAAAATTAAAATGGCAATGGTTGTCCTTGTGTCGATGCATGCATGTTTCAGTAGGCATGTCTTTAGACTTCGTAGCATGTTTTACAAGCTTTTTATTCTTCAGGTTCTATAAGCAGGTCAATGCATTCAGTAGGTTGTTTCAGTCATTAGGTTCTGTAAAACCATTGTGGCAAAAATACAATAACGTGTTGACATTGAAACAAAATGTACTTTAATACTTAAGTATTTTCAAAAGCAGGTAAGGAAAGGAAAAACCTTTCTGTTTCTGGTGACAACGTTGTTGTGTATATGGGGCCTGAGTCTGGACCTCATCCGGACCTTTCTCAGAGAAGGATCTTGTACTGAGCTCAGGTAATCTGCCAGTCTGCGATCTCTGCTCAGTTAGGTTTCAGACCCTGAAGGGGTGAGAACCCTGTTGGTTTTGTGCCAGTTTGTTATTATTTTTCTTCTGCCACTTAGGCCAAAATTCCTGTGAGCTGGAATGGGCTAGAAAGCTGAAACTTGCCCTAAACATTGGAAATGATGTGCAGCAACTTCCCATAAAACATGAGCCCAGTCAGCCACATGGTGGCGCTGTAATTAAGGCTTGAATCCACTTTGACTCAGAAGGTTGGGCCCCTAACACCGTGAATCTGATTGATTTGAAAATATAGACCTCTACAAAAAAGCCTCTTGCACCAACAACGCTGTTATTACGGATTTTTCTCTAATTTGCAGAATGCTAAAAACAGTAAAATGAATAGAAAGTTTGAAATATTAATGCTATCGACACCAATGTTGGTATAATGCATCAGGGGACGGGATGGTCATTTCTATTATAAATGAGCATGATTGGTCAAAAAACGTAGCCGCTGTGAACTAAAATATCCTTGTAAGGGATGGAGCTTACTGAATATTGCCTTTTCTTCATTTGTGGTGAGCTGGAATGACCCAGAGACACGAAACTTGGCAGGTCAACTATGAATGATATTAGAATACTGCATAAAAAAATAATGCCAATCAGCCCTACAGGGGGCGCTATAACATAGAGCAAACTGTGCAAATTTTTACAAGCTCTTCCTCCCACACCACAGGTGCTAATTGCTTGAAATTTCGCACAGACTTAACCCAATAGTCCTCCACAAAAAACCTTTTGAAGCATGAACATTGCTATTATGGATTTTTTCTAATTTGCATTAGCAGATTAATAGCACTTCTTAAAAATTGATTCTAACAATGCCAACTTTGATACATGGCCTCAGGGGACAAAGTGTCAATTTTCTAATAGAAATCAGCCTGATTGGTGAAACATTTCCACCACATACCAAACTATCTTTAAAATTTGGTGGAGCTTAAAAATTATTGGTAATAACTTCAACACCCTCTGCCCTATTATCACAAAATTTGGTAAGTAGGTTCAGAATAAGGTTGGGAAACTGTAAGTAAAAGCATGTTCAGCTATACTCATAGGGGGTGCTATAAACACCACATGTGCATATCTCAAAAACTGTTTGTCGAAATTTCAGCAAATTTGATGTGCATGTTCCAGGGGCATGTATTAACTAATTTCTTGAGTAACATGTTGATATGTGGAAGTGGGCGTGGCCTATTTGTCATTAACTGCCTTTTCTTTAATTGCGGTGAGCTTGAATGACCTACAGACAGGATGTGTTTGCATGGAACTTTAGAGGAAAAAGGCAGGTGACATCGTGAGCTAGAGCAGGTGATGGTCTCAGCTGTTGGAAAGAGCCGAAAAGATTTGAACCTGAGAATTACCGCTTGAGGCTATATTTTACTTTGTTTTTGAGTTGCTTCTTCACAGTGTTTCACATCAGTTTCTTTTTGTTGACTGATAATTTTTATCGGGTGTAATTTGAGGGGTGTTTGCATTTACAATGTTTGGGAATAACTATGAGTATCCACATGAATACTGCTCGTCCTTGGTTTAAAGAGGTCATATGTGAGCCTTGCAGGTTCTCATGTTGTCTGATGACTGCCTGGTTATGTTCACCATCACCAGTGTTCAGAAAACCCTCCAGTTTTCTGAACACTAGTGATGGTGTTTAACTCCAGAATTCCCCTGATGGTGCTGTAGCCTCAGTCTACAACGCTCTGTTGGAGCTCCTGCCTCTTTAAAGCTCCCTTACCCACCTGGGCCCAGTCTGCTCTGATTGATGTACAGGTCTACTCTGTGCTACTGAGTCAGTTCAGTGCTGCTTGGGACCATGTTGTCAATGGCTATGCATTCATTCTAACATATCTGCTCTGTATGGGCTGGCTACCACAAGTCCATGGGCTCAAATTGACATGAAACAACAACATGATGTGAATGATGTGTGACATGAGAAAATGTATTTAGCAACAATTTCTAAATCCTGCCTTGAGTTCGCCGGTGATGAACATATGGACATTTTGTAAATCATAAACAGAAGAGGTCCAAAAGGATTTTAAAATGTATTCTGTGTTTTTTTTAATGCTTTACATGATGTCCCAACTTCATTGGTAAAGGCTTTAGTTCAACAGGATAACAGGAAAACAACAGGGGAAACCATGTGTCACTGGACCAAGAAAATAGGAGACAGGTTTATATAGAAAACATTAAATGTCTGTATGTATGTCAGTCAATAATGTTGTTGGGGTGGCTGCAGCTTAAACCAATAAAAATGTCATAAATGCGCTGCCCGCTAAAGCTCACTGCTGATTTATCTTTTTATGGGTCCGTCAGTCTCAGCAAGCAGCTTTACTTTCCCACTTTTTCTTTTTTTATTATTTGCTGGGCATTTTTAGGCCTGTAGGAGAGAGAGGAATGGTGAATGGGCTTGGGGGGACCTTGGCAGGCTGCCACAGGCTGGATTTGAACCCAGGCTGGCAGAAGAATGTATGTGGGTCGCCTAGTTGCTGTCCACTCCACCAAACCAGCACACCCCACTTTTTCTCACTGGCAACTGCATCACTGTGGTCATACCTGGGAAAGCATTTTCTACAGAGCTCCAGGTGAGGCTCAACTCCAGTAGAAATCCTAAAATTTTGTCTACTGCTGAAAACACTTTTAACCGGAAAATTTAAATGAATTTAAATGCACTTTTATGCTGCTTTAGTTTGGCATCAATAATATTTACCTGTTTTACTTGTGTTATGATTTGAAGTTTTTACACACTTTAGTTAAATTTTATGAGTAAATACTGACCTGATTTTAAATCTATTTAAACATTTTATTCATCACATCCTAATTTAACACATTAATATTTAACTTTGTCTGCATTTATGTTCATGATTCACACCACCTGGTGCTTCCTGTTTTCGTGAACCTTGATGTTGGGTTTTGACCACGGCCACAACATTGATAATATTAAACATGCTGGATTTTGTTGTAAAGTCATGACTCCAGGAAGACGCCGTTAAAACTGTAAAAGTCGGGCTGTAAGCCCGCCCCACATCTGGTGACTGTGATCACGGCATGCTCCCTGACTCCAGAAAGACATCCCAGGAATTCACCATGACTCTGAACATAAGTATGAAGACATTCAACATACTAACAAAAAAATAACCACAATCGCCCAATAGCTGAATAACAGCTCATATCAGTGACTCACACTGTCCCTGTCTCCCCTAATCTGACACCCAGCTGCTCCATTGTTTCCTCTCTAAGCTCCTCATAGTAAACTGCTGATCAGATATAAGCTGCTGACTGCTCTGGTGACTCTGCTTTGCCAGTGTTCATCTGTTTGTGTGTTTGTTTGTTTGTTTGTGTGTTTATTTGTTTGTGTTTATGTTTATTTGTTTATGTGTGTTTGTTTGTGTGCTTGTTTATTTGTTTATGAGCAGGATAACTCAAAAAGGTCTCAACAGATGTGGATGAAATCAGTGGATGTTGCTAATGGAACAAAACAGATTTTAGTGCAGGTCCACATCTGGATATTTTACACACTGGTGCTAAAACTTGGCTCAGAGCGTCAGAGCTGCCTTGGCAGAGGTTTGTGCCCCCGGAGCACCTCTAGTTTAAATGTGTCATGATTTCATGTAGGAAACCCCAGAGTGCACGTGCTCAGTGTGTACGCTCACTCTGGTCCACTTACAGGGCAGTTCGCTCTGCTCTGGTGTGAAAAAGGCTGAGGGGATCAGGCTGCCTCCTGTTTTGAAGAAGAACCTTTTTACATGTGAGCAGTGTCCATGCAGATTTAAAGGGAGGCCACGTCAACTGGCTATAACTGGCTGAATAACTGAAGTTAATGAGACTTAAGCACAGGTTTTTATTACTCAGTCATCAATGAAACTAAGATCTGATTTTTTTTTATTTCTCACCTGCAGAATCATGAAAAGATGATTCAAGTGAACAGCTGAATTCAAATCTCCCTCAAGAGCAACAACAGACATGATGTCCATCCTAATCAGGGTTCAGTCCAAGTCCCTGCATGTCCACTGCTCTGTAATGATCTCATTTGTTTGAAGGAAGGACCGCCATCACAGACGAAAACTGTTCAACCACGCGGACGCCAAAGAATCAAACTCACTGTGAAAACAGAGCTGGACTCAGTCTGACTAATGAGATCTTTAACGAGGAAAAGCAGACATAATGTCATGAGTTAAGTATTGATATGATAATGATCAAAGTCAGCTGTCCAGGCTCTGCAAAAACATGTGTTTCAAAAGAAGTCTGAATATGGGTTCAGGATTCAAGGTTAAAGATGAGAGATGAGAGTCAAGATCCTAGATTCAAGAATCAAGATTCAAGATTCAAGAATCAAGATTCAGGATCCAAGATTCAAGAATCAAGAATCAAGATTCAAGATCCAAGATCCAAGATTCAAGATCCTCGATTCAAGATCCTAGATTCAAGAATCAAGATTCAAGATTCAAGATTCAAGATCCAAGATTTAAGCTTTCTGTGTTTTCATAGTACGGACATCACGCTGTACCTGAAGATGATAAGAACAGAATAAGCAGAGTTTTACAGAACTCTAAATCCTTCATCTTTGACTGACAATTGATTGGGTAACTTTGGTTATTTTAATTAAGTTAATTATAAATCGTGGTTCCAAATTGATAGTCAGTAACCTTTATGAGACTGACTTAATAAACTGACTATCATTTCCCTTTATGGGTGGTGCCCTGAGGTAGATTTAATGTAAATGAAATCCCATTACTTAATGTAAATTATTATCAATTATTTCTGTATGTTAATATTATTAAGTAACACAGTGAATAGCTGTCCACTGATTATAAAGCACAACAACGTCCTAAGGCCCGTTTGCAGACTGTCCTCTCCTGCATTCTCAAAGCCTGCCCTCCGTCTCTCTCCACTTTAATTAAAGGACAGAAAATGAGTCGGAGTTGGATATCTGCAGCTTTGAAAGACAGCTGCTCAGGATAAGGGCCTGGGGTCCCACACTTAAATATGTATTAATGAGTTTATCCTGATTGATCCGCACCGACTCTGTTCTCTATTTTCACTCCATTGCAGTCCGTACTTTGAATCATGTACTGTTATACCTGAACTAAAGCTGGCTATGCCAACTGAACACTTCAAACTACCTCACTGCACATAAACATTGATTTTTGAATACTATGTCATTATTATTTATTCTGATGGGCAAGATTCATTCTTATGCAACATTAACAGACCAGCAACTGACTTTGTGTTCAAAATCATTTATTGACAAACCAAACATGAAAACATACAATATCTAACCTAACAAAGTCCTATGTACAAGTGTGTATGTGTGTGTGTGTGTGTGTGTAACAAAGGCAAGATGGCTGCCTCAAAAGGGTGTCTTAACATCGCATGGCTCAAAGGCATTTACAACATGAGGAGTGGTGGAGGTTAGCAAAGGTTTCTTTGTTTAAGGTTGATGCTATATGAAGTGGACAAGTTAAAATAAACAGCAGTTAGTCATAGAGCATATTCAATAAATCAATGCAGTGATTGTAGAAACTGAATAGTCCTGTGCTTAGCCGTGCTATGCTAAACTCTGTAAGGCCCAGTTACATTACCAAGTCCATGTAAGGAAAAGGTGTCCTTTTTGGTGTTGCTCTGCAAAGTCCAGTGCTGCAGGTTTGATGGTTTCCTAGTGGGTTCCAGGCCGGTCTGGCCCTTCAGCTTCTGGCTCTGAAGACCACTGGTTGCTCCTTTGTCCCTGGAGTTAGCAGCTTGATGCTAACTCTGTTGTGTTGTTTCTTGTTGTTTGGACTGGGAACTCCTGTTCCTTAAACAGGCTCTCGTGTCGCTTTTGTGGTGTTACAGTGTGCATTGAGCAGGACTGCAGAAGAAGTCTTGAAGTTGTACTCCTGAGAAGAGACTGGAGAGGTTCGGTGTCTCTTACTACAGGCTGAGAAAGAGCTGAGAGAGAGGAGCTGTGTCCCCTTCTCTCCATGGTTCAGAAAGAGCAAGACTGCATAGCAGAGCTGGGTCTTAATGTCCTTATCAGAGGGTTCACACCTACATGTGAAACCAGGGGGAAGGGGGTGAGATGGTCAGCCAACTCTTGCTCAGGCTTCTGCAGGGACATGTTCCTTTTAGAGCGCATGGATCCCAACAACATCCAGAGTATACAGGGACGGGTCTGTTTTCTCTACCACTCAGACAAACCTACGGAGCCCCTAAAGGGACACTGGCAGGTAGAAAATAAGTTATAGGTTTCTTGTTGTTTCTATCCTGGGTCAATAACTCTACAACCTTTTTTTTCTCTAAACAAGCCGTCCTCAGGCGTAGGGACCATCAAAAAATTACCATAGCCAAGGAATGCTGTGAAAGAAAAGTCAATAACTTCACCATGAAGAGATGGGATGTCTCCAAAAACACGGTACACATAAATCACTTCATATAATTCGTAGCGTTTTGAGACAGATTGAGTTGTCTGGCTCAAAGGACACTGTAGCTCACAGTCTTCATGACAGTGACTAGAATGAGGGGTCGGGTTTGTAACTACATTGTTTCATTGATGAGTTATTGGCCCTGGAAAGTCTAAACTTTACCCAAGTCAGTGATGTGGAATCTCATATCCTCACGCACTGTAGGTTTCTCGTGAACATGAGAAAATTTATAGAAAAAATTTTGTCCCTTTAGGTGCTCCGTACAAACCAGCAGCTGAATATCTGACCTTTATTAACCCCCCTGCTCTGCCAAAACAGAAAACTTTGCTGGAATTGAAATAATGAAGGAGTGCTGCACACTAAAGAGATCTGCATTTATGACAGAGTTTGGACTTGGTTGTAAGTCAGTCTGATTTTAGGGAGGGATTGTCTGCAGGCTGCAGGATCAAGGATGAACACAACCTCTCCAAACTTCAGGGAGCTTGTTAGAATAGTTTTATGATTCCCTGCTCAAAAATATGACCTTTCCTTCGGAGCAGCAGCCACATTAGGCAGATTGTCAGTTGCTAGAGTAGATTTTTATCAGAGGAAGGCCCGAAGCTTCGCTATGAGGGAGGGTTTGAAGTACAGTGGCCGACAAGGCCATACGCCAAATGAACAAATGCGCTGCAAACGGCCAAACGCTGCAAACACAGGAATGATGCAAAACCAAAAACACACAAACACATAGAACAAATGCAACAGAAAAACAAAAAAAATGTTTAAAAAAAGACATAGAGTAAAACGTACCTTTTTATTCTCCTCTCCAAACGTTTGGTATTATAAGAAGACGAAGCCCTAATGTCATAGCAGCTGGTATCATATGATTTAGCGTACATGATTCAGGTAATCATGAATAATAATAAGTCTAGTTTTTATTTCAAAGAAATAGCCAGACATTTCAGCTAATCATTCAGAAAGAGTTTGGGAATCATTTGTGTTTTAAATGGAGAAGCTCTGAGGACATTAGATCAAGTTTTCATGCTTTTAGTCACATAAACCCAGAGAGGTCCAAATGGTTGCTTTGAAAATTAAAACAAAAAATGGATGAATCCATAGTTTTTACCACAAGTTGATGCAATAACTAACTTAATATGACTTCCATTTGATCAATTCTCTGTTATTTTTGCACATTTTCATGGAATTAAGGTTTCTCACCAGCTCTGCTGTGACATAAAAAGAATTAATAGGAGGGACAACAGTTTAACGGACGCTAGAACCTTCACACCTTCACATAACACTAAGATCAGCCTGCCGACAGAGCTCTCACTCCTCACATATGTATATATACAAATATATATATACATACATATATATGTATATACAAAACCCAAAACCAGTGAAGTTGGCACGTTGTGTAAATCGTAAATAAAAACAGAATACAATGATTTGCAAATCCCTTTCAACCTGTATTCAATTGAATACACAGCAAAGACAAGATACTTAACGTTCGAACTGGTAAACTGTGTTATTTTTTGCAAATATTAGCTCATTTTGAATTTGATGCCTGCAACATGTTTCAAAAAAGCTGGCACAAGTGGCAAAAAAGACTGAGAAAGTTGAGGAATGCTCATCAAACACTTATTTGGAACATCCCACAGGTGAACAGGCTAATTGAGAACAGGTGGGTGCCATGATTGGGTATAAAAGCAGCTTCCCTGAAATGGTCAGTCATTCACAAACAAGGATGGGGCGAGGGTCACCACTTTGTGAACAAATGCGTGAGCAAATTGTCCAACAGTTTAAGAACAACATTTCTCAACCAGCTATTGCAAGGAATTTAGGGATTTCATCATCTACGGTCCGTAATATCATCAAAAGGTTCAGAGAATCTGGAGAAATTACTGCACATATACGGCGAGGTCGAAAACCAACATTGAATGCCCGTGACCTTCGATCCCTCAGGCGGTACTGCATCAAAAACCGGCATCACTGTGTAAAGGATATCATCACATGGGCTCAGGAACACTTCAGAAAACCACTGTCAGTAACTACAGCTCGTCGCTACATCTGTAAGTGCAAGTTAAAACTCTACTATGCAAAGCGAAAGCCATTTATCAACAACACCCAGAAACGCCGCCGGCTTCGCTGGGCCTGAGCTCATCTAAGATGGACTGATGCAAAGTGGAAAAGTGTTCTGTGGTCTGACGAGTCCACATTTCAAATTGTTTTTGGAAAGTGTGGTCGTCGTGTCCTCAGGACCAAAGAGGAAAAGAACCAGCCGGACTGTTATAGGCGCAAAGTTCAAAAGCCAGCATCTGTGATGGTATGGGGGTGTATTAGTGCCCAAGGCATGGGTAACTTACACATCTGTGAAGGCACCATTAATGCTGAAAGGTACATACAGGTTTTGGAGCAACATATGTTGCCATCCAAGCAACGTCTTTTTCATGGACGCCCCTGCTTATTTCAGCAAGACAATGCCAAGCCACATTCTGCACGTGTTACAACAGCGTGGCTTCGTAGTAAAAGAGTGCGGGTACTAGACTGGCCTGCCTGTAGTCCAGACCTGTCCCCCACTGAAAATGTGTGGCGCATTATGAAGCGTAAAATACAACAACGGAGACCCCGGACTGTTGAACAACTTAAGCTGTACATCAAGCAAGAATGGGAAAGAATTCCACCCGAAAAGCTTCAAAAATTGGTCTCCTCAGTTCCCAAACGTTTACTGAGTGTTGTTAAAAGGAAAGGCGATGTAACACAGTGGTAAAAATGCCCCTGTGCCAACTTTTTTGCAATGTGTTGCTGCCATTAAATTCTAAGTTGATGATTATTTGCAAAAGAAAATAAAGTTTCTCAGTTCGAACATTAAATATCTTGTCTTTGCAGTGTATTCAATTGAATATAAGTTGAAAAGGATTTGCAAATCATTGTATTCTGTTTTTATTTACGATTTACACAACGTGCCAACTTCACTGGTTTTGGGTTTTGTATCTATCTATCTATCTATCTATCTATCTATCTATCTATCTATCTATCTATATATATATGTATATATATATATATATATATATATATATATATATATATATATATATATGTATATACACACACATACAACTGCCTTCTTGTGTTACTTATTTATTTAATGATATTTTGTTTAAAAGAGAAATGCAAACAAGGCAAATCATTTTTGCTCAGTTTTACCATGTACAATAATACTAAAAATAATGAAAGTCAAAGTAGTTATGACAATATGAAAATACACAACAGAGTATGACAAAAACTGATACACAAGACACAAACTTTTTTTTTTTCAAAATCTAGTTCAAATGATGAAAAATAAAATGAAACAAAATATACAGTAAAAATGGACCCTTAAGAGGTCACATAAAATCCACAAAACCCCCATCTTGTTTACTGTGAAGTGGATTCTGGAAACAGATGAAGTTGATGTGTCAGCTGCCCCAAAACAACCTTGATATGGACTGCAACCGCCCATCCCCACCCCCAACAGTCACAACAAAGCGTTCAACGCCACAAAACGACTGCATAAAGGCTCAACACGTCTGCATTAAGGCACAACGGAAATGAAACGCCAACTTTTTGCTGATGTTTTGTGGTGTTTGCAACTGTTGTGACCTTCCTCGGTGGCCACCGTAGGATTCCTCTGTCTTGTTCTGATCCTGATCCTGATCCTGATCCTGATCCTGCGCATTTTGCCTTTGCTTTTAAAAGTGGCATTGTATTGTGGGCGGTAAAAGAAAAAGGAAATTAAAGAAATAAAGAAAAAAAGAAAAAAAGAAAAAAAAAAGAAAAAAACGAAGCATTTAAAGCAACGACAATGTGGGGTTTAATGTGCGCAGTAAAACCAATAGTAAAATGCATCTAAAAAGAAATGGCAATGTACTGATCACAATGTAAAATTAAATTAAATTTTTTAAATTATTTTATTTATTTGTCTTTATATTTCTACTTTTATTAGCCTTTTTGTTTTATGGATTTATTTTTTGATTTATATTGGTTAATATAGCCACAATATTTATTTTGTTATTTTATTTATAAGCACATTTCTTATAATTTTTTTTTTCAGGTGTCTTTATGTTTATACTTTTTTTTGCCTTTTCTTTTATGGATTTATTTTTTGATTAATATTTCTATTTATAGCCAAATTATTTATTTTATTTTATTTTATTTATAAGCACATTTCTTCAAAAATTTTAAAATTATTTTATTAACTTGTCTTTATATTTCAACTTTTTTTTTTGAACAATTGATTGATGCTTGTGAGACAAGAAAAATGTATGAACCTGTTAACAGCACCAAACATGATTTTTAAACAATATGGTTCCCCCCAACCCACAACCCAAGAAATAAAATAAAATAAAATAAATAAATAAATAAATAATAATGGTAATAATAAATCGATAAATAAATTGATTAACTAATATACAAAAAAAAAGTCATATGTTTATGTCACTCTAATGTCGGGAATAAGGATCGCAAGTACACCAGGGCTTGTTATGAGGAGGAGGCCTGACAACCCAAAAGTCCAAAATGCTATGTTCAGCTAAGAAGAGTCTTGCTGGTCCAGGTAAGGTAGTTCAGCGTCCAACAGTAATGTTGATGTTAATCCAGTGGAAGTACAGGTAGGTTCCAAAGGTATGTCAGAAACAGTTGCCACCTCTTGTAAAAAGTGTTTGTTGACCCTTTAAGAGTATATTTGATTTATTCAAGCTGTAGAGAACAAAGAACATAACATCACTAAGCCATGTAGAGTGTGAAGGTGGAGAAGAAGATTTCCAGGATAGCAGAAAGGCAATCATGTCTGACGTGGCTACCGTGCAGGGAGAAGGAGCTGTTAGCACACCAAATATCGCTATGACAGGGCAGGGATTAATATTAATTTCAAGCCCCTCTGAAACTGTGTTAAAATTGGCCGACCAATATTTTTTCAACTTTTGACATAACCAGAACATGTGCGAGAGAGTAACGGGACCAGCAGAACAGCGAGGACATGCTGAGCTGACACTGTGACAGAATTCTGCCAGGCAGGCATTGCACAAATATGTTCTGTGTACTAGTTTGAGTTGAATTAGATTAAGGCGTGTACAAGAAGAAGAGTAATTTACTCTGTGTAAGGCCTTTGACCACACCTCGTCACCCAGTTCCACCCCCAGCTCAGAATCCCATCCATCCCTAGTTTTAGAGGAATGAGTGTTATTGATAGAGGATATATCCAAAAAAATTAACTAAGGAGAGACGTGAGGTAGCTTAAGAATCTCTTCCCAGGCTAGTTCAGAAGGACATAGAGGATAAGAAGCAAACTGTGATTGTATAAAGTGACGGATCTGAAAATAGCAGAAAAGATCTGAGCGTGGAAGGTTATATTTGGAACTTAACTGAGAAAAGCTGCAAAATGCCCCATTGTCAAATAAATCTTTGAAGGTGTTAATCCCCTGTCTGGCCCAATTGTCAAAGCTTGAGTCCAGCAGAGAGGGTGCAAAATTATGATTGAACAATTAAGGGACCTGAAATGGAGGCTAGATGAAAGTTGAAGTGGCGATGAAATTGGAGCCAGATCTTCAGGGTGGTTTGTACTATGGTGTTGGAAGAGAATTTAGAAGGCGACAAGGGTAGAGGGGAGCGAACTAGAGCAGAGAGCGAAGAGGAGCAGCAAGAACGTGATTCTAGAAAGCACCAGTCAGTCGTTGGAGAGTGAAGCCAGAACAGAATTTTCTGAATATTGGTGGCCCAGTAGTAGAACATTAAGTTAGGCAGAGCCAATCCACCAGCAGCCCTTGGTTTCTGAAGCACTGATTTACTAATTCTAGGGGTTTTGCCAGCCCAAATAAAAGATGATATCATACCATCAATCTTTCGGAAAAAAGATTTTGGAATAAAAACAGGTAAACAACTAAAGACGTACAAAAATTTGGACAAGATATTCATCTTAACAATCTGGACTCTACCACTCAGGGATAAGGGGAGATTGCCCCAGCGGAGGAGGTCTGCCTTCATCTCCAAGACCAGAGGTGATAGATTTGCTTCAAACATAGAGGACAACGAGCGAGTGATATGAATACCAAGGTATTTGATTCTGGTTGAGTTAATGCGGAAAGGGAAGTTAGTTTGGTCGATGTGTGATCATCATTTCGCTTTTTTGGAAGTTTAATTTATATCCAGAGCAGGAGCCGAATTCTTCTAGAATAGAGACTACTTTAAGAGCCGAGGATTCTGGGTGACTAAGGTAAAGAAGAAGATCGTCTGAGTATAATGATACCCTGTGTTCAATCCCCAAACGAGAGATGCCTACCAAAGCTGAGGATGATTTAAGAGTAAGTGAGAGTGGCTCCATTGCTATGGCGAAAAGTTT
>JBAMNC010001453.1:320000-495000 GCA_037902135.1 Cetoscarus ocellatus
TGTTTGCTCCACTCCTCTGGACTCATGCTGTTCAGCTCTTTGTTGTCTGGGTTCATTGTGCTTCTTGAAATGTTTTTTCGTGTTTGTTACAAAGAGCTCAAAAGCAGGAGCCGCAGACATTGATGAAACTCAAGGGACCGTGAACTTTAAGGTTTTCTCTGATATACCAGGTTGATTTTTGAGTCATCAGCCATGTGTGCTTGTCAGGATTCACCTGTTGGCTCTGATGATGCCTTTTGAATGGGACTGTGTATTGTATTCATGAACCCCCCACTGAAGGTTTTCACTGCAACATGACTAACTTTTCTGAAAGCTTTGAGCTTTTCATGTTTGGTGTCATTTTCAGAACTACAGACTTGAATTTTCAGCCTTGCATGAACCAAAAGCGTCAACAGCAGGTTTTATTTAGATGGTCCTCTTCCTTGTCACGTATCCTGTTAGTCTGTGCAGCTAAACATGAAGAAATAACCAAAGCCATAAATCAACAACACACAGAAACACATTCAGCTTCTCTGGGCCGAGCTCATCTGAGATGGACTGAGGCAAAGTGGAAAAGTCTGCTGTGGTCTGAGTCCACATTTCAGACTGTTTTTGGACATCATGGACGTGGTGTCCTCTGGACTAAAGAGGAAAAGGACCATCCAGACTGTTATCAGAGCAAAGGTCAAAGGACAGCATCTGAGATGGTATTGTGGGGGGTGGGGGGGGGGTGTCAACATGCTGCCATCTATCTTTTCAGGGACGTCCCTGCTTATTTCAGAGACACATTGTGCTCGAGTTTCAACAGCGTGGCTTCAGAGTGAAAGAGTGCAGGTACGAGACTGACCTGCTGCAGTCCACACCTGTCTCCACTGAGCATGTGTGGAGCATCATGAAGATCAAGCAGCAGAGACCCTGGACTGTTGAGACACTGAAGTCAAACATCAAGTAAGAATGTGAAAGAATTCCTCCTACAAAGCTTCAACAGTCAGTATCCTCAGTTCACTGACTGTTGTTGTTAAAGGAAAGCTATTTTCTTTAAGGAATTATCACTCATTATGTGAGCCCAAAAGTCCACGTACAGGAGTTTTTTCAGACCACCTCATGTGCCTCTCAAACTACAACTGCTAATCTGTTAGTCAGGATGATTTTACTAGACATCCTGTTGGCTAAACTTTTTTAGATGTCTTTAGACCATATCAATAATTGATTAACAGCAGCTCCACTCTATAGACCTGCCTGTCTCTTCATAGCTCTGTCCCTATAGATGTGAAACTGTATCTGTGATGTACATCAAATCAATCAAGCGTCAGCTGCAGACAATAACAAAACAAAACTAGAGAGCACTCGGAGAACACAAACCTCCTCCAAGGTAGCTCACATTTTGCTGTTACATCAATAAGCAATACTTCCATGATAAAGTTACCATCATAATATGATTCATGACCCTGAAAATCCCCACCTAGCACTCAGAGTCATGTTGATATCATTATTAGTTAGACAGTTATTGAGCAAAAACAATCATTCACTAATGGCAGTTATCAGGATCACCACCAAAACCATTTTTAAGTCGGCCCATTCCCAACATCTCCTGAAAATTTCAGCAAAATCTGTCCAGTAGTTTCTGAGAAATCTTGCTAGCAAACAAACAAACAAACATGCGCTGGCAAAAACATAACCTCCTTGGCAGAGGTAACAAAAGGTCACCTGCTTGTGTTTACATTTATCCACCCTTCCGAAGAGTTGGCCACACCTGTCCAAAAGGAAGCAGCCTGGACTCAGCCTTGGAAAGTAGCAAGGCCAGTGCGTTATGGGTGTTGAGGTATTTGAAACCTTTGGGCATAAAAACACCTTTAATTGAATTTCTCTGGAAATGAGGCACTGATTTAAAAATGTTCCTGACCTTTCGTCTGCATCAACAGACTAGTTCAATGATGAGTCCTCATTTTTGGAAAGTGTTTCAGGCCTCAAATTGAAAATGAGTGAATATTTGCAAAAAGAAGTATAAAGTTTATGAGTTTGTGTTATGGAATGGTTTCCAGAGTTTTATTGTTGGACCCAAAAGCTTCAAGGAGGAGGCAGGTAAAAGGTTGACAATGATTTATTTGGGGATAATCCAGGTGACAAAGCAACAACAGTGAACAGGTGAGTATATACACGGTGACAGCGGTGGTGAGGGCTCGTGGAGAACACTGTAAAAAAGGGAGCAGAGAAAAAAGATTAGAGACAGAGTTAACTGCAGCAAACTACAGTCAAAAGCACAAAAACACTAGTAAAGCTCCAACAAGGAGACAGAATGGCTTAAGGCCAGCTCAGACACGAGTAGCACTGTGTAGCACAAAGAGGAACGGCCTGAAACAAACCACATAGGAAGTGGAATCCACCAACGACTGAGGTGAGCCTCCAGGTGGCTTAAATAGTGAGCGTTGATTAGTCTCCACCGGCTGCAGGTGTGAGGCTCCAGGGAGCGCACCTCCAGTACACGCAGCAGGAGAGCAGGAAGGGAGGGGGGAGGGAGAGTGAAGGCAGAGGAGGAGGAATCCTCACAGTTTGACCCACAGCCTGGGTCAAAAAGGATTTGAAATCTTTGTTTTCTTTTTTTATTTATCTTTAACACGATGTCCCAACTTTATCTGAATTGGAGCTTTTAATTTAAAAGATACTTCTTTACGTTCTCCGTAATGCTCCTGCATATTAAACAAAGCATTAAATTCAGGGAAGCTTTACCTCTTCTGTTAAAGGCCCCACGTACACGACAATGAAAACGACCAAAAATGGAGAGTTTTTGTTGCGTTTGCACCTTCAATTTACATGCCCGGAGTGCTTGTAAACTTTTGAAACCAGGGTCCAGAGTGGAAAGTTTTGAAAACCTTTTGGTATCTGTCTCTGTGTAAACAGGAATCAGCATTTTCAGGGAAAATGATGACGCGCAGTGCATGTGCAGTACTCTTTCAGATAAAGGTTGTGCGTGTACGTGGGAACAAAAGCAACAACAACAGGTTTGGCTGACTACCGAAAATGTGTGCTGCCTACTGTGCTCGGCTTGTCTTCCACACAAAAATATCCAGACAGATTTGTTGTCCAGACAAGAAACTCCTGTGTCTTCATACGTCCACTCACCATTGTTGTTTGTGAAAAGTTTGTCTTCACCGGAACGTTCTTACAAACTTACATTGCCAACTACTGGCCTGGCATGCACGCCTCAGTGTTTTCAGTTGTTCTCGCTGATCTGTGTGAACGTGTATTGTTTTCACATCGTCTCTGCGTGAATGTGGAGTGCTTTTGAAAACACAAAGGAAAAACCTTTCTTTTTCTGGTGACAAAGTTGTCATGTAAAAAGTAAAAAGTCAGGACCTGAGGCTCTGTGTCCATGCTGCTGGATGGGAGGTCACAGATCTACAGCTCAGAACAGCAGCTTCACTGTGAGGATCCCGACAGGAGCTCGCTGTCCTGCAGAGAGTAACCACAGTCCTCAAAGATGGCTGTCTTCTTCCCAAAAATAACATCAAGACATTTATCTTTATTTCAATTATTTATTTATTTAAGTGCTTTTAAAAGATTAACTATACCATAAATGACAACCTCACAGTCCAACACTGTGATTTAATAATATGGCCTTAACCTGATACGGCTCTTATGAATGCCTGTTTATGTGAGTAAACTCTGGATATTTACTGACTTTATTTTTTAATCATGCAGGTTTCAAAGATTGATTTTGGGTCGGCCTTCTGTTATCATCTCCCGTGCAGGTCTTCAGGGGCACAGGCTGATGCAGATGAGAAGCTCAGGGGCAGAAGAACATAACACAGACTGAGGGAGCAGAGCATGAGTTAGCATGTTAGCATCCAAAGACACTGAAGTATATCTGTGATTGTTTGATGAGCAGAAACAAACCTCCTCTGCTGCTACAGGAGCTGATCCTGCTCTTACACTGCAAACTAAGCTCTCTCTGCTTAATGCCGGGCAGAAAAGCTCTTTAGCTGTCATTACGCTCCTGACTCAATCCAGCATCCTCCCATCTCTGCTGATCTGCACAGCCTCACACTCGCCCTCATCCACAGAACTCTGCCTGTTTACGGCTGTTAATCAACAGATAGACCTTACGCTACAGCCTGAGGCTCACCCCATAATCTTACCCCACAGGACAGATAGATGACAGTGTCCACCTCAAACCGCCACGGGCTGCTAATTCAGAGCTTTTACCTTAATCAGGTGGGAAACCGCCTGAATATTGTCAAACCAACACAAAAGGCTCGCACCCAAACAAAAGGATGAGCTCTCAGTGAAGGACCAGCCTTTGTCCTCCCCTATCCAGGGCTGGATCGACAGGCAGCAACCTCTTCTGAGCTCCTCTTGAGGGGTTCAGAGGATTTCTCAGGCCAGACAGGTTATATGATCCCTTCAGGTGGTTCTGGATCTGCCCCAGGGTCTCCTCCCAGGTGGAAAAGCTGGAAATCCCCTGGCGATAACAAGCAGTCTTAATATGATACTAAAGGAGCAGCTCTACTTAGAGTTCCTCTGGATGTCCAATAGGGATGGGAATCAAAAACCAATTCCAGTTGAGAATTGTTAACAGCTCCATCAAAGTATTGATATCATGAGTCTTTTTGCTAATCAATTCCCTTATCAATTCCTTTCATTGACAGGGTTCAGAAGCAGTCAGAATTGTGGCTTAATTTTTTACAAAAGGTGCTTACTGCACGACCTTAAGTGAGTGGAAACAACGGCAACTTGCAGAAACAGTTATCTATGCTGTGACATGTCTTTGACATTGTTGCCACTGAAAATCTACAGGCCAACATTTGCCCACACGAAAAATCTGCAGGAATCAATAAGAGAATCGTGAAAGAATTGGATCGATTAGCAGAATCGTTAATAGCATTGGTATCGATAAAATCTTATCAATTCCCATCCTCACCTTAACTCCAAGGTCGGCCCCAGCTTCTCCCCTGAGGAACCTCAGTTCAACTTAAATCCATGACCTTGTTCTTTGGGGCTCCCCAAAGCTCATGACCAGGTGAGGGTTGGACCAAAGGTGAAACAGGTACAAAGGAAACTTCTAGCTCAGCTCCCCCTTGACCACAACAGTTTAATAAATGCAGCAATCCCTCAGTCTTAAGTAGTGCACATGCCTCTCAGCAAGAAGGTTGTTGGTTCAATCCCTGTGTCAATCAGAGCCTTTGCATGTTCTCCCTGTGTATGTGTGGGTTCTTTTCAGTGACTCCAGCTTCCTCCCACAGACCAACAAACAAGCCTGTTTGGTTGATTGGTGACTAAATCATCCTCAGGTATGACTGTGAACGTGTTGGGTTGTCTGTCTCTATGTGGCGACTGGTCCTCTCTTCAGGGCCCAATCCAGTTGCCTGCCTTTGAACTATAAGCCCAATCCACTCGCTATTTCAATATTTACGTGGTTTTGAAGAAAGGGAGGCATGAGGACTTAACGGGAGACAGGAGCACAGGAGTTAACGTGAACACGTGGAGGTGTAGATGAAACAAAGCCTGGTTACAGTGCTTTTGCTCAAAGGCACTGTGGACAGAGAAAGGCTGCCTCTGCTGAAACAACTTGTTGCAGTGCCAACATTGAAGATGGAAAACACTGCAATAAGAACACAAGTGTAAACTTAAAGATAGAGAAAGAACTGCAGAGGAAGCTCTGCACCCCCTCATCACCTCTGGATCAGGCTGTTGCTCTGCTTCTCCTTCATGAGTAAAGAGATGAGTTAAGTGTGTTTCGTTATTTGGCCCCAGCTGGAATTTATCATCCCGTTTAGATTCACTGACTTATTTTAATTCCCTTATTTGACTCCTTATATTGTGTGAATGGATCAAGTAACTCTTTCAGGCTTTAGGGAGCTATGAAACAACCTATGAAAGGGCCTGTGAAAGAAATGATGGAAGAAACTATGATAGAAATTATGAAAAAAAACTATGAAGGAAACTATAAAATAAACTATGAAATAAACTATGAAAGACAATATGAAAGAAATTATAAAGGAATCTATGAAATAAACTATCAAAACTATGAAAAAAACTATAAGAATCTTCATGGAACAGCTGAGCTCTATTTGTATGATGAAGAGACAGGAGCAAGTTTGTTTCTCCAGGAAATCCAGAGATAAATCACAATTTAAAGAGAGAAAGGAAGAAGAACATCAAATCAAACCATGAAGCTTTTATTTCTTCAGGGTTCAGAGGTCACAAGCAGTTTGGACACCTTTCAATTAATTTTCACTGAGAGATTAAAATGAGCTTCTGCCACATATTATGTATTATGATGAGTGTTCGTGGTCTGTCTGCCCTCCTGGAGGGACTCAACAGTTAAAGAGTTGAAACTGGAGGGACAGTTTGATGTTTGGTGATGGTTTTAACGTGGATGCACGGTGGAGCTCTGGACAAAACAGTGGAGGGACAAATGGACGGGCTGTGTGATCAGTAGAAATTATGTTTGGGAGACTGTTTACATCACTTTTTCACTTCATCCTCCATCAGAGCAGATATTTAAACACAGTTGAACACATTACTTCAAGTATTTTTAGGATATGAATCTTCAACAGATAAACCACAGGATGTTGGCCTTGACCTTTGACCCCAGCATGTACTTGTTAATCTTTTTGTCAGAGTATAAATCTGAGTTTCAGTTTCCAGGGCAGTCCTTGAATCGTGTTTGTGATGTGATGTTTACCAGAGTGGCTCAAATGAATGTGTGCAGTGACAGAACATCGCTGCAGCACCAACTGCCTGCAGCACGAAGACATAATGAGGGTAAGAGCGTGGAGACCAATGTTTAGTAAAAAATGTTTTTGCCAATGGAGAATTCAGGTCCAGTATCTGACCTGAGATTCATCTCAAAACTCTACAGAGACTCTCTCCTCCTGTGGTTCAGTCTCTGAACACTAAAATAACTGCATAGATGAGCTTCAGTGTTTACTTCCTCCTCTGTCTGTGATGCCATCCTCAGTACCATTCTCTCTCAATGTTGATTGGCTGTCGTGCCACAGCTTCAGGAGATTTGTCATCAAAGTTGGATATGTTCAACCTGGTAAGCAGGAAGAAAGCGGTTATGCCTGGAATCACTCCTGTCACTCTCAATGGCTACGTTTATATGCAGTCAATATTCGGGTTAAGGTCAATATTCCGGTTTCTGAAACATTCGGAATAACCCAGCTTACATGTGTGAGCAAACAGGGTTATTCCTCTATGCATGGTATCCTGAACAAAAAAGCGACGCATGGAGAACGTCAATGCCTGTCATTTCCACTTCTTCTGCCTGTATCCAATAGCAACGAGAACAACAGCAGCAGCACGGAGGATAATGAACGGTCCGGAGCAGCTAACAGTCGGCTTCGTTTGCTTATAGACCCAACAGAGGGGTAGAAGATGCTACAACTACTTTATTAAATTTGCTTTTTAAACATCTGGAGGGGAAAGGAACACATGCAAGACTTTTACTTATTGATTTTTCATCTGCTTTTAATACAATCCAACCCCATGTTTTAGCCTCAAGGCTTTTAGAGCATTTTAACATAAGCAATAATCTTGTGGGTTGGATTTTGAACTTTTTAACTGATAGGACATAGAAAGTGAGAGTGAATGGTACTGTCTCAGATCAGGTTACATCCTCCACTGGATCCCCACAGGGATGTGTGTTGTCTTCTCTCCTGTTCATCCTCTTTACAAACATGTGCCATAGCAGTAGAGAGGATTGAACCATTTTAAAGTACGCAGACTACACAGTTTTTGTCAGCCGGCTGTAAAACAATGACACAAGCCATGGCCCTGTTGTTAATGATTTTCTGGACTGGTGCAGTAAATCTTTCCTTGAGATAAACATTTCCAAAACCAAAGACATGACCATTGACTTTCATAAAAACAGGGCTTCCAATCAAGAGGCCACAGTTATTAAAGGTCAAACAGTGGAGTGTGTCAACACATAAAATATCTTGGAACTATTGTCGACAACAAACTGAACTGTGAGGCAAACTGTGAAGTGTACAAAAAAGGACGCCAGCGCATGTTTTGTCTGAGAAAACTGTCCACTTTTAACATTGACAGGACCATGTTGACCTTGTTTTATCGTGCTTTTATTGAATCAGTTTTATCTTTCTGTCTTGTTTCATGGTTTGGAAATGTGTCCTTAAAAAACAAAAACTGCCTAAACCCAATCATGAAATGGTCTAGCAAGCTGATTGGAGAGTCTCAGCTTCATCCAGAATCCCTGTACACTAGACAGCTATAGAGGATAGCCAACTCTATTGTAAGAGATGACTCTCACCCCCTCAATGGTGAGTTTCAGCTGCTCCCATCAGGTCAGAGGTTCATGGTACCTGCTTGCAAATCCAGACGCTACAAAAACAGCTTTGTACCAGCGGCCATTCGTGCTATTAACATGTGAGAGATGATGTATTTATTCCTTTCAGTGTTTCTTTTTTTTATTTTTTTTTGTGAATAGCACATGCTTTATCATTTGGCTTGGTTTTATGTATTTTTAGGTCTACTGATGTTTTTAACTTATCTTGTTTCTTATCTTGGGGCCGTCCTCTTTGTTCTTTTAGCCTAAGCACTGTCGTCACTTTGTCTTGTCTTGTGTTTGTTCTGTGTTCACAATTATGAGAGAACTCACTCACTGTAAACCGAATTTACCCATGGGTACAATAAATATTCTGAATCTGAATCTGAATCTACTGATCAATAAGAAAGTCTTTTGCTCAAGTCCTCTCTCCATCAAACACGCTTAGGTCTTTCTCCTCCAAACCCTGCTGAGATAGTAATGTTCACAACCTCTAAGCTACAGTCACAGTGAGCTGACCTCTAACCTCTTTGCCTTGACCGGGGACTGTTAAGGATTTTGACATGGCTCTGTCCTTCCTCTGAAGACAAAGGGACCAAACACTCCTGAAAAGACTACTGATCATCTCTCTGAAGAGAGCTGCATGCTGACTGTCCTCGGATCAAACATTTGGTTGGGTTTAAGTTTGACCTTGGCAGGGACGTGGTGTCCCTGAATGTTGTAGAGACAGCACAGAGACATCAGAGACATACAGGGGACAGCATTTACCTTTTAGATGTCCAGCCTCTCTCTGCATCCTTGTCCTGCTGTGGGACGCAAATCTAGATTTGATCAATTCCACAAGTGGACCCTGAAAAAACCTGATCTGTTTAGTGATGCTGGAACTCCTATCTCTCTTCTCTCCTTCATACACAAAAAAAGACGTCTTAATTATGACAGTCTCAGTCTGGGTGTTTGAGGAACACAACAGTTGGGCAGGTGTGACACTGCTGTGTCACCTGCTGTTACAGCTGTTGTAAGAAAGGAATACAGTGCTGTGGTGTGTGTATGCAAGTCTGAATGCTGGTGCACTGACTGAGAAGGTCTGACCTCAGGTTCAGATCTTCTGCTTTGCAGCTTAATTAGGTCTAATCATCATTTTTTTGTCTAAGTGTTTACTCAGCATAACAGATTAACACACACAGTTTTTTCAGATAATAAATTGAGGCTTCATTTACTCACACAGTAAATTAAACCATAAATGGCTTGATTCTGGTCCAGCCGTGCCCAGGGCTCCACAGAACCCAGCTCAGTCTTCAAAAGTAGAACAGAGAAGCTTCTGCAGCGAGGAGCAGCTCCTGACTTCATGACTGTGTGAGTAGGTCCACCGGTGCTGCAGGGAGCAGCCAGTGAACCTGGCCCCTCTTTCATGAAACATCCCCACACCTCTCCCCTGCAGCTGAGCTCAGCCACACCCACCACACACCTGTCAGTGTTTTCTATGAGCAGGGCTTATATTTTCCAGTCTTTCACCTGAGCCAGGGCTCAGTTTGTATCAGGCTGTATAAGTCCTGAAGTGTAAATGTGATTTTGTATGTGAGATCCTTTATAACACTGATGGACTAAAGTCTGGATCTGCTGGTTCTAATGTGGGTACAATTCAATGAATATAACAAAATACAATCAGTGGTGCTTTGTTGGTGAATTTTGGCAGGTAGACAGATCTGTCTTTCTCTGGTGGCATCATAGGAGATCATCTAAAAAAGGTTGGTGACCACTGGAATAGAGACATGCTGAGCTGAGCTTAACTAAACTCAGTGTCTCTGTAGGACTGTTTTCTTCAGACCTCCTCAGTTCCTCATGTCATATGTCCAATGAAGAGCTGAAACATCCTTAAGAGATGTTGGTCCATATCTCCATGACAGCATCACACAGTTGCTGAACATCCATCATGAGAATCTCCTGCTCCACCACATACCAAAGGTGCTCTCCTGGATTGAAATCTGGTAAGTGTGGAGGCCACTGGAGTACAGTGAACCTCACGTTGAAGAAACCAGTGTGAGATGATTTGAGCTTTGAGACATGGAGCTGCTGGAAGTCTCCATCAGAAGATGGTCCACTGTGGTCATAAAGGCATGGACATGGTCGGCAACAATACTCAGGTAGGCTGCGGGGTCTAAAACGTCCTCAGGTGGGACTAAGCGGTCCAAAGTGTGCCAAGAAATTGTCCCCATAGCTTTCCATGCTGTTAAACCTCACTGTGAATCTGTTGACAAGCAGCAGTTAGTAAATTTGTCCAAGATCCTGTGAGAGTGTAGTATCACTCAGTTTCACAGAGCGACACTTTACAGTCATTCAACGTGTCATCAGAGGATCAGATCTGAGTCACTTATGGGACGTTAAATCAGTTTTTGGTCACTTTCCCCTGAAGTGAGAGTGAAGCTCTTGAAGTCTTGCTGCTGAACCAGTGCTGTGTTTTTTTTTTATATTTCTGTTGTTAAATGGTCTTGAAAAAGATTTAATCACTTCACTGTTCTGCTGGTTAGAGTAAATCATCTCAATCAATAGAGCGAGCACAAACCTCGTCTTATCTATGATATAAATAATGTGTATTATTAGGAAAATACACAAATCCTGGAAGATTAAGCCACTGAGTACATCATCCATCAACTGTATTTTCATCTCCACATGAACTGATGACAAGTGTGTCAGTGCCGCTCAGACCTGATGGTGCTGGATGTCTGAACACTGACTCCTGTCCAGATTTATCAAAGCACGCTGTGACCACAGACATGACTTGGGAGAAAAGGAGCTTGTCAAACTCTTGACTCATGGCCAAGTTGATTTTGACAGAGCGGGGATATGAAGCTAGGCTGGATGATAATGGCAGGGCCGATGGAGAACAGCTGTCTGCTGTTGCTCTGGATGACGGCCAGTGTTAAACCCAGTGAACACTGAAACAAACACACATCCAGCCTGTGAGGTCTACAGACATCTGCCAAACCCTCTCACTAGGTTCCCCGGCCCTTAAACCTTCCTCTGGAGGTCCATTCTGACTTTTATTCTACTGCTGGTCAATGCATTAAAACATGCTGAACCTGTCTGTGACTGTCTGCCTCCTGCTCTTCCTCCCAAACACTGAACTACTCCCTTTGGAGGCTTTTCAGCAGCCTCTTGCCAAAGTACATTTGTTCCCCTTTAGCAGGTCTCTGGCAGAGCACACAGAGGCTTGAGCAATATTTGCCTGTGGTTGGGACAAACACCTCATCTTGTTATGTTGCTCAACATATTTGGTTAGAAAAAATGATTCTAGAGTCAACAAAGCAAAATTCTGTGATAACACAAATTTCAAATACAACTTTACTATAGTCTGGACCTGGAGTGTCCAAACTCTTCAGCCCAGCGGGCCCCACACTCTTCATGTACTGAGGCTCTGGCATGTATCCTTGGATTTCTGCCTGTGGCCTGTTTTCCAATGTGTGCTCCCTCACCCATCAGACTTAATCACTGAGGCTAAAAATAAACTTAGAAAGGATGTCTGGCCCACTTAGATGTAACCTCCTTGAGTGTATGGCAGTTAGTAAAATGGATCCAATGTACAGTAGGTTAAGACACCCTAAATGTCAGGGGGCCTGGCTGACATAGGCCACCACTGGACAGGCCCTGCCTCTGGTCAGGATGCTCTCGGGTCATCTCCAAATCAGACTCAAAACAAAAGCAGACCACTCAAGGCCCACAAACTTGGAGGAAACAGGCATTAATACTTAATAAATCAGACTTGGAGATGGAGATGGAGTTCACTGACCTTGGCAGAGTAATTTGTCAATATGCTAACTGTGAGGCTGAGATCAGTCTCAGACTTGGTCTTGCTTAAGGGGCGGTGAGTTTCTGGACAAGGCGATATGATGCTCATATTGCCTTGTTGCCTAATGATGGTGTGCTGGTGTAATGATAATGTGCTGGTATACTGATGGTGTGCTGGTGTAATGATGGTCTTGATGTGGACCAAAGTCAGAGTCTTTAGGTCTCTGGTTCTATACTCTTATAAGGCCTGGACTGTGACTAGTGACCAGAGACACCGGCTGGACTCCTTCAAGACTATTTCCTTTCAACAAAGGTTTGGGCCACGCTGGCAGGACCATGAGTCCAATGCTGATGTTCTCTGGAAGGTGGAATAGGAAAGGTCAGCTGCTGAATGCAGGAGCGGTTGCTGACCTTCTATGGGCACTCATCCAGCTCACTGTATACTGGGTACCCAGGACCCGGTGGGTTGGACCAGACCATGGGGGTGACCACGCGCCTCGAACTTGCTGCGGGCCAAACTAAAGTGGATTGAGGGCCGCAGTGGGGACCCCCGGCCATAGTTTGGATACCCCTGCTATAGACCAAGTAGTAGACGGATACAGGATGGCCATGAAGGAACACGACAAAACTTTTCTACGAATTCTACACCAAAGACACTCCCTGATGAAAAACAATGCATGCATGAAGTGATTTACAGTGTTATTTATTAATCAATTAATTGAATAAATAAAGAGATCCTGCTCATGCAGCTTAAAAGGGTTACTGCCAGTACTTCATTTTTGACATATTTAAAGCCCTTTTCTCTTAAAGCTGTGCTTATATTGTTAGTTTAGTGTTACAGTTTCAAGAGAGCCTGTGTTAAATGGTGACTTTTAGCCAAGCAGCAAATGTTGAAGCTTACTGAGGATGTCATTAAAACTGCATCTGATGTGTGCTTTTGGCCTGGTGATTATAAAGATATTTAATGTTTTAAACATCTCTATTACCATGAAAACAACACACCCCATAGAAAACCAGCGAATAACACACGCATACCTATACCATCTTGACGGACCTTCAGTCCTTATTATAGAAAAACAGAACAGATCTGAGTATTTAATGTCCCGGACAGATCAACGAGAACAAAAAAAAGGCTCTAATAAGTGTGTGCTGTGGTTCACTCACTACAGACTTCATGAAGATATTTGTCTTCTGTGTCTTTGTCCATTTCCTTGATGGTTGATTCACTGAGCTGACAAAGAGTACTACTAAACTCTTCCTACATTGCTGAGGGTTAGCCTTTCTCTGTGAGACGACTTCTGCAGACAAACTGTTCAAATCTCAGGAGAAAGAGTCCAGATGGTCCAGAGGATTGATGCAGGTGAACAAGAGACTAAATCACTTAAAGCCTGTGGTTATTTGGTGCTTAGTTAACAGGTCTGCCACAAACATGAACTGCCTGTTCCTGTTGGTTTAAGTGCAGATGGATTACTTAAATCTTAGCTTTTAAATAATCAATGAAGTTTCCTTTGGATTGTTGCTTTTGCTCTGGATGCTTCAATGAAAAACACTTTAAAATGAGCAATAACATATTTCATACAGTGATCTGTGTGTGCTCTTCATCTATAATGACCCAATAAAAGGAGACATATTGAATAAACCAGCTAAAATTCAGACCAAACAACCAAACCAAGTGTAGCTATAAATAACAAAAAGCCAACCACCTGGTATGCACTTAATCAAAAGGAATGGGAACTGACACTGTGATTGGTTTAATCAGAACACATCCATGTATAATCAAGGCTTATCATTCATGGCCTTTGCGGCCTACACCTGGCTTTGTGCTGAGAACATGCATCCTTAAAATATCAAAATATAGGCCGACACGCCCCAAACTGCCGTGCACTAACAACATACTTCACACTGTCAAAATAGGGCCCACTGTCTGTGAAGACGGTGCCTCACAGCAAGATGGATGCTGGTCTGACCTCTTAGTCAGTCAGGACTGATGCTTCAGTGGGTTTTCCTCACTGTAGTTTACTTCCACAGACCAAAAGGGTTCATTGCCCTCAGGTGTGGTGAATATGCATGGTGCCAGTGTTAGCCCTGTGATTGGCTGAAAACCAGTCCAGGGTGTATCCCGCTTCTTGCCCAGTGCCAGCTGCGATGATCCCCTGCTCTCCTATTCTCACTTCCATCCCTGTAATAAGACACCCCACAGTCAGTCTGTGATGTCAGGGCTTTATTCTCAAAAGTGTGCAGTTTCCCAGTCTGTGAGATGATACACAAATCTGCCTGCATTTAAGAACCGTAATCATGTGCTGTGCTCGTGTTATGATGATGTGCTGGAATTATGGTGGTGAGCTGGTGTAATGATGGTGTGCTGGAATTATGATGATGTTATTGTGTTATGATGGTGTGCTGGTGTAATAATGATGTGCTGGTGTAATGATGTGTGCTGGTGTAATGATAGTGTGATGGTGTTATGGTGGTGAGCTGGTGTAAAGATGGTGTGCGGGAATTATGATGATGTTATTGTGTAATGATGGTGTGATGTGTAATGATTATGTGCTGGTGTAATGATGGTGTGCTGGTGTAATGATGGTGTGATGGTGTAATGTTGGTGTAATGATTTTGTGCTGGTATTATGATGGTGTGCTGGTGTAATGATTTTGTGCTGGTATTATGATGGTGTGCTGGTGTAATGATGGTGTGCTGGTGTAATGTTGGTGTAATGATGGTGTAATGGTGTAATGATAATGTGATGGTGTTATGGTGGTGAGCTGGTGTAAAGATGGTGTGCTGGAATTATGATGATGTTATTGTGTAATGATGGTGTGATGTGTAATGATTATGTGCTAGTATAACGATGGTGTGCTGATGTAATGATGGTGTGCTGGTGTAATGATGGTGTGCTGGTGTAATGATGGTGTGATGGTGTAATGTTGGTGTAATGATGGTGTGCTGGTATTATGATGGTGTGATGGTGTAATGATGGTGTGCTGGTGTAATGTTGGTGTAATGATGGTGTAATGGTGTAATGATAATGTGATGGTGTTATGGTGGTGAGCTGGTGTAATGATGGTGTGCGGGAATTATGATGATGTTATTGTGTAATGATGGTGTAATGATGGTGTGATGGTGTAATGCTGGTGTGATGGTGTAATGTTGGTGTAATGATGGTGTGCAGGAATTATGATGATATTGTGTAATGATGGTGTGATGTGTAATGATTTTGTGCTGGTATAATGATGGTGTGCTGATGTAATGATGGTGTGATGTGTAATGATTTTGTGCTGGTGTAATGATGGTGTGCTGGTGTAATGATGGTGTGCTGATGTAATGATGGTGTAATGGTGTAATGATGGTGTAATGGTGTAATGATGGTGTGCTGGTGTAATGATGGTGTGCTGGTGTAATGATGGTGTGCTGATGTAATGATGGTGTGCTGGTGTAATGATGGTGTAATGGTGTAATGATGGTGTGCTGGTGTAATGATGGTGTAATGGTGTAATGATGGTGTGCTGGTGTAATGATGGTGTGCTGATGTAATGATGGTGTAATGGTGTAATGATGGTGTGCTGGTGTAATGATGGTGTAATGGTGTAATGATGGTGTGCTGGTGTAATGGTGGTGTAATGATGGTGTGCTGATGTAATGATGGTGAAATGGTGTAATGATGGTGTGCTGATGTAATGATGCTGTGCTGGTGTAATGATGGTGTGCTGGTGTAATGATGATGTAATTGTGTAATGATGGTGTGCTGGTGTAATGATGGTGTGCTGGTGTAATGATGGTGTGCTGATGTAATGATGGTGAAATGGTGTAATGATGGTGTAATGGTGTAATGATGGTGTGCTGGTGTAATGATGGTGTAATGGTGTAATGATGGTGTGCTGATGTAATGATGCTGTGCTGGTGTAATGATGGTGTAATGGTGTAATGATGGTGTGCTGGTGTAATGATGATGTAATTGTGTAATGATGGTGTGCTGATGTAATGATGGTGTGCTGGTGTAATGATGGTGTGCTGGTGTAATGATGATGTAATTGTGTAATGATGGTGTGCTGATGTAATGATGGTGTGCTGATGTAATGATGATGTAATTGTGTAATGATGGTGTGCTGATGTAATGATGGTGTGCTGATGTAATGATGCGGTGCTGGTGTAATGATGATGTAATTGTGTAATGATGGTGTGCTGGTATAATGATGGTGTGATGGTGTGATGATGGTGTACTGGTGTAATGATGGTGTTTTGGTGGTGTTCTGGTGTTATTCTGGTGTGATGGTATGATGATTGCATGTTAGTTTAATGACAGTGTGCTGGTGATACAATGGTGTTATGATGGTGCGCTGATATTATGATAATGCGATGATATTACGATGATGTAATGGTGTTATGATGGTGTTTTGGTGGTGTTCTGGTGTTATGATGGTGTGCTGGTATGATAACGTTGAGCTGGTATGATAACTTTGACCTTACTTTTGTGAAATCTTTGTTCAATCACTCTTTAATCAATCTTAATTTGTATAGCGCCAAATTATAACACGTGTTATCTCTGGGTGTGTGGGCGAAGGAAGAGCGGTGGGCGGAGACAAGTGGACTAAAGTAAGAACTAAAGTTAGTGACAGATCCATGGACCAATCATAGACGTGTCTTCATCATATTTATCTCTGCTGAATACAAATTTATTAGAGGTTAGCCCTTTGAGATGCAGGATCTGGTTTTCAGGAGGGTCTTCATGTCTGTATGATTGTAGTGATAGTTTTTTTTAAGACGTATAATCAATAATAATCATGAAAATAATCTAATATTTACATTAGCATCTATAACGATTGTAAGGTAGAGCTGACTGACGTTGACTAATACAACAGCATCGAAATGAGAATTTATAAGTGATCTATTTTCTGCTGAGTGTGTGTGTGGTGGTTGGGGGGTGTGTGCAGTGGCAAAGGACTGAAAATAAGAATTTATGGTAGTGACAAACCTATGAACACCCAGACCATAAATCTGTTTTCATCATATTTTTCTCTGCTGAGTGTAATATCATTAATGGTAAACCTCTTGAGATGTGGCATCTCATTTCCAAAAGGGACCTCATGTCTATCTGGTGCTAAAGATAGTTGCCATGAATGTTTACTCAACCATAAGAGAGATCATGCTAATGTCTACATTAACAACTATAATGATTATGACCTGGAATGGGGCTAAAGAAATGGCCAAATATGTGTTATGTCTGTAATTGTAGTTATTGAGGCTTCGTGACTCCACAGCAGCAGGCAGTCTCCACCAAGGATCCCAGGCCACCTACAAGACCAGAGCCAGAGACGAGTACAGGAGCAAACAGAAAGGGGCAGAGGCAGATATGGAGAGAGAGTGTTAGAGAGAGAGGGATAGAGCCCAGTGTGCCAGATCCCCCCGGCAGTCTAAGCCTATTGCATCTTAACTATGTGTCTAAACTATGGACTATGAGCTGGTCCCTAACTGAAAGCTTTATCAAAGAGGAATGTTTTAAGTCTAGCCTTAAAGGTAGAGAGGGTGTCTGCCTCCCGAACCGTGGTCGGTAAATGGTTCCAGAGAAGAGGAGCCTGATAACTGAAGGCTCTACCTCCCAGACTACTTCTAGAGACTGATGGGACCACGAGCAGGCCAGCATTTTGGGAGCGTAATGTTCTAGAGGGGTTGTACGGCACTACAAGCTCTTTAAGATAAACTGGTGCCTGTCCACTGAGAGCTTTATAGGTGAGAAGAAAAATCTTGAACTCTATTCTAGATTTTATTGAAGCCAATGCAGAGAAGCTAATACAGGAGTAATGTGGTCTCTTCTCCTAGTTCTAGACAGTACACGTGCTGCAGCATTTTGAACCAGCTGAAGCGTCTTAAGAGACTTACTGGGACAGCCTGAAAGAAGAGAATTACAATAGTCCAGTCTAGAGGTAACAAAAGCATGGACTAGCTTTTCAGCATCGCTCTGAGACAGGATAGGCCTGATTTTAGCGATGTTACGAAGATGAAAAAAGGCTGTTCTTGAAATTTGTTTCATGTGGGAGATGAAGGATAAATCCTGATCAAACAGAACCCAAAGCAAAGTTACAGCACTGACCTTTGTGACCAAACTTAAGATCAACCTACTCAGACAAAGACGCTGTGTTGAGGTCTACCTTAGGTCATGTGACCAACAGCACTGTTGTATGGACTTTGAAGAATGTTAGTCATGTCCCTGTAGTAAATCATGTTGTCAGCTTTTGAATTCAGATCTTTTCCATAAAGCAGCTGGAATATTGTTTCTTTTGGAAACACACCATCTGTTGAAACAGATCAATAACTCTCCAGAAATGACACTCATGCATGCAGCTGCTTATCTCCAACACACAGGTATAAACCAAGACTCAGGCTTGTTTATGATGCAAAGACAAAAATCTGATGAAAAAATATTTTAATTGAGTAAAAACCCTGAAGTCTTCTAAAGGAAGATAACAAATGAAAGCTACACTAGATAATTATTATTCCTGAGTGAGCACAGGTATTCAGAATATTGTGTTGTAACATTAATTAAAATTTTAATTCTGCTTGCTTGGCACAGTGACACAGCAGGTTAGAGCACAGGCCTCACAGCAAGAAGACCAAAAAAAATCTAGTTAGAGTATTTGGTGACTCCAAATTATCCTCAGGTTTGAGTGTTAGCAAATCTTTCACATCTGCTCATAAGTAGAAATCAAAAATCATCTAATGAGGAAAAATCACCTTGAATGTGAAGTTTCAGGTCCTTGCACCTTATCAGACGTGCTGTTCATCATCTAATGTAGGGCAAGAGTGTGTATAAAATTGAGAGTACACCAAACATAGCCTTGCAGAGCAGACAGACCTGCCTTATTCTGAAATCCTGCATATCTTGCCAACCTCCATTGTCCAACAACCTCACTCGGCTAAACCCTGAACAGCCCAATCAGGGAACAGAGGCGGGAGCAGCGGACGTGATGACAACACGGCTTCTGAAGCAGTCTCAATAACTGCGTTTTTTTAATTTTTTTTTTTTATCAGAAATGGACTCAATTTTTTTATGTAAAAGAGGAGCAAAGAACGCCACTTAAAGCTTGTCTTATGGGAATCATGTTTTTGCTCTTCTGACCAGGGATCACTGCTGGGAAACTGGGAGAGACCGCGAAAATCCTCCACGGACATGCCGGTTAGTCTATGGTGACAAGGTTACTCAGTGATACTTGGCGAAATATGCTCTCTTCAGAAGTTTACCAGGAAAACTCGGTAGGGATTGTCTTTGACAAGGTTCATGTCACATATAAGTGTTAAATGCTACATCTGTGGGGTATAATTTAATGATAGATGATAGTTTAGGGTAGTTTCAGCTTTAGCCGTAGCAGCTAACAACAGTTAGCCATTAGCTGCTCCATATAGCCGCTACGAATGCTACGTCATACGTAGCGGCATTAAGGGGCCAATGGCAGTATTTTTTTACTGATTGAGAATTTGTAGTGATGTTCTCACCTGATTGTTTCCGTCAGATTAATTGAGCAGCCCTGCGGCTAACATGTTAGCTGTGTGGAAATTCTTTGAATCAGACTGAAAGCAGTCCAATGGCCTCTTACATTGTCTGTAAAAGTACCATTTTACATTAAGGTCATAATACAGAAGCTCTTAATAAGACCAGTCTGATACAACACTCAAAAAACACACACGTAACAGAGTGTTTCCTTGAGGCCCTGAAGAAAAGGGACAGCATGAGCCACCAAAACAACAAACTTTGGACTCTACACAGAGGGAGAAATGTCTTAGGGGCAGAAGAAGACTACAGAGGAGGTGGTGAATTCTCTGCTGTGGATAACCAGCCCATCTCTGTGTAGTGGATAATGTTGGTGTTTGCCATCTTTTTGAGTGTTTGGATCCACAGTTTGCTCCCCTGACACTGCATTGCTGACTCTGCTTCACAGGAACAAAGTTCGAGGAAACACATGAGGTGATCTACAACTATGAGTTTAATCACGGACCTTCATCACATCATCTCTGAGCCTCGTCAGAGTTGCCCGGTCTGCTTATTATAAGCGACTTTGGGCTTCTTTTTTTGAACAGTGACTTGTAAATATTGGCAGTTGCAAGTTGTGTTTTTTGGTCTTGAAACTTAGATAAAAGCCTGACTATGTCTGTTTGGTTACAAAAACCAAGGTTAGACAGACTTTTCAGTGATAACAGAGTTATAAATAACAGTAGCCTCTCCCTTCACTTCTGTATATAAAAAAGGATGTTCCACCTCCAAACAAAAGGATGTTGAATAAGTAAACTAAGAGCCAAATAAGAAAAAAATATCACTGAAATTGAAATGTAATTTAGATGAAAAGTAAACTGCTTTATGTAGATTTTTCTTAAAACAAAAAAAGAATAAGTAAAATATCACATTAGAAAAAAACAGATGGATTTTGCTTGTTTTATGCTGAGCCTCGCCTCGCTGCACACTGGACTGATTCCTCCACTTTGGAGTTAGAGCATGTTGTGTTACATGCTCGCCAGTTTCAAGTCTCACACAGCAGAAAGTGTCCAACAGGACATGGAGGAGCTGCTAAGTACATGAGAAATCAACTGGTAGCAGGTAGGCCTATGTGTCATTCTGTGTGACAAAAAAAGACAATGGATGATATTAGGGCTCAAAGCGTGGGCTGCACTGCTCACTCGCTCTGTCTGCCGTCACAGCACAGCATCACAGACTCACGTGTATGTAAAAACAGAAAACAATCACGGCTCAACGTCAGTAAACCAAAAAGCTGATAGTTGATTTTAGAAAAAGGAGGCAATGATACACAAAACTGTCTACATCAGTGGAGCTGAGGTGGAACAAGTGAGCAGTTTTAAGTTCCTGGCAATCACCAATTAAAGAGAAGCTGTCCTGGACTTCAGTAAGAGGCTGTTCACCCTGCTGCCATCAGAAGGTGCAGAAGTAACTGCTGGACCACCGGACCACAGAGCAGCTTCTTCCCTCAGGCTGTGAGATTAATGCATCATCTGCACTCCTCCATGTTTAACGGTTTTGTTTCTATTTATTCTGCAATCTTAACCAATCAAGAGGGAACCACAGATTTAATTTTATTATGCAAACAGTTGAATAATGACAAATAAACTTCCCTGTATCCTTGAAGTGTGAGGAAGATTGACGGCCATTTTCAGCCCTCACAGCAGGCCTACCTGAGACCAGAAGATGTCCAAAATGATACCAGTCATTCATCATCACATGGACCATTCTGAGCAGAAAACAGTCAGTGTGCAGCTGCATCGTCGTATTAAATGTAAACATCGCATCAGGATTTGTTATCAGCAGATACTTAAAACTTACTTAATACTTAAAAATCAGATCAGGATCGCATCCTAAAACCAGACTGAACCTGCTGCACAGGGAGGTGAGCGTGCAATAATCAGGTACACGAATGTGAAAATGCATAAATACAGTGTGAGGGGATCTGTCAAAATTAATGATGATAAAACTAAATCTGGAATAATGTTAGCATTTAAGCTTTAACAGGAACAGAGAAAGAGCTGTGAGTTTGATACCAGTGAGCCTGGGATGGGGGAGCTGCTGCAGAGAGCTCCTGAGTCTGTGCAGCTCCAGCTCCACCTGTCTGTCTGAGCCCGGGCTCTGCTGTCTGTCCAGCATGGGTGCTCAGAGGGCACCAGATGATCTGTGGTGGACTCCAGTTTGTTCAGAGTCCTCCTTTCTGCCCCACGAAGAGGGAGTTCATTTTTTATTTAAAGAAACAACAGAACAGAGTCAGGCGGACAAACTTCTGTTACTGTGATCAGACACGTGTCCTAACTGAGTGTGAGCACCGGCTGTCCACTCTGCATCTGTTAAATATTTCACTCTGTTGCCTGAACTTATGCTCACGCTGCACCAAGTGCTTTGATTGTTCAGGAACAGTGGTGTGGTGTGTGCCCATCAAACATATGTCTCACAGGAAAGGACGAACGCTCCACCATCCCTGCCTCCATCACTGTTGCTCACAAACCTAACCTGACACTTCAGACGGACAGTTCCATCCACCATGGAAGTATTTCACTAGTCCATCTGGAGAAGAGCTCATAGAAAATGTTTTCAGAGGCAGAATCTTCAAGAACAACCGCAGCTGGTGATTGGATGGTCGTTCTGTCAGTTACATTCATCACAGACCAATCATATCAAGCCACAGTACGACTTAGCAGCTAGACCCTGTTGTTTGCTGTTAGCTTAAACTACATTTCAGTCCTTAGACTATCGTCTTACATTAAATTATACCACACAGATGTATCATTTAACTCTTATATGTGACATGAACCTTGTCAACAACAATCCCCACCAAGTGATCAGGAGAAGAGCAAAAACATGATTTCCAGTAAGAAAAGCTTTCAGTGACGTTCTTTGCTCCTCTTTTAAAGAAGAAATTGAGTCTATTTCTGATAAAACTGCAGATATTGTCGCATCCGCAGAGGCCGCTTCAGAAGCCGCCATTGTTTTCAAACATGCAGTCACTTCCTGCTGTCGTCATGTCTTCAGTTTCCACCTCTCTTCCCTGATTGGGCCATCCAGCTTTTGGCCGTGAAGTCATTGGAGGTTGGAGCTTGGCAAGATGGATCTGTGTGATTTCAGACAATGAATCAGACAGATCCATCTATCAAAAACCTCTTATCTCCAATATTTCTGCTTCAAGAAATGAAACCAGTGAAGGAAAATTGTTTTGTCCTAAATCCCCATAATTTTATTTGTTCTTTTATTTTGTTAAAAATCATAACATGGGGATAAGTGGTTTGTGCCTGACAGCAACATTAGGTTAAAGAGTTAGTTCAGGGTTTTGTTAAGTGTGGTTTCTCGAGGCCCATGGCTTGAGTAAATTAAAGAGCCAATAAAGGAACCTGTGAGCTCTGACCCTGGGGGGTTATTTCTGGGGGCAGACGGTCGCTAGTACATACTGTATCAGCACATAGTGCCACCCAAAGCTGCAGGTTATTGTTTCTGGTTTATGTTCTGGTGCCTCTCTGCATGTCAGAGTTTCAGCTTTCATTCGTGAAATAATGAACGGTTCTCATGGTCACCGGCTTCTGTGAGTGTTCCTGAACTCTGGCAGCAATAGTTTAACACAATAGTTGTTTTTTTTCTTTTAATTTCACTTTTCTTAGCGAAGGCCCCAGAATCAAGGCTGTCAAAGAGAAGAGAAAAAAACTGGCATGTCAAAGATTGTTTATTTGGCCTCGTCCTTTCTGTACAGATATGAACTTTTTAATCCTCTGAACCCTTTCCTGACATGAATAAGCAGTGAAATAAAGACTTTCATACACATGCACGTGGAAAAACTTTTGTTAAACTGTTACACTTTTGTTCAGCAAAGTCTTTTTCAGAGTAGTTCTTGTGAGGCATAAGTAACTTTGAGAAGTGTTTTATACATCAAGATTATTATTATTTTATATCATTATTTATTTTTGAGCTACTGGAGAGTCTGAAGGACTGTTCTGGTTTGGAGTCGTACCAAAGGGAGGCTGAGAAGTCCACACTCAATCCAGCGCAATGGATCCAGGGAGATGATGTGCCAACATGAGCTGGTCCCGTAGTTTTCACGGGAGAGAAGTGCTGTCTTAGATTGGACTAGCAGGTTCTGTTAAAGGTGAAGCTGGAGCTGGAGCTTTGAGGTTTCCATTAGATTAAAAAAAATATTCTTAATTAATTCCAAAAATTACTTATTCGTTGGCCGGATGAATATTATTCTGAAATTGATAACAAAAGTCCATTTACAATGAAAAAAATCTTTGTAGTCTTATAGCTTACTGGCTTATCAAGAAAACCGGCGGGCGTGTTACGTTACTTAGACAAAACAAAACAAAAAAGATGTAGGAGAGGATATAGGAGAGCCGCGCTGACAAAAGAAATACGGATGACCTTAGAAGAAGACGTAAAAACATACTGTAGGGATGAAAAGTCAACGAATAAGAGAGAGAGAGGAATGTGTCTCTCTGGTTTTGACTTCTAAGGAGGGTCTCACAGGAGGAGGGCCTTAGATGAGTAACAAAGACTTTATCAACTAACATTTGGCCAAAATATTAAGTTGTACTTTTATAACTATCCAATATAAACACTCCAACTGAATATAAAATCTTATGATAAACATTTTGATATCAAAGATGATCATATTTAAACAATATGGGCCCTAATTTCCTGGCGCAGCGCAGGGTGGCGGAGCCTGACGCACCCTGCGCTGTGGTAATTTCATCCGGCGCACCGCCGTGTGCAGCCAATTTGGCAATTTGGTAGACCGGCTGCGCTGAGATGGGTGTGGAGGTGCACCATGGGGAGGTGTCAACAGATTTAGCTTGGCGCAGTGACAATTTCGTGCCAAAAAAATGCGCAGAAGATGCGCTGAAAGCTTGCCAGCTCCAACCTGGTCTATTCTCGGCGCAGGCATAACTGTCTGAACCAGCACATACATTTGTATCTATATTAATTGTCTCATCACATCTGATGTCAGATCAGAGACGTTTGTCATAATGGAAACTCAACCTGACGGCAGCTGGAAGAGTGACGCAAACTAACGAGTTCACATCTCTCAGCCAACCACAAACAGCCACATCATCCAATACGGAGTATTCGGCTTCTCTCATCTCATGAAATTCAAAAGAAAAGAAAAACAAGAGACACGCGCTGAATAAATGTAAGTCACTCGGTGTCTTAAGGATTTACCTGTGATTGCCCATATTTCTCTGTTTTAATCTTTATTCTTAACGTGATCTAAAAAGATGGAGTACATTATTACAAGGAGGATGAGGAGGAGATATCGGGGGGGAATATTTAACCAAAGGTTCTGCTATTTGGCGATGACAGACCAGGAATGCAGGTGGATCACTAGCATGATGAATGGATTAGCCTGCTGCTGTGTTTAAATGTAATTATCACTTAATTTTGTACTCCTATTTATGAGACAGGAACAGATTACATCTGTCCCACGAGGTGGTCCACATGGTGACGCGGGTCGTTTCCTCCGATGCGCGGCCCGGTGGCCCCTGCGCTCCCCCAGTTGCTGTAAAAATGACGGCAGCTCTGATCTTCTTTGCCATCGAGGTGAAGTTGTCACTGCACCTCACCCGCAGCGCATTTAAAGGAGAGGAGAGGCGTTCGTTTGATTGGTGAAGATTACACTCAGCTGTGTTAAACCCACTCACGCATTCTCTCCTCCCTCTCTTCCACTTACGCCAGTGGGAAGGACGGAGGCATGGTTGCGCCTCGCTGCCCTGGACTGCGTTGTGCACGAAACTTACAAAATGCCCTGGACACACCCGTTGGCTGCGCCGCGCCTGGTCTACGAAATTAGAGCCCTAAGAAAAGATAAAATGGTTTCAGTCTTACCAAAAATAGAAACAAACAAAATGTATGTGGTTAGATATATATGTGTTGTGCATTTATGATCAGTGGACAACTATTCACTGTGTCACTTAATAATATTAACAATCAGAAATAATTGATAATAATTTACATTAAGTAATGGTATTTCATTTACATTAAATCTACCTCAGGGCACCACCCATAAAGGGAAATGATAGTCAGTTTATTAAGTCAGTCTCATAAAGGTTACTGACTATCAATTTGGAACCATGATTTATAATTAACTTAATAAAAATAACCGAAGTTACCCAATCAATTGTCAGTCAAAGATGAAGGATTTGGAGTTCTGCAGAGAAGAGGTTGGCAAGATTCATTCTTATGCAACATTAACAGACCAGCAACTGACTTTGTTTCAAAATCATTTATTGACAAACCAAACATGAAAACATACAATATCTAACCTAACAAAGTCCTATGTACAAGTGTGTATGTGTGTGTGTGTGTGTGTGTGTGTGTGTGGGTGGGTGCGTGTGTGACAAACGAAGGCAAAATGGCTGCTCAAAGGCATTTACAACCAGGACCACATGGGGAGTGGTGGAGGTTAGGAAAGGTTTCTTTGTTTAAGGTTGATGCCGCAATATTAAGTGGTAATGTTAAAATACACAGCAGTTAGCTATAGCTTAAGCTCAAAGAGCATATTAAATAAATCAATGCAGCAATTGCAAAAACTTAATAGTCCAGTGCTTAGCCGTGCTATGCTAAACTCTGTAAGGCCAAGTTACATTACCAAGTCCATGTAAGGAAAAGGTGTCCTTTTTGGTGTTGCTCTGCAAAGTGCAGTGCTGCAGGTTTGATGGTTTCCTAGTGGGTTCCAGGCCGGGCTGGTCCTTCACCTTCTGGCTCTGAAGACCACTGGTTGCTCCTTTGTCCCTGGAGGTAGCAGCTTGATGCTAACTCTGTTGTGTTGCTTCTTGTTGTTTGGACTGGGAACTCCTGTTCCTTAAACAGGCTCTCGTGTCGCTTTTGTGGTGTTACAGTGTGCATTGAGCAGGACTGCAGAAGAAGTCTTGAAGTTGTACTCCTGAGAAGAGACTGGAGAGGTTCGGTGTCTCTTACTACAGGCTGAGGAAGAGCTGAGAGAGAGGAGCTGTGTCCCCTTCTCTCCATGGTTCAGAAAAAGCGAGACTGCATAGCAGAGCTGGGTCTTAATGTCCTTATCAGAGGGTTCACACCTACATGTGAAACCTGGGGGAGGGGGTGAGATGGTCAGCCAACTGTGGTTCAGCCTTCTGCAGGGACATGTGCCTTTAAGAGCGCATGGATCCCAACATATGTTTGTATGCCTTTGAGGTGCTATGCTATCAAACTTAATGCATAGATGTCCTGTAATAAACATTTCTGTCATCTTTCTCTTGGTCCATCAGAAGGCTAAGCATTAGAAGAGGCTTTAAGAAGATTAATGCATTATATTCATAACTTTAGCATTGGCAAGGATATAAACACAGAAGTCACATCATCAGAATGCATTTTTCATGACAGAATCAGATATCACATTGTTAGATGTGTCCATTGTTTCATTAAAGAGTTTATAAGGTTGTGGTTTTCTGTTGGCTGAAAAACATCTGTTTTCTACACTTGAGGAGTCCAACTAACCAGGGGGTCAAAAGTCATCTTAGGTGCCACATAAGAATCTTCTGGGGGTAGAAAAGAATTATTTAAGACTCTGGGAACGTAGTGTGTTCAAACACCTTAACAGGTCTCAGCCAATCAAGGCTTAGGAAAGCAGTCCAGAGTACCAAGTGACATCTTTAGCATCAACAAATGTGTCTGTTTGTTGTAGACTTTATGGCTCCACATGGCTCTAGTAAGTTACAACCAGGGTCCTCTGAGAGAGGGAAGAAGGGATGAAGGCATTCTTGTCCTTTGGAGGAGTTTAATCTTGCTACAGTTTCAAAGAGAAACTTTATAATAGTCACCTTTTGGTTCTGTTAACTGCTTAAGCAGATTCTCCTTTAACAGTTTGAAGAAAGATTGAAAAGTTACAGAATTTTTAAGAGTTAATGCACCTACAAAAAGTAATTGGTAATAAATTCTGGTTGTTCACACTGAGACCTGCCTGAAGGTCCATCAGTGTACCCTGGGGCATGGTTTGAGAACCTCTGCTCTGTTGGATGGTTATCACTCTTGAGCCAACAATCAATCAATGAACACAGATGCTGTATGAACATTTGGCTCCTCTGCTGATAGAGGGGCTCATAAAGGGACAGAGAGCTGAGAGACAGCATGGCTTTTCTGCATCAATCAATGTCTGATTCCTGTGTGCCTCAGCAAGTGTAATATTCCCAGAACCAAGAAAAACACACAGGGCCTGATTTACTAAAGGTTTGCGTGTATCAAAACACGTGCAAACTTGATAGCATGCATAAAGCTGATCTACTAACCAGGTGCACCAAGGACTGCGTCTGTCAAATGAGCAAAATAGCACGCACAGTCCATTTAGCATGTTTACCTTCATGAATATGCAGAATACATGCAGGGAGGAGATGCAAATGTAACCATTTAGCACCCGCATTATGATTTATCAAACCCGCAACTGATTACTCTGGGAGTTTTTGCATCTAAATTTAGCACGTTTAAAAGGCAGGTGAAAAACAGTTACAGTGTAACGCACAGAGGGCTGCAGTCATTATGGTGAGAAACAGGGGTCGCATTAACTGAATATTTTCCATCATTAACTGGATTTTTTTTTGAATGACAGAAAGATTTGGAGGCTGTCTGCCATTGTGATGGACTGAAAAAAGAGGGATGATCCAGTGTGCCATCATACTCATGCAGACACACGCGTAAATTAAACCCTCTTTGTTTTTCGCTCTACATCGCGGACGAGGTCATTTAACCAATTTAAAAAAGATCTCCATAGCCATAATCACTCCGTTTGTCTCTCAGAGCTGACTGCATCACACTCTCCACGCACTGACAGTGAGTTTAGGAGCTGTCAGCGTGTGGAGAGTGTGATGTGTCAGTGTAACTGTAAGACTGCTCTTCACATGAGAGGTTATTCATGATAAAGCTGTGTAACTAAGTGAATGCTGTCATTTAGATTATGTTTAATTGGAATCAGAAAAGGAAAATTAAAAATGACGGATAAAAATATGGCATGAGGGAAAAGTGACGACCTTGTCTGTCAAAATGACAGACAGCAAAAAAGGTTACTGCAAGTGTGTTTATTTGCCTCAAACTCCATGGCTTCAAACTTTGTTTTTCATTTACGGCCACTCTGCTTTCCCAAACCATTAATGGTGACAGCCGGTAGCACACGCAAAATCCTCCTTCACAGGGTGTGGTCCACACCACTTTTGCGCCTGTTATCAATTGCATACACATAGTCATAGTAGATCACCCGCAACATGCCTACTAATTGCACATGCAGTTTTTTAGTTTGCACATGCAATATAGCACTCGTTACATAGGATCTTAGTAGATGAGGCCCACAGAGGATAAAGATTTTCATCCAACACAGAGCTACATTTCTTATATTTTAAAGCATACTAATGAATCGTATTCTAATCATGCTCACAGATATCAGAATAATAGATTTCTAAGTAATCAAGAGGCCCACAGGTATTTGGTGCTCAGTCAGAAGGTCAATCAAAAATTGAACCTGCTGATGTGCTGGTTTTACCTGGAAAGTTAAAGCTAACTCTGCTCAGAGCAGACTCAGTGTGTGGCCAGCTGCACACACCTGAATCTGAGTAATTTCTCGTGTGTTGCAAAAGCAAAAATCCTCACACCTCACACTGTTGAGAAGTCGATGAGAAAGTTCCTGGATCCACATTTTTTTTCAGTTTTTTTGTTTTCTCCTCTGTACCATGATCAATATTCACTGACAATTTCATCATATTACTCTCATGACCTTTTTAGTTATCTTGCTGACAGACAGACAAACAGTCAAATGGTGGCACAAACATGGCGTTCTTGGTGGAGGTAAATATGATTAAACCAGAGAACAGTGATGTCCTCACTCAGAGGCTGTCTCTCAGCACAGAAGTGCTTAGACTTTATCTACAGTCCGAACTGAAGGAAGAATTCTGCAGGAGTCTGTAAACGGGGAGAGAGTTTGAAACTGAACGGCTGTAATCCCTCACCAGAAACATGATCTGCTGCCGTCATTGCTGCATGAGCTCAGGACACTTACATAAGATATTCAGGACATTACTGCTGTCTGTGTTCACACGTCAGGTCACCTGGGAAATGCAGGTGTGACAGGGAAACTTCAGGATCTCCCCACCAGTGCGAATGTAGGGCTGTGTAGCTTCACTGTTGTCAGAACTCATTAAGATAATCATTAATATGTAAATGATTCAGTTTGATTCGGTGTCACAAAGCAACAAAATGCATCCTTCATTCTCTACATCACTGCACATGTCCACCTTCAATCACTGGATGAAAGCAGTCAGATCAATATGAGCTCATTCTTATTACAGATGCAGCCTCTTAAAACGTCCCCACTTCCCCTGATGGGGCCTTGGCTGGTCCTTGACTGGTCCTTGACTGGTCCCTGACTGGTCCTCAGCAGATCCTTGGCAGGTCGGTTATAGGTCCTGCCCTCCGTGACTGTTATTAACTATAAGCTTTAGGTTGTGTTTGTGTGGATTTGTGGTGTTAGGTTTGCTCTCTGTTGATAAGATAAGATAAGATAAGATAAGATATCCTTTATTAGTCCCACAGGGGGAAATTCCAAAATATACAGCAGCTGCAGGATACAAGAAAAGTACTGAAAGATAAGGTAATTACAAATCAAATGCAGTAATGCAAAAAATAGAATTTTTTTTTTTTTTAAGTGTAAAAAAAGTATATACTATAAAGTCAGTGGCATATTTACAGTCCTGATGTACATGTTTGTTGTTTGACAGATGGTTATGTACATGTTGATATTTTACAGGATGAGATATGTGATATTATAATATAAATATGGTGGCTTTGTACATGTCTGGTATTTTGCAGTGAAACATTTTAGGTATCACATATAAATATAAATGTGGTTTATTGCACACTGGAGAGGTTTTTGTTATAAAGTCTGACAGCTGCAGGAAGGAAGGACCTGCGATACCTCTCCGTCACACACTTCGGGTGGAGCATCCTGTCACTCACGGAGCTCCTTAGTGCAGTGAGTGTGTGTTGGAGGGGGTGTTTGATTTGGCAGCTTCTCTGATGACCAAGGAAGGAGTTGAGGCTGTAATCTTGTGAGGGAAGCTCCATCTCATGGAGACACCCTGCAGATACATGAATGTATCTCCAGAGAGGTGGGGGATTTCCAGTGGCTGGTAACTGGCTGGCAACTGGTTTGACGCTGTCGGGCTGCTGGCTGGGAGGGGAAAACTGAAGTGGCTGGATCTTTATAAAGAAAGTGCTCTCAAAATCAGTCCAGACATAAATGTATTTCATCTTAACCAAAATAATTTCATAGCCTACTTCAACTTCATTTTTTTCCCTCCTCTGAAACACAACTAATACAGCAGTCTGACAGCAGCCTCAAAGGTCTAAGAACTGACCACCCCACCCACTGCCTGAAAGTGGAGAACATCACAAACGTTGGCCTGACACACCACACAAAGGGTTTACAACAGTAAAAGTCAGATCAGTTTTTAAATTAATGGAACATCTCAATGTTTACATTTATTTTATGTTAAGATGTTAATATTGGATACAAGCCCCATCAGTCGAGCATGAGCCGACTCTGCAGTGATGCACAATCATCAGGTTTTCAGAGTTGAGGCGGGTCACTCATGGGGAGGTTGGTCAATCTTTAAGGCATTTTTGTTCAATCTGCTTTAAAAAAATATGTATATTGTCAAAACGTGGAGGGTATTTAACCCCTTTATTGTAATAGGGGTACGAGGGGCAGTGGGGGTGCAGTATGTCAAGGCAAGGCAAGTTTATTTGTAGAGCACAATTCATACACAAGGTAATTCAAAGTGCTTTACAGAATGAGAAAAATGCATTAAAATCACAATACAAAATAAAAACAAAAACAATCATTATGAAATGAACTTTAAAAGAAAAGAGTGCAGATAAGATCCCTTCAGTCATATGCACAGTTAAACAGAGCTGTTTTGAGCCTAGATTTGAACATTGTCAGTGTAGAGGCCTGTCTCACATCTTCAGAAAGACTGTTCCAGGTTTTAGCTGCATAAAACTGGACCTCAGGCACCAGCAGGAGGCCGGTCCCTGAGGTCCTCAGAGTCCGAGATGGTTCATATGGCACTAACATGTCAGAGATGTACAGTACAGTACAGATGTACAGTATGCACATTGTTCTGTAAGGGGAGGGGGCTCACTTACACACTTTAGACTTAAGGGTTTTGTTCAACACCTCTGGTTAACAGAATATAGTTGTTGTGCTTTACTGTGGCCCAACAGAACTCGCAGTACTGCATCTGATTGCCAGGAATCCCTGACCCACTGATGAGTGTTTGACTCAAAAGTTTGCCAATAATCAGCTCACACTGGGCCAAAATAAAGTTCCTCTGGTGTTGATTATTTAAAGGTTAAATTAAAAAAAAAAAAAAAATTGAACTGAAAGCATCTCAGTCAAGGATGTGGATGTTATAGTTGCACCAACAAGTCTGTCGAACAAGCGAACAAAGTTTTCTGAGTGAGACAAGTGCCACCCATGATTATGCTCACAGACAATAAAACATACTGTCTGGTGTGTTTCATGCATGCAGCAGAGAACAGAGCAGAGTATTCCTGCAGGTAGAATGAAAAATAAATTGTTTGATTGTGACATTTATTTATAAGCAGTAAACAGGTTGATTATAAATATAAACCTGTCTGATCCTGACAGTTTAAAGTGGAAATTTTAATACTTACCTCCGCCAAGGAGGTTATGTTTTCGCCATGCTCTGTTTGTCTGATTGTTTGTTTGTGTGTTTGTTTGTTTGTTTGTCTGTTAGCAAGATAACGCAAAAACTACTGGATGGATTTACATGAAAATTTTACCAGAGGTGTGGTTTGGTCCAAAAAAAGAGGAATTAAATAACCCAGCTGGAATTCAGACCAAAACAATGAACCCTGACGTGTAATCAACAAAACCCCAGCTGGCTGGGGCTGACAGCAGACGCTCTAGTTGATTCAATCGATGTTACACCCAAAAAACACACTTGTATGATCAAGGCTCTTAGTCAGAGCTCTCTGTGCCGAGAATTTACATTCATCAAATAACAGAATATAGACCGACACACTCCAAAGTCTACTTAGACTTAAAATGAAGGTCAGGGTCATTTAAGGTGTTCCAAACCAGAGGTGAGGCTGATGTGATTAATAGGCAGGTATGTTCTAGCTCGAGGTCAGCCTCAGTTGCACCTTCTGCTCGGTCCTCAGGGTGACCAAAACAGAGGCTCCTGCAGTGAGTGTTTGATATCCAGGGGCTCAAGACACAGAAGAGAGCAAATGGTTATTTCAGCTGTAACTGCAAAATTATGATGATAAAATGCAAACGCTGACAAAACCGCAGAATGATAAATGAACCTATCTCATTATTTGGTCGACATTTTAACAGCTAAAATTTTAAATGGATATTTAACCTTCTAAAAGCAGCAAACATCTGTTTTAACATTGATCAGATGATCTCTGTACCACTTCAGTGAAACATGTTTTTAATGTGTCATGTTCTCATAAACTCACTGGGGTTGTATTCATTTGTGTGACCTGTTATTTTTGTCTTTTTGTCTACAGGAGGTGAAGTACTTTCAGTTTCCTGGAGAGCTGCTGATGAGGATGCTGAAGATGCTGATTCTCCCACTCGTGGTGTCCAGGTACAAACACCTGCCCATCATGTTATGTAAACCCTCTCATCTTTAACCCTCCACCCTGTTGATTAGGAGCTGATGCTGAAATCAGTGATGTTTTATTTCCAAATGGGCCTGGTTGGGTTGTGGTTCAGAGGAATGCAGCAGCCTGTTGTTCAGTCTGATGAAGGTTTCCACAAATCTAAAGGCTGTCTCACACGAGATGCTTTTTCTGACGTGAAGGAGGTTCAGGTCAGATTTCATGCTATCAAGTCACAGCATTCTGACTGATGAAAATCTCAAGAACAGGAGGCGTGACTATTTTACCACAGCCACGTGCATATCTTGGCCAAAACAGGAAAATAAACAGAGAGCCATATTCACCTGTGTGTCCACAGCAGTGGAATATGTTCAGTTAAGACAGACACCATCCGGATCCTCCTGCTGTCTCTCAGAGTTAAAGCTTTAGTTTGTCTCCTCTGTGCAGAAACTCTCCTTGTTCATGAGAATTCTTTCATTCTGCAGGTTTCAGCTCAGTTGTTCATGAATCAGGCCACTGTGGGAGAATTACTCCGGTTCCTCCTACACTTTCTATGTAAGCTCATCATATGGGGATATATGGAGTAGCAGAGCTGTGACAGCAGAGAGATGCAGCCACAGCGTAGCCACAGTGATCTAAGGAACAGTGATGTGTCTTGCTCAGAAGATTAGGCTCTAAGAGCCTGCATGTTTTTTAGATAGACTGTTGCGTTTTTAGAGAGGTGCACGTGTTGCAGTGCAGACAAAAGTGTGGGCAACAGCCCAGACCAGGCTTTGCTCAAACCGCAGAGCATCCAGGTTTGTGTTCCTGTAAGATTTGATGCCTTGTAGGCAGTGGCAATGATCAATTTTAAAGTACTTTCTTCACAGATTAAAACATAATCAGTAAATTAATTAGTAAAGCAGTTTTGTTTAAAAAAAAAAAGTTCAAACCAATATATCTGTCTGATTATTCTCAAGCTGACCTCAACACTCTGAAAGTGTTGAACATGATGTTGAAGATTGAGAGGCCCTGCTTTTGCCTCATAAAATAAAGCTAAAGGTTTTTTTTTTAGTTTAATAAGACAAGATTCATTTTTAGCAGGACTTTCTAAACCACATTTACATTTTGAAAATATTTAAGTTTTTGTTTTATGAGAACATACATATATATATATATATATATATATATATATATACACACATATATAATATACATATATATATGTATGTATATGGAAATACATACATATATATTTATACACATTATCAACACTAAGACAACTAAGTGTTGTATGTATGTGTATAAATATATATATATATATATATATTTTTTTTTTTTTACATATATATTTCTAAGACAACTGAGTGTTTCTTTATTTCTGAGGCTTTTTGACTTTGGCGTTCCAGGGATAACTTTGTTAAAGAGTGTTAAATAAAACACAGGAGAGAAAATATTTGATCCTATGGTTTTTTGGTACATGGACACATGGATTATGTTCTTGCAGAGCTTGAGTGACCTTGACCTGCTGAGATCAGTAACTGTTGTTAAATGTGTGGCTGTAGGTCAAAAGTTTAAAACAAGATCCATTCATACTTTCAATAATTGACAGACTTTATTAAGTTTCTCTTAGACTCTGAAGATTTCTACCTGACTCTTTATCTATAAATGCCAGACTGATGACTGGATGCTTCCCTCAGACTATAATTAGAGTAATTTTGATACCTCAGAGGTGTTGGTGTTCATTAAAAAGTGGATTCATAGACACACACATCTGTTTCTCACAGGAGAGGAAATTAACTCACCGTTTGATGGTTAAAAAAGTCTTTGTCAGACCTGCTGCTAGGCGGAAATTTAATTAGCACCTCCTATAAAGGTTTTCATGTCCTCATGCTCTGATTTACTTCTGAGAGAATGTCCCGAAATGAATTCTCACATGTCCCTAATTAAGCAGGTAACACAAAGAGTGACGTGAAGACCTTCGCCAAAGTGAACTCAGAGCAGCTTCCCTCTGCTGCCTACTTTGTTTCAATGATTTTTAGGACTCTTTCACACTGAATAGATTTGTACCAAACAAACTCCGGCTCATGTTTCTGGACAGTCTGGTGGATTTGAAGTGATGTTAAAGCTAACTAGACCAAAAGGACCTAACGGTGGTTGGTGGTTTCCTAACGGTGGATGCATTTTTCTGTGTGTGACAGCGGTGGTGCTGGTTTTCATTTTGGCGTGCATGTTATCATGACAGAGTTTTCTGATGCGCGTCTTATGTACCAGACATCTTGAGAACTGGAGGCCTGACTATTTCTACAGAGGGCCACTAACATATTTAGCAAAAACTGAGCAAATGGAGAGACTTTGGTCCAGCAGGTAGAAATTTCCTCAAAGGCATTATATGTCACAAAACAGACAGAAACCATCCAATGAGATGTCCTGTCTCCGCCTTTAGAAGCTAAAGCTCAGTTCGTCTCCTCTGTGGAGAATCTCCCCATTACTGTGGGGAGATTCATTGAGGTTCTTTCGAAAGTCTCTATTAAAGCTCATTATTGGGGTAATGTGTGGAGTAATGGAGCTGTTACAGCTGGGAGATGCAGCCTCAACATAGCACACATGCACATGTGCCGTTCTGGGGCCAGAGCTGGCATGTGCCTCAGCCAAACTGCTCAGGCGTGAACTAGCCAACACTCCAATCCATCTGATAATGAGGTCTCGTTCACTTTAAACCAGGGTTTGGTTCACACTGTGGAAAGAATGGGACAGAACCAGGTGCTAACAGTCATTTGATTATCAAACAAGCCTTTTTAACGTTTTACCACCATCTGAACCAAACGTCAGCCCACTGTAGAGGCCATGTTTAGGCTGGAATCAACACCAATTGACTCAATCATGTCCCTCATTTTCATAACCAGGAATCCTCAAGATAAAATAAACGAGTGGAAATTAAAAAAAGTGAAAATCACCTCCGTATAGAGAGAGCAATCGGACATGTTATATATTTAGAACCAGGCAGTAAAGATGTTTATTTATGCTCTAAAACTGTCCGTTCACAACACACACAGCAAATCTGAACAGAAGAATGAACCCTAACACATCCTAAGTATCCACATCACAAAGTGCTGCTTTCACTTTTTGGGAGAGTCGTTGATTTGGCTCTCATCAGTGTAGTTGTTGAGTCTTTTTGGAGTTAAAATTTAAAACTTTTTAACACTTAATTCCTCTTAGTTATTTAAAGGTACAGGGTAACCGTTCTTGATACTGCTGCACATTCAGTCCAGGAGGTCCTCTTGGACAGTTTGATCAGGTACAAACAGAAGAAAATGAAAATTATTTCATTTTAATATCCGTCCCAGGGGCTCAAAATAAACCATGCATCATTGACCTTTATTTGACACAAACAATATTCTTACACAGTCTGTCGATTCATGCTGGAAACAGAGTCATCTTAGAGCCGACGTTCAGGCCAGACACCTGTATTTCACACTTTTGTTGGTAAAAAGAAAACAGGAACATGATGAGGTTTCAGCCTGCCTGTCATTCCCCTCTGGCCCTGCACAGAGCATTTACTGCAAAGGTTCAAATACATGAGCACTTCAAATTTAGGACTGGCTGATTTGACCTTGGTGTCTCTCATCTGTCATTCCCTGCCACAGCGCCCCCTGCAGGCCTGGAGCACTTCTGTTGTTAGTCCTGGTTCTGCTGCATTTCTGCTCTTGCAGCTGTTTTCCTTTTATTGAGCTGCATCCAGCCATTGTAGGACATTTGCCCTCATTGGCCATGTAGCCCTCAGGGAAGGTACAGTCCAGGAATCGATCTTCGATTTTTAAAGGGCTCTTCTCTAACACCTCATGTATTTATCAGAGTGTAGCTCTGCTGTCCCTGTGCAGTAAATCCCTCTGCAGTCAGATGTGGTAACAACATGTTGAGACCTACAGAACGACCGCAGTCATGTGTTCAGTCTTTCGGCTGGTTCTCAAAAATCATCTAAGGGCCTCAGTGTTGAATAAGACTGTTTCACAACCAAGTAAGTGAAACTTAATGGTGGGTTTAAGTATGTGTTCAGCTGGATATCCTCATTCATTCAGAACAGCTGCTTTGAGACTCTTAAGTATTCATCAGCATGCATGTGTGTGTGAGAGAAACAGAGAGCTCTGCGTCCTGAATGAAAGCCGAGGAGGATTAAGAACTGATCCTTACATTCACAAGAGGAGACTAACACGGCTGGACCAGCCTCTCTGTGATTAAAGACTGTGGAGATCCTCACATCCTCTGGTGATGGCTCTGTGAACTAAACACAGGGCCGCCCCTGGCCAAATGGGAGCCCAAAGCAGAATTTCATTTTTATTTCAATGTTGTCTCCGATGGCCTTTTTTGGCAGGGGGCCTACCATGGAGGATGCTGAATGGGCCCACAGTGGGCCTGCAACTTTGCACATTATTGACACACAGTGGAGCCCAGAGTGCTTCCACATGGTGCTCCTCATGTTTTGTTGTTATTGCCCACTCAGAGTGGCTTTGCCAGTCCTCCATTTTCTCGAGATGTCTTCTTCTTCTGTTTGTTTCCTGCAGACGAGATGCAGCTGTTGTTGAGGTCAAGTGGGCACTGGCTGATTGCTCTGGGAGCGCCCCCTGCTGGATCAGGTGGTTCACTGCTATCTGCAGTTCTAGTTCAGACTTTTACCCCCATGCTCAGATGGAGATTCAAATATCTATTATGTGGTGACAGCCCAATTTTAAAGCAGTCCTGTTTGAAGATTTGAGATTTTTCAAGGTCCAGATCCAGAACAAACATCCAAACAACTTATGTAAAAGTGAATGATGTTCTTCTATTGAGTGGCAGCTAAAAACTCACTAAACTTCTTTTCTTTTTGTTGCAACCTCAAAAAAAAAAAAAAAAAGCCTTTCATGCAGTTGCAAAGTATTTTGTGACACTGATCAGGAGCATTGTTAAAACAGTGAGCAGGGTCACAGCGAGGGAGCAGGACTGTAAAATGTGCCACAGTAGCAAAAGTTGAAAGAATCAAGTTTCCATTTTAGACTCTGCTGTTCTCTCTGTTCAGTCGCCTTGAGGAGTTCACAGGAGGTCTGATTGATCATGCAGGATGTGAAAAATGTCAGGTCTTTGTTTGAGTGTTGAATTGACTTTTGTTTTCAACCAGACAAATGACAAAGAAGGACAGACGTCTGGAGTTACACTAAATAACCTTTAAAGTAGAAAAGTATGGACAGAGAAGAAACGATCCTGAAATCTGACATTTAATTAGAACAGGCATAGAGGTGAGACAAGCCTACAGGAGACCATCTGCTAATGCCGTCACTGGCCTGTTCTGTTGCTGAAAAGCACTGAAGTGGTTTTAATGAAGTCCTGTTGGTGTTTGGCTTCCTGAAAAGAAGAGCTCACCTGTCACTGCCGTATGACCCTGTTGGATCTACTTTAAGGTCCAGTTCATGGATGAGAGTGAAGACAGCATCAGCTGCCACTCTCTGTCCTGTGATATAAGACAGAGATGCAGAACAGATGCCCTCCACTGAGACCGTCTCTTCAGCCTTTTATTAAAAAATGTCTAGTGTTTCAGGAGTATGTCTGTATGTCAGTGTTCAGGTGTGAGCAGAGAGACGAGCTGAGAGACACTGAAGGTGTTTGTGCATTAATCAGTCTGTGGAGGGAGGGAGTCATGCTGAGCAATGTCTGACAAACTGACAGTAAATATAAGAGCACAGTCTGAGCTGTGCATTTGTTATGAATTTTTTGAACAGTGGACATTTATTCACTGTGTCATGGGGGGAACCGGAAATGTTTGGGATTTTGGTGTCACCACTTAATAATATTGTCTATCAGAAATAATTAATAAGTAATGGGATTCAATTAACATTAAATCCACCTCACGGCACCACCCATAAAGGGAAATGATAGTCAAATTATTAAGTCAGTCTCATAAAGGTTACAGACTATCAATTTGAAACTGTGGTTCATTATTAAGAGTTCATTATTAGAGTAGAGGTTGGCAAGATTCACTCTTATGAAACATTAACAGACCAGCAACTGATTTTGTGTTCAGAATCATTTATTAACAAACATACTATATCTAACCTAACAAAATCCTATGTACAGGTGTGTGTGTGTGTGTATGTGTGTGTAACAGACAAAGGCAAGATGGCTGCCTCAGAAGGGTGTCTTAACACCACATGGCTCAAAGGCATTTACAACCAGGACCACATGGGAGTGGTGGAGGTTAGGAAAGGTTTCTTTGTTTCAGGTCGATGCCTCTACATGAAGTGGACAAGTTAAAATAAACAACAGTTAGCCATAGCTTAAGCTCAAAGAGCATATTCAATAAATCAATGCAGTGGTTGCAGAAACCGAATAGTCCTGTGCTTAGCCATGCTATGCTATTCTATGTAAGGCCCAGTAACGTTACCAAGTCCATGTAAGGAAAGCAGGTTTGGTGGTTTCCCAGTGGGTTCCAGGCCGGTCTGGCCCTTCAGCTTCTGGCTCTGAAGACCACTGTTTGCTCCTTTGTCCCTTGAGTTAGCAGCTTGATGCTAACTCTGCCGTGTTGCTTCTTGTTGTTTGGACTGGAAACTCCTGTTCCTTAAGCAGGCTCTGGTGTCCCTGTTCTTAGGAGGAATGTGATGCTACAGTCTGCGTTGAGCAGGACTGTGGAAGAAGTCTTGAGGTTGTATTCCTAAGAAGAGACTGGAGAGGTTCGGTGTCTCTTTCTACAGACTGAGAAAGAGCTGAGAGAGAGGAGCTGTGTCCCCCTCTGTTCTTCATTCCTGATGAATCATAGTAACAGGTTATGACCCTGCAGCCAGCATCTGCCTCACCCCTGAAGCTGACCAGTGAAGTCTGGCCCAAGATAAAAGGCAGGGTCTTTGGCCCGAATCCCCCCAGACCAAATTCAGAGGAACACCCTGTGGGTTTTTGACCAGCCCTGCATGGTTAGAACTTTAAGAGTACATGTCAAGTGTCTCATTGCCCTCAGTGATCTTGGGTAGGGAGAGCTGGTTCCCGATCAAAACCGGTTCCAATTTTCCTAGACTCAATCATGTTCTCAATCATGTGTTAAGTTTCTGCTTTGAGATTCTAACATGTCCATAAAACTTTTGTAGTGATTAAACCTCAGTGAGAATCATACATCCATTTGAGTCGCTGTTTCATGAAGGACCTGCAGCACCACATCAAGTCAGAAACGGGGAAGGATGACTGAACTCTGTGTTTAACACGTTTACAGCCCCTTACTTTTCCACCACCAACCTTTGACATTAATGATATAAAAGACTTCATGTGCGTGCCAAGCTTTAGCTTTATCCCCCCACACACACACATACTGATCATAGTAAGAGGCAGAAACTGTAAACAGCTGTCTGTGACTGTCTGCTTTCCTCATCAGTACTTCTGCTTACTGCATCTTTACTGAAAACTCTGCAGACGTGCTGCAGCTGCGGCACAGTGTCTTGTTTGTGTTTGAATTTCAAGTCATTTGTGAGGCCTCTCCCTCTCTTAGGCCAACAGTGACACCTGAAAACATTAACACCAGGACAACTCTTGCCTCCCATCATCACTGAATGACAACATTAAAATCCACAGTATGATTTTCTGAGAAATAAATGTTCTCTTGTTTCACATGTTTTTGAAGCAAAAAATCAACCACAGTGTGAGGAACAGAAAATCAGAAAACATCCAATATCAGTCAATCAATTAATCAACCAACCAATCAATCAATCAATTAATCAGTCAGATTTTTTTGTACAGCACTTTTCACAAGAATTTAATAGTGTAGCACAGAATTCTTTACTTGGTAAGAAACAAGAGAAGAACGTGTCAGACAGACACAATGAAGCTAGAACAAACTTCACTCTTCAGACTGGCTCAGTTAAGAGTAACATTGCAGAAAATCATGGAGGGTTTTTTTTAATGTTACAGAGATGGACATCATTTAATATCATTAGATATATCTCTGTTTTAGGCCTCAGTTAATCCAAGTAGTGGAATTATCCAATATATTGACCTGATTACTGTTTTAAATAAGCTGAAGAAACCTTTAGGAGGAGAAACGTGTGCATGAATCAGTCCTGTAGCCACTTTATTAAAAGATTCCTCTTTAAGCTTTGCTTTGACAGATTTTGAGGAAAACATGCTTCTTATTTTATTACTCTAAACAGAATTGCTCAGATGACATATTTGGTCAAATATTTACTGATTCAGGTAAAATATAATAAAAGAGTTTGCATACATGAGTCTCACCTGCAGCTTCTGCATCATTGAAGAGATGAACACATTCTTATATCAGCAGTTGTAATCCCGTCATTTCTTATTCTGAAATATCCTTATACTAAATATATATAACATGTTTGTCATTATGGGGTTAATACAAGTACAACCTTAAATATTTATATCAGAGTCATTTTCCATTTGAATAATCTGAGCTCTTTTCCTCTGACTCAAACCTGAAACGTAAAAACTGTAAATTATTAAAGACAGAAATTCACCCTCATTGAAGTTGTACTTATTGTGTTTTTAAGGAGTAATGCAGTCAAAGTCTCATCAAATTTCAATTCTGACATTTTGACAGTAAAATTACTGTTATTGCACATGACCATCAGTGTAAAGATCAGCTATTGTTCAGAGAGATCCACCAAAAATCAGTCGACCTCTACAGCATAGCTTTGTTCAGTGTGAGCTGAATTTAAGTTTATTTTCATTTGATGGGGACAAAGCAGTTTGGAGAAGTTTGTAGATCTTGATCCACAGCAGATCTTTGAGAAAGTTGTAGAAGATCTTTGACACTGGATGTGCTTTAAAGTCTTAATCTGTCCAGCTGGATGGATAGTTTCACAAATCCATAGACTATATGAGGTCAGCAAATCCAGCCACTTACAAGGTTTATTGGATTAAACCAGTTTCCATTTGTTCCATTATTTTACAGAGTGAGGGAGGTGGTCAGACAGCTGAAAATATGATACTCTTATGTTAAAATCTTTGAGTTTCAGTCATGAGTGTTGTTTTGTTGTTCTGTGCATGTTTATTCATGCTGATGTTACTTTATCATTTTTAAAGTTTCTGATAAACTGAAGGATGAATCTAAAGGCTTAAATGTGGGTATATATATATATATATATACAGTTTTTTAATGATGACTACTGGCTAATGGCTAATCATCTATAGACCCCCCAAGCACAACACTGTTTTTATTCAAGAGTTTTCAGAGTTTTTATCCAATTTTATATGTAAATATGACAGAATTCTTATTTTAGGTGATTTTAATGTAAATGTCTGTTGTCCCTTACAACCCATGTAAAGGGACATTGCCTAGATTTGGTTTTCTGTGTGTCAGATCACAAACTGGTTTTATTCTCTGTGGTTTTATCCCAGCCTTCTTTTAGTGATCACACTCCTGTTTATTGAAGGGTTTTTAATTCAACGTCTGCCAGCAAGTTTTTGAAGCTTTTTATTTCTGCATCTTTAACTTCCTTCAACACAGATTTTAATCCAGTTTTTAACACAGAAGAGCTTGTCTCTCTTTTTAACCATACTTGTAGAACCATCATGGACTCTGTAGCTCCTCTGAAAGTGAAAAGCTCAAACAAAGAGCCCCAGCCCTGGCTTACAGAGTCCACACATGAACTGAAGAAAATATGTAGAAGAAATGAGCGTAAATGGAAGAAGACTGGGTTGGTGGTTTTTCTTCACAACTGGAAAGATCCCATGAAAAACTACCAGAAGGCAGTTAAAGATGCAAGGGCAGCATTTTATTCAGATTTGATTTTAGCCAATCACTCAAACCCCAGAGTTTTATTTAAAGTTTTAGATTCCCTCACCAACCCCTCCCCCTCTTATTTTACTGATGCTTCTCAAGGCACGTGTGAGAAGTTTTTAACTCATTTTATCAACAAGGTTATGGACATCAGGCAACAAATCACTCCTCCAAAGTACCTTGTACACGCAAGTAGGGAAGTTCTTTATTATTTTAGGAGTTTTGAGCCGGTGTCCTTACCCTTTTTATCTGATATTTTATCCCACATGAAACCAGCTATGTGCAGTCTTGATTTTATTCCCACTACTTTTCTCAAAGAGATTTTTAACACAGTTGGGCCCAGCATTTTATCCATTATTAATAGTTCCCTGTCAGAGGGTGTATTTCCCTCTGCTTTTAAACACGCTGTGGTCCAACCTTGACCCCACTGATTTCAACAGTTTTAGACCGATTTCAAAACTTCCATTTTTATCTAAACTTTTAGAGAAGGTGGTTTCTACTCAGCTTTTACATTTTGTGTCTGAAAACAACTTCTTTGAGAAATTTCAGTCTGGTTTAAGAGCAGGTCACAGCACTGAGACGGCCCTCCTCAGAGTGACCAATGACCTTTTTTTATCAGCAGACAGAGGGGAGGGCTCAGTTTTGATTCATTTAGATCTCAGTGCAGCTTTTGACACAGTTGATCATACTATTTTAATTGATCGTCTTAAAAACTGGGTGGGTGTCGGGGGCACTGCACTTAGCTGGTTTCAGTCGTATCTTTTAGAGTGAACCTTTGCGGTCACCATAGGCAATCACAGCTCCTCTACTTCTGCCGTTGCCTGTGGTGTACTGCAAGGTTCAGCTTTAGGTCCAATTTTATTTTCTATTTACATACTGCCCCTTGGCCAATTAATTCAGCAATAATCCTCTGTAACACGAAAAACTCTCCTCTCATACAGTCTTATATCGGTCCACTTTCAGCAAACATCAAACCAACAGCCAGAAATCTAGGTGTAATTTTTGATTCTGATCTCACCTTTTCCACCCACATCAATAAAGTCATCCAATCTTGTTTCTTTCACCTGCGTTCAATTTCAAAAATTAAACAAATACTCACCCCTCCAGACCTTGAGAAAATAATTCATGCATAAATTTTCTCAAGGCTGGACTACTGTAACTCTCTCCTCCCTGGTGTAAATAAAAAATCTCTGTCTCACCTCCAACTAGTTCAGAATGCAGCAGCTCGGCTTTGAACTGGTTTTAGTAGACGGCATCACATCACTCCAGTTTTAGCCTCCCTCCACTGGCTTCCTGTCAGTTGTAGAACTGATTTTAAGATTTTATTGATTACTTTTAAAGCACTCATGGGCCTGGCCCCCAACTATATTTCAGAGCTACTGATCCCATATCAGTCAGCTCGCAGCCTCAGATCCTCTGGCGAAGGCCTCCTGGTCGCTCCAAAGTCGAGGCTCCAAACTAAAGGTGACAGAACTTTCTCCATCAGAGCTCCTCGACTTGGGAACGACCTGCCAGAGGAGGTAAGGCGTGCGGAGTCTGTCGCTTCTTTTAAGTCACTTTAAAAACTCACTTTTACAGACTTGCTTTTATGTGATGCCGTCTTTTATCTTTTTATCTCTCTTATCTCTATCTTATCTTTAGCTTTACTGTCTTTTTAGCTTTTTCTGTCAGTATTGCTCTTATCTTTTATCTCCTACTACTTTTAGTCTCTCCTGTCTTATTTACATCTTCTATTTTTGTTAACATATTAATGCCATTACTTAATTTTATTTCAGATTTTATCTAATTATGCTTCACCTTTGTTACACTTTTAAGTCTTTTGTAGATATCCTTTTAAACTTTTATTGTTTTATATTTTGTTACCATTATTATTATTATCTATTTAAAATTGTTCTTCTGTTTTCTACTTTCAACCCCTTTTTACTTTTTCTTACTGGTTTTATGTTTTATAGCTTTTATTTTGGCCCTCTTGGTCACATTTTACGTTGCAGGGTCCCTGTATTGTCTGGGTCCTTATGACATTCTTATGCCTCTTGTGTTTTTCTGTAACAGTGCGTTCTTTTAAATTGAGCTTTTTGTTTTTATTTCCTTGCGCTGAAGTTCTTGTAATTGATGTCTGTATGTTCTGGACTGTTTGTTAAAGCACTTTGTAAACCTTTTTTTACTGCTGCCAAAAAAGTTCAAACTCCAAAAATCTCCCTCTGCTTTCATTGGCTGTTAAAAGCAGGTCTGAATGTTGTCCAGTGTTGAAGTCCTTGTAGAAACCTGCAGAAAAATGTTTATTAATAACTTAATGAGCACTTATTGTACAGTGATAATGACCATGCCAAAGTTGGCGATGAAATTCTGCTGTTAAACAAAAACCCAAAACCAGTGAAGTTGGCACGTTGTGTAAATCGTAAATAAAAACAGAATACAATGATTTGCAAATCCTTTTCAACTTATATTCAATTGAATACACTGCAAAGACAAGATATTTAATGTTCGAACTGAGAAACTTTATTTTCTTTTGCAAATAATCATCAACTTAGAATTTAATGGCAGCAACACATTGCAAAAAAGTTGGCACAGGGGCATTTTTACCACTGTGTTACATCGCCTTTCCTTTTAACAACACTCAGTAAACGTTTGGGAACTGAGGAGACCAATTTTTGAAGCTTTTCGGGTGGAATTCTTTCCCATTCTTGCTTGATGTACAGCTTAAGTTGTTCAACAGTCCGGGGTCTCCGTTGTTGTATTTTACGCTTCATAATGTGCCACACATTTTCAATGGGGGACAGGTCTGGACTACAGGCAGGCCAGTCTAGTACCCGCACTCTTTTACTACGAAGCCACGCTGTTGTAACACGTGCAGAATGTGGCTTGGCATTGTCTTGCTGAAATAAGCAGGGGCGTCCATGAAAAAGACGTTGCTTGGATGGCAACATATGTTGCTCCAAAACCTGTATGTACCTTTCAGCATTAATGGTGCCTTCACAGATGTGTAAGTTACCCATGCCTTGGGCACTAATACACCCCCATACCATCACAGATGCTGGCTTTTGAACTTTGTGCCTATAACAGTCCGGCTGGTTCTTTTCCTCTTTGGTCCGGAGGACACGACGACCACACTTTCCAAAAACAATTTGAAATGTGGACTCGTCAGACCACAGAACACTTTTCCACTTTGCATCAGTCCATCTTAGATGAGCTCGGGCCCAGCGAAGCCGGCGGCGTTTCTGGGTGTTGTTGATAAATGGCTTTCGCTTTGCATAGTAGAGTTTTAACTTGCACTTACAGATGTAGCGACGAGCTGTAGTTACTGACAGTGGTTTTCTGAAGTGTTCCTGAGCCCATGTGGTGATATCCTTTACACAGTGATGCCGGTTTTTGATGCAGTACCGCCTGAGGGATCGAAGGTCACGGGCATTCAATGTTGGTTTTCGACCTTGCCGCATATGTGCAGTAATTTCTCCAGATTCTCTGAACCTTTTGATGATATTACGGACCGTAGATGATGAAATCCCTAAATTCCTTGCAATAGCTGGTTGAGAAATGTTGTTCTTAAACTGTTGGACAATTTGCTCACGCATTTGTTCACAAAGTGGTGACCCTCGCCCCATCCTTGTTTGTGAATGACTGACCATTTCAGGGAAGCTGCTTTTATACCCAATCATGGCACCCACCTGTTCTCAATTAGCCTGTTCACCTGTGGGATGTTCCAAATAAGTGTTTGATGAGCATTCCTCAACTTTCTCAGTCTTTTTTGCCTCTTGTGCCAGCTTTTTTGAAACATGTTGCAGGCATCAAATTCAAAATGAGCTGATATTTGCAAAAAATAACACAGTTTACCAGTTCGAACGTTAAGTATCTTGTCTTTGCTGTGTATTCAATTGAATATAGGTTGAAAGGGATTTGCAAATCATTGTATTCTGTTTTTATTTACGATTTACACAACTTCACTGGTTTTGGGTTTTGTACGAATAAAGAGCCCCTAATTTGCATTAATTCAGGTTCTTTGACTGCTTAAATATTATGATAACTATTATGATGAATGCTAATGCTGAAAACCCTCCAGTTTTCATGCACAGAGTCATCCTGATCCAGCTTTAATAAAGGTCTGTTGGAGATGTTTTGATGGACATCTGACAGGAAAATCAGTCAGTGAATGGATGTGATGGGATATGCTCAGGTCCATTAACTGTTCTGTTCTTTTGACAAACTCCTGGTTGTTGTTCCTCACTGTGGTTTATTAAGGCAGAGAGGTCAGAGGTCAAGGAGGTTCACTATGGATCAATATATTTATTTGGAAAAGCACCAGAAAATCATCAATCAGTGACCAAAAGGCCTCTGAGTCTTAACCTCCTGCTGGACCAGACTGCAGATCAAGGAGAACCTGTCTTTGATAAATGTGTAATGTTTTGTTTCTCAGAGGATTTTCTCCTGAGTGTTCAATCATTCACATCATGCCCTGAAGACACAGTTTTCCAGCTTAAAGTCTCAGCATTGTCTTCAGGGTCATTGGTGTCTTGGGACTGTGCTAAATTCAATCAGGAGAGGAGGATCATAGGAGGTCAAACATAATCCCATGAAAGCCAGAAATCAATTTTGGCTTTCAGCTTCTTTTTAAAGTTTTAGAAGCTTTCACAGTTATTGAAGGATTTTACAGTGTGAGTTCACAGTAAGCCTCATGTGACCTTCTCTCTGTAGCCATGGTGACATGTTGACATTTACTAACCCATGATTCAGAGTGAACGATAAAATAATTTGGCATGTTGCAGAGTTTCAGGAGTAACTCTGACCTTTGTGTCCTCTTTCAGTCTTATGTCTGGACTGGCAGCCCTCGACGCCAAGTGTTCCAGCCGGCTGGGTCTGATCACAGTGTCTTACTACCTGTGGACCACCTTTGTGGCTGTGGTGGTGGGGATCATCATGGTCTCCATCATCCACCCTGGAGGAGCAGCTCAGAAGGAGGACTCTGAGGACAGCGGCAAAACTGTCATGAGCTCTGCAGATGCTCTGCTGGACCTCATTCGGTAAGACCACAGTGACCTTCTGCTCTCACGTGTGAAGAGTGGGGTCTCACACCTTCAGCTCTGTTCTGAAAAACCACATGAAAAAAATCAACAAATTCTCACATTTGGATCATTTCATGTTCACGCAAAAGAATATTTTGAAGCAGACTAAGTCACACATAAGGACAAAAAATGCCTACACACTAAGACTAAGGATGGGCAGTGAAAGCAAATTCCAGTTGAGAATGAAAACAGCTCCCTCAAAGAGCAACAACAGAGAGCATATTGAGAAATGACAGGGTGTAAGCCTGGGAGGAAGCAGTGCACTGTGCAGAAAAAAAGCACTCCATGGATGTGAGGAGTGCAGACTTGGACTCTGTCTTCATCTGGACAGGAACTGCGTCAGGAACCTATTGTCAATAGAAAAGGCCTGGCCCTGGTCTAATAAAACAAACTGTAACATGGACACTGAATGCTGTAGGCAAACAGAAGTGTTTGAGTGTATGTTAATGGGTTAAGTTTATTTTTCATCACCTCAAAAAACATTTGGACATGTTCATTTACAGTTTTTATAAAGAGAAACCTGTTGACAATTCAAATCAGTTTTCTTGTCTTGTAATTACCCACTGTTTTAAGCATTTAAAGATAATAATGACAAATACTTTCCAGAACTGTTCACGTTTATTTCTCATGAACATAGGGTGAAAAAAGTTAGTCAAAAGGATATTTCCTGACACATTAATTGACAAAAAAGGACCAGGCGGCCTGTAATAATTATAGTATTTTAAGAGTTATTTGGGACCATCCAATAAGTAAGTGTTTTACTGTGGAACCAAATTTATTGTATTTTAGACATTTAACTTGATATAGCTATACAAAAATACTGTACAGTATGTACATGTTATGTCTGGTGTTGCCATCTAGTTGTTGAACAGGAAAACCAAATTAAACAATGCAATAGAACACTGTAAAGGTAGCTATCTGACTTTTTAAAAATTATTAATTTACCCATTGAACGGGTCATTTTAGCCATCTCCACAACTGTTGCCCTCCCTGAGAAATTTTTCAGGAACCGCCACTGAATGCATGCCTACATAGCTGACAGTGGAGACTGTGGTCAGTCCTATGAACAAGAAAAATCAATAGAAATCAATAGATCAATAGAAATGAACACAAGGGAAGAAAACCTGACCCACAGTAGTGCAGTTATCAGTGGCTATCTACACAGCCTGTTACTGAGCTCTTACATAAAGAAACAGAAGGTAAGCTTTGAACAAAACTAAAGATCAAAAAGAAACAACGTTGTGACTATAACAAAAATGGGATTTGACCAAACAATAATGAATATAAGCTCAACTATGGTGACCTGAAACTGAAAGATTCAGAAAGAAAAAGAAATGGGAAAACGACAAAAGAACCAACCAACAAGATAAGGCAAACTGTAACGAAAAACTTAACATACTAGCCAACAATAAATCAACAAACAAAAATCACAGAGCAGTATTGATGAAAGGTACAAACAATTCAGTTACCTTGGCTGTTCACGACCTTAAAACGGCATTACTCCGCGCTTGTAACTCTGGACCACTAGATGCACCAAGATGCGTGTACACCACCACAGTGAACGACGTCCTTGGATAATAAAGTTAATGTCAAGTCAAATCAAACAACAACATGTTTTCATGAAGGACAGCTTGTACCTGCTCCTGACCCGGGAGTACTCAGAGAGCAAAGAGAGCTCCAGCAGGTGAATAGGTGAATTTACCCACACACACACACACAATAGGTACGCCCAGAGCCGTGGAAAGAGAGAATTACGTCATCTCCATAGACGCCAGTGGGCCAATTATTTGACAGCAATGGCGGATCATGGGAGCCTCGATAGTTCCAAACAATGTGTCTGAGGCAATATGGTTCTTATGTGGAATGTATGTTTCTCACATTTATCAAAGGTCTATTGACAGGTAGGAAGCTACAGTTGACATTTTAATGATGACCATTTTACAAGCACATTTGAATAAAGTTAACATTGTAATTTAAAGCACAATAGCTCATCAATTTTAAACAAAATATTAATTTTAATGTGGTCACTGGTTTGCTTCTTGTTGTATCTTACATCCTTGATAAAAACTCTTTTGCGTTAGGCCTGTGTGGGTTAATCTGAAAACAACAGGATTGAATAAAATGTTTTTAAGATCAGATTTACAAGATTAAAATCATGTAAGCCATTGCTTTATTGCTTCATTTTCGTTTAATATAAGAAAGTGTGGATAAGTAGTCAACCAGTAAAAAATAACAAGCTGTGGGTTGGTTTTCCTTCTGTCCTCCCGATACACACACACACAGACACACATCTATGTCTATAAATATATCTATCTATCTATCTATCTATCTATATCTATATATATCTATATCTATATCTATATATATATATATATATATATATATATATATATATATACATACATATGTAGCTATAGACATACAGTAGATAGATAAGATAAATTAGACAAGCTATTATTTCATACTTCGACAGTTTCCTACATGTTAAATTGATAAAGCTAAGTTACAGCATAGGCAATGACCTTGAAACATCTGAACATGTTTTCTTACTCAGGAGGATCACACAGGCTTCTTACTTCTTCATCTGAAATGTTACAACAAATTAAGTCAGTAATTTTCCAAATCACTAACGCTGATGTTATAAACAAGGAAATGTATTGATGCTACAGTGTCAAGCAATGTTTGCTAGTCAAGAACATAAAGTAAAGCTAGTTTACTGTCCACATTCTTCCTTTTCGGAGGACATTTCAGCAATTTTAAAAGCATTATCACAATAATAATGTTCCTACACAAGCGCATAGAATATGTATCACAAAAACGGAAAATATCGGTAAATAATTTCCAGAAACCGCAGCTATGCAGTTCATTTAAATGGCCCGCCAAGCTTTGTCTGGAACTATTCAGATGCTACATGAACCACATGACCCTCTGCGTCCTGACCCCTCAGTGACCCCAGTTTCTCTTTCAACTGCTCTGGGTAAGCCCAATATTGCTTCCCCCTCCATCTGAGGGGCATAACCGCTAATCATCCGGTTACACCAGCATGTGTAAAAGCTCTTTTATGATTGACATCTACATGACCAGTGTGACGTCAAACACCCAGACACACCCATTCGTTTGGCCGCACTCGTAACATTTTAACAAACATGCAGGCAGACGCATAGGACAGCAATGTGGCAACAACAGGCCAAAAACATGTTGTTTCTATAAACTCATATACAGCCCATTCTGCTTCTGTCTCTGCCTCTGTCCTCAGGTGTATTGTCCTCCCTGGTCTTGCCTGGTTGGACTGTCTCCTCTCTCTTTTTTTCTCAGTAAAATGACTCCTCATGATTCTCCATATGTTGACAACAAGTGATCTTTTTTACCTTGACTTAAGGTAAACTGTGCAGTAATCAAGACTTTACAGACACTGTGACGTCAGTTTGTGTCAGCGCGAGACAGCAGAACTGAGTCACATTCTGCATCACGCAAAAGAAGCTAGCAGGCTAAGTTAGCAGGCTAAGCTAGCAGGCTAAGCTATCTGCAAAGAGAGGCACTGTGTTGAAGAGAAGAGGTCAAAGGTCTGATGAGTGAATTCAAAGATGAACATACTGTCTTAATTAGTTTGCTCTGAATATCATAATTAATTAGCTGAGACTGTCTTAATAAATTAGCTTAGACTATCTGAATCAATGAGCTGAAACTGTCTTAATTGTAAGTCATTTATGTGTGATGCGCCTCATGACATTAATGTGAACAAACTCTTTTAATGCTCACCGGTGTCAAAACAGCACCAAGGCAGAAGTGTCCTCACATCATTACATTTCAGTTTTTCTAACTTTGTATACAAACATACAACCCATCTGAGACAGAAGTTCCAGAGAGAACTGGTTTTGTGAATAAAGGTCTCAGTAAATAGGAGATTAATGCTGTCAGATGCTCCACTGTGACTGTAAGCTACAAAGACAGTTCTACTAAATAGACTTTTCCTTATCCTGACATAAATCTGACCAGAATATTGTTATGTAACAATACAATATATTATATTCTAATATAATATAATAATATAAGTATGAAATATAATAATATTATTATGGCCAAAGAACACTGAGTGACAGTGATGCCTGGTGGTGATCCTTAACGATCAATAAATAATACGAATGCATTCGTGTTAGCCTGTTAGTCGTGCAAGGGGCAGTTTTTTGCTGAACATGCCATGATTAATTTCATGTTTTCATTTTATTTTCTGATTTAACAAATTGTTTAACCTTTTAAAGATCAGTCCATATCACCCATACTACTGCTGCTTTCTGGGGTTTTCATATTTTGATTATCTGGTTTCTTCTATCAATTGACTAATTTTCCCAATTAAATACTGGCAAACAATGGCTGTCAGGTTTAAGATAAAACATGGCGTCATTCCTGAGAGAACTGTTTCAACTGCAGTTGTTTGGTGGTTGGGTTCATAGTTTTAGGGATGTAATAATGAAAACATAACCTTAAAACCACAAAATGTTTTTCTAATTCACATTTTAGATTTGATAATATTCTATGGGCCAGATGGGAAACTTGGGGGCCTGATGTGGCCCCCGAGGTGCCAGCAGATGATTAAGCCATCCATGTGTTCGTAGATTTTTATCCTGGCAGTGGTGTGAGGGGAAGGATTCCCCAGTACTTGAGTTTTTAAATACACATGAAATGTTATTCTGGTGCAGCCTGCGCTCTTTTAAAAGGCTCATATTTTGCCTTAACTTTTGAACTAAAGCTGAGAAAAGGTCTTTTTCATATACAGAGAATCCCTAATACAGCTGCACCCTCAGGCTGTCTGAGATGGTCTGTTAGGGCACCTGCCCCTTTTCGGCGCCCTCCCCATGTGGGCCCAGTCTGCTCTGATCAGTTGAACTTTGAGGATATTAATTTCACTATGTCCATCATTCATTGCAACATCTTCATTCTGCACTGGGCTTTCTACCGCGAGCCGGTGGGCTTAAACTGCCAACATAAAAACTGTATGATGTCACTCAGGTAGGTCTATTCAGGGGGGCCAGGGGATCGAGCCATATCAAACAGCTAATGTGACCCTAGAGATGTGGAGAGACCTGTTCGATCACATGGAGGAGACACGATAAACACACTGAGGGGCATATTAAACAAAAAAAAACAAAAAAAACAGAATATAGGCTCCACTATGTCCAAAGTCCTAAAGGTTATGTTGGCAGTATTCTCTCAGCGTTCTGGTCATATTTCTGTGAGGTAAACATGTAGTTTTGCTATAAATCAGAGGCTCAAACTGTGGCTCTGCACACGGGTCTCTCTTTGGCCCTGCAGCCCTCCATGATCGCCCGCCGACTAAAAGCTGCCGGCTGAAATGTCCAAAGATTCTGTCTTTGCTGAAAGGTTCAGAATGTCATGTTCTAAGTGTTAATATTACTAATGAGCTGAACTGCGAGCAGCCTGTTGGTGTCTAGGAGACAGAAGCTGAAGGGCTTTGCTGCATCGCATTTGCAGAAGTGACACGGTCAGAGAGCTGCACACAGATTATCTTCCTGCAGAGGGATTTGTGTTGCCAGGGTTTAAAGGTGATGTTTGGAGCTGAACTCTGCAGAGAAGGACACAGAGAAGATTTACAGGCTGACCCATTTATCAATGCTAACAGCATTTCAGAATAAAGAATATTGTTTTACTTCGGTAAAATGAGAATGTGTTTATGAGACAACATTCTGCCTTATATTCCATAAAGACTGGGTTACATTAATCAGATGGTTTCTAACCGTGGTCGAGCTCTCATTCCTTAAACTAACTCTATGGACTTTATTTCGACAGCGTGATGCTCGTTGTCTAAAGTGTGAGGCGCACAGCGTGTCGGTCTGTATTTTGCTGTTTTGAGGACGCATGTTCTCGGCGCAGATCCAAGCGCAGGGAGCAGAGAGGGCGGATTATGAGCCTTGATTAAACATGGGTGTGGGAGCGTAACCTTTCACTGAAGCATCCAGAGCATCAGAAATGATCCAAAGATCAGTCAGACACTCACAGAAAGTGAAGCCCTGTTAATGATTAATTAATTAATTAGTTATTAATTTATATTATTTATTATTTATATTTACAAATGCATGTATGTATATATATATATGTGTGTGTGTGTGTGTGTGTGTGTATAGATATAGATATAGATATATAGATATATATAGATATATTTGTATATCTGTATCTATATCTATCTATCTATCTAGCCATATATATATATATATATATATATATATACACACACATATATTTATATATATATACACACACATATATATATATACACACACACACACACACACATATATATATATACACACACACACATATATATATATAAATACATATATACACATACATATATACATATGTTATCTGCTAATTGTTTTTTACTTTTTTACTTTTTCATGTCCTGCGCTCTTTTATACTCATACTGTATTGATGCTGGAATCTTAATTTCCCTGAAGGAGTCCTCCAAAGGGATAAATAAAGTTCTATCTTATCTTATCTTATGATTCAAATCTCCAGTTAAACGGGATCAGACTTCTGAATGTTCATTACTGATCATGGCATAACTTTGGACTTTAAATGATTTATTTTCCTGCAGGAACCCTCGTCACTGTTCTCTGTGACTTTATTTCTGTCCTAAGACAGCTGTGAGCCTGTCCGCCCTCCTCAGTCACACACCCTCCACCCCCCCGAGTGTGAATGGGACCACATGTTGATCTGATATTCAATCAGCATTCTAGGATGCGTTTTGGGGAATTCAGGAAGTCAACTTTCAGTTTTTCATCATTATGGGAAATTTGAAACAGAAACGTTGGATTCTGTGAAGTGAATCGACGTCAAGGAGCACGTTTTTTTCACTGAAGGTGAACGAAGGAGTCAGAGGATCTCACATCAAGCTGTGGACTTATTCTTAAGGGGGTCAGGGGGCAGAGCTACAGGAGACAGTAAAGGTGGTCCATCACAGGTCAGCAGCAGAAAATAAGGAGATACAGAAACAGAGCAGCAGGAGCAGGTCCTGCTCCTACAGCAGCTTTACAAGCATTACCGTTACCATGGCAACGATAAACAAACGGACGCCATCATCCGGCTGGTGTCATTAATAAATTGAGACTTACTCTGCACATTTATGACATAGAAACAGCTCAAATTAAAAATCTAATTTTACATATTGTATGTTCAAAGGTTTTAAAATAAATTGACAAAAACAACCTTAAATGTCATTTTATATCATTCAAACTCTGAAGGTGATTAGTTTAAAAGACAGTAATATTTTACACGAAATAAGAAAATAATTATTTTTATGGACTGAGTCTGTGATTTAAATAAAGCAGCAGATGAAACCTATTTAAATATGAAAGTTTAATTATTAGAACTGTTATTTTATTCACTAATTATTTTACTTCTCAAAGTCCTTTATTTTCTGATCTGTGTTAAAGTCAAGCACAAAACAGGTTGTTATATTTCATGACATTAGCACCCTTTTAACAAAAAGAGCTTTAACTGAGAATCATGAATCTTCTGTATCATAAATTGTAATCATTGCCTTCAGAATTGAAATTGAATTGAACTGGGAGATCACAGCTGTCATGTCTGTGTCAGTAGATGAATATATACATATAAATACACTTTATGCCAAATAAAACCTCATTATTTCAGCGGGCAGGTGTCACAATCAACTTCAGTCAACTTCATTATCCAGCAGCACTCACCTAGGGAAGATGAAGTAAAGATTATGTTTAAAAAGTCACAGAAAAGAGTGAGGATGACGGACTTTAGGAGATCAGGTCTCCAGGAAGACACATTCTGAAGTTTGGGGGTGATACAGTGACAGTCAGGCTGTGAAAGGGGGAGGACACAGCTCCAAGACCAGTGTGGATGATTTTGTTGACTGGTGTGATGACTCCTTTTTAAAACTAAACATTTCAAAGACAAAGGACATGTATTGATTTTAGGAGGACGTCAGAGTCACCACTTCTTTAAGTATATAAGGTGAGACAGTGGAGAGGAACTCAAAACCACAAGACCCTGGGTGTCATTAGTGCTAACACAGATGCAGCTTTTGATAAAGCTCAACAGCGGCTGCACTTCCTCCAAAAACTTAACCATTTGTAGTGAGTAGTGAGTTGATGACAATCTTTTATAACTCCATGGTAGAGTCTGTTCTCACCTTTGTTTTTATTTCTTGGTTTTGGAGCCTTGCTAAAAGGCTTGATCGTGTTGTAAAGGTTTCCTACAGAATCACTGGTGTAAAATGATCTGATCTGTCTGAAACCGTCTGTGACAGTAAGATCCAAAGCTCAGGACAATACAAGGTCCTGACCGCCCTCTTCATGTGGAATTTGATTCAGGTTACCAAAGGCCAAAACAGGATGAAGAACTATTTTATTTTCCAAGCCATAACTGAGCTGAATGTAAAAATGAATCAGCCTGAATGACTTCATTTGTGTCGCTGTTGGTCTTTTTCATTGGGGTTGGCTCCAGGTCTGCTCACTGATGTTTTCTTTGGTTAATGTTCTTCAGTGTTTTTGTTGTAGACTTGGTGTGACTGTGTCTTAATGTCTTTTTTTACCTGGCTGCAAAGCAAATTTCTCTAAGGGAACAATAAAGTTGAAGTTGAAGTTGAAGTTGAAGGCCTGGAGGCCATGTTGTGCCTCCAACAGTAACAAAGCTGTTTGCTTCGTCCCAGGCTCATTTACAGAGAAGAGATGTAAGAATCTGTCTGATAACAGCCTCATAGTGTGTCAGCTGATGGTCAGATGGATGTTTAATGTTGCTTTTAATCTTCATTTTAAAGATTAATCACATGAGGAGGGTGGCGTCAGGTTTTTGACCCTCTTAAGGAGTCGAATCAGCAAAGAGAATGAGAGATGCAGCTTCAGGCACATGCATGTACAGTGACACAAACGGTCATAATCCACATGTGCAGCAGATAATGATGGACACATGAGGAACAAAAGTCAAGGATCAATCTTCTGACTCTGTTTTTTCCACTTGGTTCTGCAGTTCTTGCTCCTGAGACCTCCATTATTTTATTCAGCATGATAAGGGATAAATTAAAGTTGTTTGCCACAGTAGAGTGTGTGTGATGTGTGAATGTTGTGTATGAGAAATGAAAGTGTATAAGATTTGAAGTTTGGCTGTTTTAATATGTAAATTAATGCTGGTTAATCTTCTTTCTCTGAGAAATAAACCGACAAAACCAACCGCAGGTCCTCCATCTGAGCCACTTTGGATGATTTATTACTAAAACAAAAGTCTCTCTGTGTCTTCATCATTTAAAGATAAATATAATAATAATGACCTGTGGCCCTCTGACTGATGCTGTTTGCTCCTGTGGACGCTCAGTGATCAGATTATTAATGTGTGGCTTCAGGAGTGAGGAGAAACCTAAAGGTACCTATCAAACAGATGCCTTCTTCACGGCGTCACATTAATCCACAGACCTACCAAAAGTCCTGAGACAGGATTAAAATGTTTGTTTTAGGCTTTTCAGCTCATGCACTTTGAGATTACTGTCATTGTGTCACATGAAGATTATCTTACTGTAATATAAAAGGAAATGAAATCATCTTAATGCTCTTAACTTTTTAACCCCTCGTTATTGTTTGCTGTGCTTGGTCCCTCTCAGTCTGGCCAGCATAAGAGCCAAAGGTGTTCTGTTGAGCCTCAGACCTTCATAACTCATGGTTTTTGTTTCAGAGGTTAGTTCTTCTCTTTTTGGCTGCTAAGTCTTTATTTTTATCCACTGTTTTGCTCCATCTAGGAGTGTCATGAAAAGACCCAAATCCACCAAACCTGTTTGAAGTGTTGAATCTTTATTAGGATACAGATCTGCACAGACACAGACATGCTACAATATGATCGAGCCGGGGTTCCCTCCTGCTTCGTCTCTGTTTAACTCTTTTCTGCCTGCTACACACCTGTTCAGGAGCACCTGACCTGTCTTTGTGTGGTTTCAGAGAAGTGTTGTAAATATGGAGGACATACGGAAACTGGTTTAGTCTATCATGTATTCAGATAAAAGGGGATTATTAACCCTGACTCTGAGCCAAAGCAGTTTCCACACCTCACCTGAGGGCTGAAGATGAACTCAGCCTGTGCTGGTCCTTTCTTATGACCCTGCTGCAGCAGTGACTGTAAGACGAGTGTGACAATGACCCGACCTGACTGCAGACATCGAACATCACTGACTTAACTGTCCAAAGTCGCCTGTGTGGAAACACTGGAGCTGTTTGCTTGTTTAGTACAGCAGACATTTGTGGGGACAGCTGTGATTGGACGCTGAATCTTATAACAGTCTAAATAGACTTCAGGTCAAATATTTCCTTCACAAATGTTTTTTTATTCAGCCATAAGTGCAGTTTTTTTTTTTTTTTTGTAAACTGTTCGTTTGTGAATCAACAGTGATAAATCTGTAATCAGGGATTTTTCATCATGATTTCTTGATTTAAAAGATTTATATAATTGTTATTAGACCCACATTTTGACCCTTAGAGAAAGTTACAATTTCTTATTGGGGATGCACAACTCTGGATTTTTTATGATATGCTGATATTTCCAAACTCATGAACCCTGATACTGATATCAATACTGATAGTTTGTGTCAGGAGCACAAAGTCTCTGCATAACTAATACTGGCCTCTTCCTTTCATGGTTATAATCCATTTGTGTTAGAAACAGATTCAAAGCATTTATTCTTCATAAATTATAATTTTGGTCATTTAAATCAGTGGGCATTGAGTGATGATGAGGTAAAACATCATGATGTATCGTATATTTTGATGGTCAATTTGTATGGTCAAAATATCAACTGTATAAATCATCAGATCTGCTGAAACTTTAAATTTTTAGGTGATTATCTGTAGATACTGAATTGGTCTGATAATCAGTCTGATGTCCAATCAGATCAGCCAGATTTCGTATTGGTTTGTTTTTGTGACAGAAGAAGTCCAGTCAGGAGCAGCTAACAGAAGAAAAAGACAACTTAGATACAACTCCCAAAAGAATCAATAAGTGTGAGGAAAGAGAATGCCACCAAGAGTGTCAACAAAAGTTTCATAATGAAACAAAGAGTCTGGAGGACTGAGAGTAAATATGTGAATAATAGTTGCTGTAAGTTGCTTTGCATACTTTTATTTTTGTCTCCTGAAAGCCGTGGTTTATGAGATCCATATTCAGATGTGAAATGGCTCGTTCATCTGTGAACTGTGGGAAATTTGTTTAAAGGTTGTGAGAATTTAATTCAATTTTGATTTTTTTATTTGTCTCTTTGGTCAAAGAACTTTTCATACATCAATCGCCACAGCATAAATATTCTGATATTATTATTATGATCATTTTGATTGTGCTTGATTTGTTGGGGTTTTCATGCATTATTACTTAAAAATAAAGTCCAGGTTATAATGTTCTAATGTGCTATAATGCAGACAGCATTTAGCTCATTTCTCAATTGTTTTCTTAATTTCATTCTATTTTTATTTAATTCAAATCATAAAATGATTATCTATAGTGACTTACCACTAGTTTGGGAAGCATCATATCTTTCTTACATCTATATGCACAATACCACACAATAAATATGTTTATTACTCATTAGAAATGCTGTTTTTAACCTCTGTTAGTTATTAGAAACAGTATGCATTATCACACATGCTTATAACTATGATTATGCGGCATTATAAACACATTATAACACAGTATGATGCATTATAAACATGCTTATAATCTATAAAGGGGGGTCTTCATAGAAAGTGTTCCCAGTTTGTGATATGAACATGACGTACTGTTCATTATATTGCTACAATTACAAACTTTGTTATTTTGTCTGAGATTCATATCACTCAAAATCAGTTAGGCGGCATTTCCCTCTCACGTCGCACATTTAGTTTGGAGAGCGTAGTCATCACTCAAAGAGTTATACTCAGAAAGTGTAGAGATGTAGTTTCTATCATGCCTGTTTTTCTTTTATTGAGGATTTATCAAGGATTTTGGGTTTTGGAAATACAGAGTGGCTAGTCCTCAAGTCCAACCTTGACATGGCCTCTCTGTCTGTGAGTAGGTTGATCTGAAGTTCAGTTGAGATGACGTGCATTATGGCAGCGTCCATTAGAGGACATCCACAGGCTCTCAGAGGGTCCATGTTAATTATGGTAATTGTTCTGAAATACCAGACTCTCCTGCTTCCTGCCTCCTGATTGGCGACTGTGTTAACATTTTTATCCAACTACAGGAACGTGTTGGGGACCAAACTCGTCACATCTTCTTGTTATGAACACTTCCTAACCACCTCTGTCTGTCTGTTTGTGTCTTCACAGCAACATGTTTCCTGCTAATCTGGTCCAGGCCACGTTTCAGCAGGTACGACCTCAGACTTCCCTCACAGCACTTTGACGATACTGCCCTACAAAGGCAAAGAGCAGTAACTACACATTTGGTCAAAATTGAGTTAAGATGTAAAATTGACTCTGTGACATTCCCTTTATCACCTGACAAAGTTTCCTGGTTTAACTATTTACCGTTTCAGAAATAAATGGATGTTAAAATTGCAGTAACGAAAAAATTCAGACAAAAACAAAGCCAGAGTGCAGTAACATCAATTACTGCACTCTGGCTTTGAACAGCAACATGGTAGCACACTACTGTACAAAGCCAAACAGCAGTAAGTGCATTTGCCGCGCTACGACTTTGTTTTCTGGTTTGTCATTTTATACCACCTCTGACTTGGTATTGTGCTATTATCTATCATTATCGTATGAATTGAGGATCCAGGATGTGAAATACTTTGTAAAATTACATCGTTGCAGCAGACCCTATCGCAGCACAAGTGATAACAAAGTTGCCAGGGATATCTATCCATCTATCTATCTACATATATATATATACATATATATATACATATATATCTATATATATCTATATATATCTATATCTATATATATATATATGTATATATATGTTTATATATATATATTTATAAAACATTTTGTATTTGGAAGACCATGACCAAATATATACATATGTATATATATATATATATATATATATATATATATATATATATATATATATACACACATATACATAAGCCTATATATGTATATAACATGATAAAACACAGATCTGCCCTGTTGGGTAATAAAAATCTCCTTGCTTTGTTTCTTGAAACAAGAATAATATTTTTTATTCAAAAAACTTTACAGGGAATTTTCTTACCTCACTTGCAGATTTGTCTCAAGTCATTACAAGCACTTTAGGTCTTATTTTTAATATCTTGAAACCAATGAGACATTTTGTACAAACAGAATAGTTCAAACGTTCAAGTGCAATTTCTGTGATAACAAAAATGATGGTTATCTTTTCAATAGCTTCTTTATCATGTTATATCAAAATTATCTCTTTATATGAAAACACATTGTAAAAATAAAAGAGGCAATGTCACTAAGATAGAGGCTTTTTTAACCATCAACACTTTTAAAATTGAGTAGATCACTTTTTCTGAAAGAAAAGAGGACAGGGTAAAAAATGAACACATTAGCTTGGTAGATACTGCACTTTGGCTTTGTAATAGCTATAGAGTTGTTACACGTGTTCCAATGGTAGAATGCAGTATCTGCATTTTTGGGGTCATGAGTCACATTATAGGGACAGTTCTTGTACATAAAGAAAATCCTTAGGAAAAGACATCAAATGTATACATTTACATTGATCTACCAACAACAGATTTGTCTGGCCGACCCAAAAACCCAAAGGCATTTTTCTCAGTTTCAGTGTTTGCGTGGTTACTGCTCTTTGCCTTTGTGCGGCAGAATAGGAGAGCTTAGCTGATCACAGATCTTAACTTCCCCTTTCTCCTTCTTTCCTCTGACAGTATCGAACAAATAGTGAGTACCTGGTGAAACCCAAGCCTACGGTGAGTCAGGCTCAATCAGAGTCTAGTACGCGCCGAGCGCTCATCTACGGCATCCAGGACGATAACGGGACTGACATCCAGAACTTCGCCCTTGACCTGACCCCGCCTCCCGATGTTCTCATAAAAATTCGAGAGGGGACGAGCGATGGAATGAACGTCCTGGGAATAGTTATTTTTTCTGCCACAATGGGTAAACCTTCCCCATACCTTCCAGAGTTTGAGTGTGTATCTTAGACTTTCAGGCGACCTTGTGAGGGTAAACTAAAGACGTCTGCTGTGTGCTTTGACAGGTATCATGTTGGGGAGAATGGGACCTAATGGCAGCGCCTTGGTGAACTTCTGCCAGAGCCTTAATGAAGCCGTGCTCAGGATTGTTGCCATTGTTATTTGGTAATGGCTCCCTCTAAGCACAGTGTTTTACTTCAGTCATAGTTGATGACTTACTTTAACTCCATGTTTACAGCTAAACTATTTTAAATGTGTCCTTCCTTCATGATGCAGCAGACCCTTTAACAGAGATCCCATGTTCAGTTTTCAGAGTCCATTAACAATGAACCATCATTTAGAGCCGGGACCGTACCCCTGGTCTCTGAGAGAGCCACATGCACTGTGGGGCTCTCTCAGTTACGACAGGCAGATCTTTGCAGAAACAGCAGCACCAAACTGTATTTGTCTCGGTGACTCTCATTATGTCCACGTTTAGGGGCTTTTATTTAAAAACTGAGGTTTTCCTCCTTCATTTCCAAAACCTTTAAAAACCTCCCTGTCCTCACAAACATTTTTAAAAAAGGCAACGGTTAAATGCTGTTTAATTCCTTGTAACATTGTCTGTGATGAACTACCTTTTTCTTAAATTTCTATACTCCTGTTGTCATTCCCTCCAGAGGTTAAATTGGTGTTACGGTTTAATTTGAGGTTAGCAGCATATCGAGTGAATATTCCTTTTTTAATGTTTCTGATGATCCTGATTAAATCATGCTTTGTGGACTCTTATCTGTTTAAACATCTGTAATAAACTCAGTATCCACTGGAACAAGCAACTATGGGTCACCAGTTAACACGGTCACCAGTAAAATGGTAACACTGGGTCTCGTCCATGACATCAGGAGAGGGGTGTTTTTCCTGTAGACGTGAAACAGCCCTGTCAGCAAGAATGTTTAAGTTGGCTACATTTCAGCCTGGGCAGAGTTAATTCTACCCTGAAAGTTTACTCTCAGTGAACAAATTGTCAAAAACAAGTGTAAAAAAATGATGTCTTAGTAGATTTAATCCATCAGTGTCACTGTAGGATCTTAAACTCTGAACTTTTCACTCTGAACTCAGTAATTAACAATTGTTCAGTCAATCACCTCGCCTGTTCCCATTCCTGTACAAGTACCAACAGATGCCACAAGCCCACGTCATGAAGACTGCAGTGTAAATGTTCTTTTTTTTTTATTAATATATGTGCTCTAATCAAACATGGCATCTTTATTATTTATGTCTCCCTTCGTAAACGGTAAATAAATAAAGCAGTAGTTACACTTTGCAGTTTTAATGTAAAATAAACACTTAAGCGGTTAAACTTGTACTCTGAGAGAGTGCTTTGTGAAGCCTGTTTTATGCATGAGTTCATGAATGTCTGCACAACAATCTTGATGTCACGTGTTTAGACTCGCCTTTGCAGCGGAGGTCCACGTTGCTGACTTTCAGCTGGCTGCCCCAAACTTTTAAAAGACACAAACAACAATGAGACCAGAAACGCAATCATTGTTTGAGGCCTGTGTGGAAGCATAACTGAGCTTTTACGCTACAAGAAAGTGTTGTTCAAACACTTTCTGCTAAGTGCCACAAAATTTTCGATCTTAACTCCCAATGAGTCAATTACGACACTGATGAGAGTTAAATGACTAACTCTGAAAAGAGTGAAAGCAACTCTCTGTGGTGTGGACCCATATGGACACTTTAGGAGGGTTGATACTGATACTGATAGTGTTCATGTGTTGATGCAGGTTTGACTGTGAATGAACAGGGCTGGTTTATATGAAGCAGGTAGAATAACAGTGGATCTCTGGGAGGGTGAACACGTCTAAGCAGTGACTCTCAGGGAGTCATTAATGATCTGTTACTGCAGCACTGAGGTCTACAGAAGGTCTACATGAGGACAGGCTGCCTGGTTGGTTTAGGATGTTTAGAGCAGTGACTCTCAGGGAGTCATTAATGATCTATCACACCATTATAAGTCAATAACCTTTGAGCCATCTCCCAGCCTCTTTGTCTGACTGTCCTCCTCACACCTGTCCAGGTACTTTCCCTTTGGCATCGTGTTCCTGGTTGCTGGTAAGATCCTGGAGATGAGCGATCCTTCTGCCATGGGAAAGAAGTTGGGGTTTTACGCCGTCACCGTGGTGTTTGGCCTGATTCTTCATGGCTTGTTCATCCTGCCTGCTATGTACTTCTTCATCACCAAAAAGAGCCCCATCGTTTACATCCGGGGGATCCTGCAAGCCCTGCTCATCGCCCTGGCGACCTCCTCCAGGTACAGATGAGGTGATCTCAGGTGATGTTCGCGCCTACAGCTCACCTGCTTTGCTCTGATCCGGTCAAGAAAATGAAACATTCCGAATATTCATATTTCCTTTGGACTGTTTCATGTTCACACAGCAGTGTGTTGAAGGGAGCTGCTGTGGTCAGCAGATTGTGCTGTGCACAGGAAGGTATCAGGCAAAGCCGACAAAACAACTCCCTGATTAAAGAAAAGGGTCTCCGATGAGGACATTAATCAACACGAGACACACCTCACAATGTCAGTGCACAGAGAAGAGGGCTTTTAGTGCTCCCTGTAGTAGTGGAGCATAGGGGACACGAGTGGTGGTTCTACATAGAATGACTAAAGGGGGTGAGACCCCCTTTAGAGCTGCCCCTGGGGGACACCAGATAGCATGGTGACTTTTTACACCGTCACACCTGCAGTAGCGTCTGCAGAAAAACTTCACAGTATAGATCAGCTTTAAAAGATAAATCCTCCTGCTGGACTAAAGTCTGTGAACTAAACCAGTTCCTGAATCAGTCCATGTTGTTGAGTCCTTTGATGATCTGCTGCAGAGATGCTGAGTGATCTTCACCTGCCGATATTTTCATGGATGTTGTGCCTGAGCACAGAAAGTGACTCTGTAGATCAGAACATTATCATTAAGTTAATCTGTCTGATAACCTGGTTGCTGTGATGCAGTTATTTTTTACTAATGCTGCTGCTTATTCTACTACAGCGGTGTGATGAGTTAACTGGTCACCCTGTTTGGACTGATTGTGCCCTCACTGCAGATGAACTGCTCTAGGATTTGATTTGGCCCTGTTGTTTGTGCTGTAACAGGTATCCACTGCTGTGTTCATATTTATTCAAACTCACGTGTATCAGAACAAACGATCATGGTCTGAGGAGTGAGAGGAGGCGTGGTGATCATCAGGATACCAGATTACTGAGAAATTACCATAAAAGCCTCAGAGGGACAAAGATAAAGAAAACATCTGCTGTGTTTGTGGAGAAGGAGGTATTTCAATATTTAATTAACCTTGAGTTATCAGTGTATTCTAACTGCATGCATGAGGGTGTTTTGAATGATCTGATTGAAGCTCTTCTCTTTCCGTGATTTCTTCATCTAAATGAAAATGAAAAGTGTATTTTGTATGTTGTTTTCTCACTCACATTAACAGAGATTTCAAATGCATTTTCACCAAAGCAGATGTAAATGAAGAACAGCAGCAGCCTGAAGCTTGGTAGGAACAAACTGAAAATCTAAAACACATCATTGTTTTTTGAGAAAATGACTCTTAGCCATTTGAAGTCTGTGCTTGAGTTTTAAAGGGATTCAGTTCAACCACAAAAAGGCAGGATAATAAGAAATGCTGAGGGATGAGACCGTTTTTGGGCTGACTGCAGCAGAGTTAATACTGCTCATGTTGTCTCAGTATTTACTGACTCCTTTTACCAGTGAGACGAGTGAGCCTTTACCTTTTCAAGCATTTAAATATATAATGTGAGGTGATGAGATGTACACCCTTTTATTATGATTATTTAATTACATTTATTACAACATATTTAGGGGTTTTGGACAGAAAAACTAAGTCAGTCTGCTGAGACTGCCCTAATTAGTTTGCTGAGACTGTCTCAATTAGTTTGGTGGGACTGTCATAATTCATTAGCTGAGACTGTCTTAATTAGTTCACCTATACTGTCTAAATTGGTTTGGTCAGACTGTCTTAATTAATTTACTCAGGCAGTTTTAATTAGTATTAATAAGTTTGCTTGGACTGTCTTACTTACCTAGCTGAGACTGCCTTAATTCATTGTCTGAGACTATCTTAATTAATTTGCCCTGACTGTCTTAATTCATTAGCTAAGACTGGTTAAACTAGTTTGCTGAGACTGTCTTAATTAGTTTGATGAGACTGTCATACATAATTACCTGAGACTGTCTAAATTTGTTTGATGAGACTGTCTAAATTTGTTTGATGAGGCTGCCTTAATTAGTTTAATGAGACTTTTTTTAATTAGTTTGATGAGACTGGTTTAATTCATTTGATGAAACTGACTTAATTAGTTTAACAAGACTGTCTTAATTAGTTTGATATGACTTTATTGATTGATTAGCTGAGACTGCCTTAACTAGTTTGCTGACTGTCTTAGTAAGTTTGATGAAACTGGTTCAATTAGTTTAGTGAGACTGTCTTAATTAGTTTGATGTGACTTTATTAATTTATAAACTGAGATTGCCTTGACTAGTTTGCTGAGACCGTCTTAGTAAGTTTGATGAAACTGGTTTAATTAGTTTAGTGAGACTGTCTTAATTAGTTTGATGAGACTGTCTTAATTAGTTTGATGAGACTGGTTTAATTCGTTTGATGAAACTGACTTAATTAGTTTAACAAGACTGTCTTAATTAGTTTGATATGACTTTATGAATTGATTAGCTGAGACTGCCTTAACTAGTTTGCTGAGACTGTCTTAGTAAGTTTGATGAAACTGGTTCAATTAGTTTAGTGAGACTGCCTTAACTAGTTTGCTGACTGTCTTAGTAAGTTTGATGAAACTGGTTCAATTAGTTTAGTGAGACTGTCTTAATTAGTTTGATGTGACTTTATTAATTTATAAACTGAGATTGCCTTGACTAGTTTGCTGAGACCGTCTTAGTAAGTTTGATGAAACTGGTTTAATTAGTTTAGTGAGACTGTCTTAATTAGTTTGATGAGACTGTCTTAATTAGTTTGATGAGACTGTCTTAATTAGTTTGATGAGACTGGTTTAATTCGTTTGATGAAACTGACTTAATTAGTTTAACAAGACTGTCTTAATTAGTTTGATATGACTTTATTAATTGATTAGCTGAGACTGCCTTAACTAGTTTGCTGAGACTGTCTTAGTAAGTTTGATGAAACTGGTTCAATTAGTTTAGTGAGACTGTCTTAATTAGTTTGATGAGACTGTCTTAATTAGTTTAGTGAGACTGTCGTAATTAGTTTGATGAGACTGCCATACATAATTACCTGAGACTGTCTAAATTTGTTTGATGAGACTGTCTAAATTTGTTTGATGAGGCTGCCTTAATTAGTTTAATGAGACTTTTTTAAATGAGTTTGATGAGACTGTCTTAATTAGTTTGATGAGACTGGTTTAATTCATTTGATGAAACTGACTTAATTAGTTTAACAAGACTGTCTTAATTAGTTTGATATGACTTTATTAATTGATTAGCTGAGACTGCCTTAACTAGTTTGCTGACTGTCTTAGTAAGTTTGATGAAACTGGTTCAATTAGTTTAGTGAGACTGTCTTAATTAGTTTGATGTGACTTTATTAATTTATAAACTGAGATTGCCTTGACTAGTTTGCTGAGACCGTCTTAGTAAGTTTGATGAAACTGGTTTAATTAGTTTAGTGAGACTGTCTTAATTAGTTTGATGAGACTGTCTTAATTAGTTTGATGAGACTGGTTTAATTCGTTTGATGAAACTGACTTAATTAGTTTAACAAGACTGTCTTAATTAGTTTGATATGACTTTATGAATTGATTAGCTGAGACTGCCTTAACTAGTTTGCTGAGACTGTCTTAGTAAGTTTGATGAAACTGGTTCAATTAGTTTAGTGAGACTGCCTTAACTAGTTTGCTGACTGTCTTAGTAAGTTTGATGAAACTGGTTCAATTAGTTTAGTGAGACTGTCTTAATTAGTTTGATGTGACTTTATTAATTTATAAACTGAGATTGCCTTGACTAGTTTGCTGAGACCGTCTTAGTAAGTTTGATGAAACTGGTTTAATTAGTTTAGTGAGACTGTCTTAATTAGTTTGATGAGACTGTCTTAATTAGTTTGATGAGACTGTCTTAATTAGTTTGATGAGACTGGTTTAATTCGTTTGATGAAACTGACTTAATTAGTTTAACAAGACTGTCTTAATTAGTTTGATATGACTTTATTAATTGATTAGCTGAGACTGCCTTAACTAGTTTGCTGAGACTGTCTTAGTAAGTTTGATGAAACTGGTTCAATTAGTTTAGTGAGACTGTCTTAATTAGTTTGATGAGACTGTCTTAATTAGTTTAGTGAGACTGTCGTAATTAGTTTGATGAGACTGTCATACATAATTACCTGAGACTGTCTAAATTTGTTTGATGAGACTGTCTAAATTTGTTTGATGAGGCTGCCTTAATTAGTTTAATGAGACTTTTTTAAATTAGTTTGATGAGACTGTCTTAATTAGTTTGATGAGACTGGTTTAATTCATTTGATGAAACTGACTTAATTAGTTTAACAAGACTGTCTTAATTAGTTTGATATGACTTTATTAATTGATTAGCTGAGACTGCCTTAACTAGTTTGCTGACTGTCTTAGTAAGTTTGATGAAACTGGTTCAATTAGTTTAGTGAGACTGTCTTAATTAGTTTGATGTGACTTTATTAATTTATAAACTGAGATTGCCTTGACTAGTTTGCTGAGACCGTCTTAGTAAGTTTGATGAAACTGGTTTAATTAGTTTAGTGAGACTGTCTTAATTAGTTTGATGAGACTGTCTTAATTAGTTTGATGAGACTGGTTTAATTCGTTTGATGAAACTGACTTAATTAGTTTAACAAGACTGTCTTAATTAGTTTGATATGACTTTATGAATTGATTAGCTGAGACTGCCTTAACTAGTTTGCTGAGACTGTCTTAGTAAGTTTGATGAAACTGGTTCAATTAGTTTAGTGAGACTGTCTTAATTAGTTTGATGAGACTGTCTTAATTAGCTTGATGAGACTGTCATTATTCTTTAGATCAGTCTGTCTTAATTCTTTAGCTGAGTCTGTCTTTATCAGTGAGGTCAGACTGTCCTATGGGTGCAGACCTTGCAGACTTGGCTCCCTCGTGGTCCTGATGAGTTTCAGGTCTATAGTAGATCCTGTTGTTCTGTCCTCAGATGTTCTGAGCTGTCCGTCTTCTGTCCCCCTCAGCTCTGCCACGCTGCCTATAACCTTCAAGTGCCTCCTTGAGAACAACCACATCGACCGCCGCATCATCCGCTTCGTGCTCCCCGTGGGCGCCACCATCAACATGGACGGCACCGCCCTCTACGAGGCCGTGGCGGCCATATTCATCGCCCAAGTGAATAATTATGAGCTGGACTTTGGCCAGATCATCACCATCAGGTCAGTATGCCCTGCTCTGTGCCGTCTGTGCCTTTAAGCCCATTATGGAGGTGAAGTTTTCTCCTGGACCTTAGAGCAGAGACACCGCAGTAAGCCTTTTCTCCCTTCCCTGCAAGAACTCAGATCTCAGCTGGTGTGTGTGTCTATTTTCAAGTCAGAAATATCTAAAAAACTTATCCTGATCCACATTCACTAAGATACAGGGAATAAAAGGCAAAAATAAGGCACTGAATTGACTGTAATGAATGAATGAATGAATGAAACAAGCAAGTTTGACTCAGTGAGGGTTTAAATTCAGGCTTAAAATCTGCTCTGGATAAAAAAATATATATTTTTAAGATACCCTCACTGGCAGGTTATTTTAGTTATTACAAGCAACTCAGGCCCTTTTTTTGTATATCTTTAAATAAGATCTTAATCCAGACATGTCAGGAAATTGTGGCTAAGAATAAGTCAGTGGGGTAGTTTTGGCTTGAAATTGGACGAATGCTCTCACCGAGATCAGAGTTTTGGCAGTGTGATGACAGAGAGACTCAGAGCAGTGACAGAGGCACATTGTGCCACACTGAACATCAGTGTCAGCTGGTCAAAGGTCCTCCTCAGGCTGGAAGTCTTAAAGTGTGCACACCTTTGGACCCTCACCAGTGGTGGCTGGGGTTAAAAATTTTAAGGGGGGGCGCAGCTTTGGAGGAAAGAAACCAAAGAAGCACTCCATACTACAGTGAAAAACAAAACTAAAGACAAAACACAATCACAATGCGACCTACTTTGAACAATGCACTATTTGAACAGAAACTTTGCCCTCCTTTCCTTCTGGGCTGCTTATTTCTCAGTGACCCTCTGACTGAAGTCCATCATATCCGTCACCAGTCTCTCTCCCATTGACAGCATGGCCAGTGCATTCAGCCTGTCCTGGTTCATGGTGTTTCTCAGGCAAGTTTTGATTCTTTTTAGGGTTGAGAAGCACCTCAGCTTCTGCAGTGGTCATGGGTGTGGTGATGAGGATCTTTAGGAGAGTGACAGTCTCTGAAAATACCTCTCCAAGATTATTTTCCATCAACAACAGCATAAGGTCCACAACACCACAGCAGGCCTTGAACTCCTCCTTGCTGCAGATTAAAGGTGCGTTCACACCGAACGCGACTTTGGCGACCAAGATTCGGTGTGAACGCAGTTCACCAAGATTGCTCAGTGACGTCACGCCTGCTCGAGTTTCACCCCGCGATCATGTCATATATTATTTCATAGGACGTATTAGCTGTATTAGCGTATTATTCCAACTGTATCCTTTTCACTCACCTACCAACCACAAAACACTGCAGCTGATGGCCCTGCAGCAGCATCTTCTGTGAATTCAATGTGGTCCCGTCTAGGCAGAACTAATGTACTCATCAACTAATGTTCCCCACACGGACATAGATTGTCACTCTGTGGACCGGAATAAAAACAGTCTCTCATGGGTGTCAATCACGCACCCACACAACTCTGATTGGCTCTCACGGTGCGACATCGCCTGAAAAGTTCAAATATTTCAACTTTGGCGACGGAGGACAGCGACCTGCTCCGTGTCCAAAGCGACCCTAGAATTCCCATCTGCAGCAACAGGGGAGCCGCCCCCAAGTCTCCAAAGATGCGACCAAGTTGCCCAGAACGTGTCCGTCGCATTGCGTGAGATCTGGTCGCGCGTGGTTGTGGCTGATCGTGGCTGTACATTGACTCTGCATGGAGAGTGGCCGCCGAGGTCGCCCGAGTCGCATTTGGTGTGAACGCACCTTTAGACTGAGCTCTGTCTTTAGCTTGCTTTAGTTGAGCACTGGGTAGGCCTTCAAGGAAATCTCCAGGAAACATGGCGTGGTACTGTGTGAACCTGCGACCCTGCAGCAAAGTGGCACTGATGAGATGGTCACTGAAGGAGAATCATTCCCTCAATATGGTGTTGTAGACCTACGGAAGAGCAATAAAAAAATACATCAAAGTTAACATCAGTATTTCCTGAAAAAAAATCAATAAAACAGCCAAAGTTTAACCTGCTCCCAGAAAATAAAGCTGTAATTTAAGTCATTTTCACCATTTTAAGAACATTTCTTGTGTCGACTGAACAGTGTCTTATCTTATACATGTCTCATGTCTCATGGCTCAAGATTGTAAACACAAACAGAATCTTATGTACCACTAAACTGATGCTTTGAAACTAAAGGCAAAACTATGTGGTATAGTTTTTGGTATATACTAACAGTAAAAAGTACGAACAAAACAAAAAACAAATAGGAAAAACTACTTCAAATTTTAAAAAGTCAAAAAAATAAACTTTACATTACAGGAGTCTGTTTCCATCTGCTGGAGCGTTTGGATATGACATTTACTTTGTACCGTTGTGTGCAGTATTAAGTCAGCAAGAAACACCAACAGAATGTATCATTATAGCAACCAAACAAATTATATATAATATATAAAATAACAATATTGCATATATTTATATTGATCTTTATTATTTTATATCACATGTTTAGATGCAACAATAAAACTACTACATTTAGAGGCAGGATGTTACATTTTGTTGGTCTGTTTTCATTGATTTTATAGTGTGCACAATGGTTTAAGCTGGAAAGGTACAAGGTAAGTGTCGAATCCAAAAGCTCCAGTAGATTAAAAAATACTTCTGTAATGGACATACAGTTCATTTTCAGACAGATTTCACTGAAAGTGGAAAGTAACCTATTTGGCACAGATAACAGAATTGAAAGAGTTTATTTAAAATTAAAATTTGTAAGATGTAAGAATTCATTGGTGGGGTTATAAGCTCTGTGAAACACTTAAGAGGTAAATAATGTGTTCTTTACACTTTTGGGACTAAAAACACATTACTTTAACCAGTAAATTACAACACATAACTTGTAAGTATTATCAATTCTTCTTTTTGTAATTTTTTAAAGGCTTTCACACAATGTAACAGTAATATTTAATGAGCAGTGCAATAAACCTTTGCAATTTCCGCATGCACATGTGTATATTAAAATTACAGGTTGTCCTTTCTTTAGTATGTTTCTTTGTACTTAAGACTTTGTGTGTGTCTATTTTTACTCTTCATTAGTGTGCATTGTCCCTGCTTTGCCATGGTTTTTTAAAATAGAGTTTTAAGTCCTTTAAATAATATTTTCAACAAAATAATGCATCAATTTTGTAAGTAAAATTGCAAAGTAATTTCTAGTGGGGTAAAAACAAACTTAGCCACGCATTGAAAGCACCAATTCCCTCTAAAATTATGTTGTTTTTGTAAAAATATGCAAGAATTAAAAACTATGTAGATTTTCTAGAACTAATGTCTGCAAAAGGATAATGTTCTACTGAACAAAGCATTTATATCCTCTTGGCAAACTCATTTTGTAGCTTCTTATCGATAGTTTAGTGCCAGGTGTGATATAAAATGGAAAATTTTGCCCCTGAATTATGTTATGTCTGCTTGGTAAGACACATCCTAATCTAATCTTAAGAGCAGCATAGCCTCTTAATGATTTTCTTCTCCAATGCAGTCTCATCTCTTCTGTGATCCTCTGATGGTTCTCTGGGCCGAGTACCCGACGCCTCTTCAGTGCATGGGAGTGTTAGTCAGACTGAAATATAAAAGGTTGAGTTTGTCCAATCAGCAGAGGGCAGAGGATTTCTTGTCCTTTTTCGATATGTCCAAAAATCAGAGGACTACGGAGCCCCTAAGGTGCCACGGAGAAAAAAAATATAAATCGTGCGCACGAGATAGTAAGACGTGGGCACGATATATTAAATCGTGCGCACGTTTAAGATAAAACGTGCGCACGATTTAATTATACAGGCAAGCAGCAACAGACAGCCGGGCTCATCAGTAGATGGCGGTAATGCCCCATAATGTTCTGGTCACCTGCCGGTAAAAAACCAAGAAGAAGAAGAAGAAGAAGAAGAGGAAGACAGCCGGGCTCAGTTGAAGCATCCCAGTAACCAGCCAACGATAGCTGTGTCTGTGAATGTAGGAGTGCAGGGTATGTACAGTCCCTTAGGCTATTTATCAGTACCTTCAATAAAAGCTGCACAACTTTCAAGACTCAAGCAAAGCTCGTGTCCTGCTGCCACCCGCTGAATAAGGTGGAGGGAGTTAGCCCCGAAGTTAGCTACAACTTCGCCTCTGTAGCAGCAAACATGTCCCCCCTGTGCATCCCAGGTCAGGACACTGACTGAATCTGAGTACTCCTTCCGCGGGCTGAGCCTGTTGTCTTTTAGTATGCTCAGCAAAGTTCTCCAACTTTATTATTACATCTCTCATGGCAAGAGCAGCAAGAATGTCATTATATGACATTCCGAGGTGGAAGTAAAAGGTAACTAGCTCACTTCTTCTCCCCATTGTGTGTGTCTGTAAACATCTGACGTCACTACGAGAAGCCGTAGTGGACAAGGACAAGGACAAGTCAAAACGTGGTAAATAACTTTATTTCGAGCGCACGTTTTAGCTAAAACGTGCGCACAAATAAGTATTTCGTGCGCACATTTTAATATATCATGCGCACGTTTTACTATCTCGTGCGCACGATTTATATTTTTTTTCTCCGTGGCACCTTAGGGGCTCCATAGAGGACCACATCAAACATCACTGACAAGCAGCCGAGAAGACCCCTCAGAGGTCTGAGGGACGTGTGTGGTGAATAAAAGGAGCCTGTGAAACACACTGAATGAATTTTGTGGCCTGTGAAAAAGTTTAGAGGGTAAAAACATTTGATTCAACAGGAGCTGAAACGTAGACTGATCACAGTGTTTATCTCAGAGGCAGATCCTGGAGACATGAGGACACCAGGCCTCATTCAGGTGGAAATCACAGCTGCAGATGCCAAAGAGGACGTTTTTATTTAGAGGAAGGGTCTGTGATACACCCACAGACACAGGGAGAGATAGATGAACACATGGATCCTGCCTTGAACACTAATGTTCTGGACCCTAACTATGACATGTGACCTTATGAAACAGATGTCAGCTTTTGATTTGCCACTCATGATGAAGAAATCAGGACCATTACGGACATGTTTGACTGAAATGTCCCTGCATGTGTTCTCTGTCACAGGGCAGCTGTGTGACTCTCAAAAACAACCTCAGCTTATATTTTTACTGAAACGTCAGTAACAGGTCCTACATTTGACTTTCACCAGTTCACTCAAAAAAGACTTCAATATGAGAAACAAATGATTACTGTTTGTTCAAGATTAGATAAAGTCTGTCACAAAAAAAGTCTATTAATCTTTATTTTGTACAGCACAAAATCATAACAAATGTTATAATGCCATCTCAGTGCACTTTACAATAGAGCAGGGTGAAGTCAGACTCCTTATTTACATATATGTGTGTGTGTTTATATATAACCTCTGCTCATCATTAGTAAAATATTACATGATATCAGGACGTAAAACCTTGAAATGCCAGTTTGATAACATGTTGCCACTTGTTTAATGAAAAATAAAAGAAGATATTTTTATACCATGAGTAGTCAGAGGATGGGGCATTGCATGTGATCAGAGTCTTTTTTATGTTAAATGTGAAAGTTAAAAAAGTCTGTTTATAACTACTGTGAAAGCAGCTGGTCCAAAAATACACTAATGCTTATTGGGGTCTTTTCTCCAAAACATCATCATCTTTGACTGCAGAAAGGTCAGGGGTCATGACCCTGGTCAGGTTAATTTATCCGTCTGCTCAGAAGTCACATGAAATATTCCTGAAAATGCACAAACCATGAATTTATGGAAAATATCTCTTTTTTTTCTTTCAGAAAACAAGAAGCATCACATATTCAAACTGGCACTTTAAGGGTTACATTCTTGAGAATTATTGAATATTTTGTTCATTTAAGGAGCATTTTGCACCATTTTTCACCTCTTATTATACTTTGTTTTATTCCTCCTGACTCTATTTTTATCTATATATGTTGATTATTTTTGCACCAGTTAGTCAGGTTCCTCGTATGTGTGAATGTACTTAATGAATGAATAAACACTGACTGATTCAGAGCTGAAATGCTGTCGGACATTTATGCAGAAAAAAAACAGAAATACTTTGATGTGAGATTATCATAGCATTTCTTTGTGCGTGTACATTTTTGGCTCAAGAGGCTCCAGAGGGTGTAAAAATCAGAGGGATGCACATGTTAAAGAGCGACAGCATGTTCAGCAGTAGGAACATAAATCATAATAAACTCAAAGATTATGATCCAGAATTTCAGTGATGGTCTGTCTTGTCTGTCTGTCTGTCTGTCAGGGTAGAACTGAAGCTGCTGCAGACTGACGGGTGATCCACCGTCCAGCATGTGGTCAAAAGGGTTGAGATACCAACTTATTTATGTTAATTTCATTTCACTTATTTTATTCATTTATTCCATTTCCACAGATATCCAGCTAATGGTAAATAGTTTTGTTGATTTAGAGCAAGAAAAGAAAAAAAAAAGTCAGTGTGATGGTGAAGCTTTGAGGTTGCTGATTATTCCATCCCTGCTCTGAAAACTTCTTCAATAACAGTCATCACACACGTCAAAGTCTGTCCAATACTTTTCTCGTCAAACTTTATAAAGTCACATGAATCTTTTCCAAAAGTTTGCCTTTTATTCACGTTTAAACTTCCTCTGCTTTGTGTGTCTCCTCTTCAAACTGAAGCTCTTACTGAGTGACAAGGAGGTGATCACAGGGCTGACGTTCTCTGAATATCACAAAGATAATATACATTTTAGATTGAAAATATCTGCTTATCTCCATGTGACCTCATTACACCACAATATCTGAGTCACAGTAACCCCCACCCATGTTTCAGACAGAGACTCTGGTTCTCACCTGCTGCTGTTTCCACATCAGTTATAATCAGTCTGTTGTCAAAGAGACAGTTCATTCATTCGCCTGACTCACTCATTAGCACAGACTCCTCTCTGATGAATCAGATGTTTCGTTAATTGAATCATAAGTGGGTCCTCCACTGTCTGAACCTGCTGCTGCGCTCAGACGGTGGACAGCTGAGGACAGACTGTGACTGTGAGGACATCGCCTCTGTGGAGGGTTTGGTTCATTAGAAATCTGAGAACATTTCCGGCCTTCTTAGACTCAAACACAAATTTAAATAACTGCTGGCGCCAGATTTGATGAGGAGGAAACGGGCTGTAGCTCTGGCTCAGGGAGGAATGGAGAGCATCTCGTGTCGTGGCTGAATTTGGACATCTCCCCCCACCACCGCCACCGTGATTTCATTTGATGCATGGACAGCATGAATGAGCACTTGGCGTGCAGGACAGGTGTTTTTCATACTTACCCCTGTTATCCTTTGTTTACAGGATGACTCGAAAACCTGTGAAGAGATTTTGATGACATTTTCAGGGAGAGAAAGGACAAGGAAGACATGATTCAGTTTGAATAGGGATTTAGATTCAGGATTTTACTCAAGGTTTTCTTAACATTGTGAGATTCCTTGGTGGAAGTTCGTGCTCAAAAGATCTGGCAAACATCAGTCATGTCCTGTGGTTGGAACATTGCTTTCTTCACTGTTTGAATCATTGCTCCTTGAGGACGAGTGCAGGTCTGTTTTTGTTTTTAGGCTCATCAGCAGGACCTCAAATATTCTGTGAAGTGTAAAATCTTCTTTCTCTTTTCATCATTTCCAGTATCACAGCCACTGCAGCCAGCATAGGTGCAGCAGGGATCCCACAGGCCGGGCTGGTTACCATGGTGATCGTACTAACATCCGTTGGCTTGCCAACCGACGACATCACTCTCATCATTGCTGTGGACTGGGCATTGTGAGTTTTCCTCCTTACTGTGTTTATCAGAATAACCCTGATAACACAGAGACAGACATGATGAGCTCATCAGATTTCTGTTTCCCTCCTCAGAGACAGATTCCGCACCATGGTGAATGTGATGGGCGACGCGTTGGCCACTGGGATCATGGCTCACATCTGCAGGAAAGACTTCATGAAAGAGGGAGATGGGGTGAGTTTTTGGTGGAGCTTTGGCCCTGAAACAAGTTGTCTTTGCAGGAAGACTCAGCAGATCTGCACTCACTGAGAGGGCACCAAAGGTCTGGACATGTTAGTCAGCACAAGCTCACTGTTTAATCTCAAACTTCTCCTATTCTGTAATCCAATAACACAGAAGACATCTACAGGACTCCTGCACTGCCTGCTGGTCCAACATGGAGACCAATATTTCCCTCTGGATGAAAAGGATGTTACTGATAACGTGCTACATGTTTACTTGTTTTAGTGCAAATACATCATAAAATATGAAAAACAAATACATTACTAATGAATTAAGCAAAACTAGAAAGCACTCAGAGCGCGCAAACCTCCGCCAAGGTAGCTCACATAATGCTGTTACATCTATAAGCAATAGCTCCATGAAAAATCCATCCAGCAGTTTTTGCGTAATCTCACTAACAAACAGACGAACAAACAAACAAACAAACAAACAAAAACATAACCTCCTTGGCGAAGGTAAGGAATCGAACATTAACAAAATCATGCAGGAATCAGTTGGAACTTTGTTAAATGTCCTAAATTCAGCAGGACATATTAAAATGTGATGGCTCACTCTTTAAAATTAGATGAACTAGTAAATGGGAGAAATAATGAAGTAGTTCCAGTGGGCAATGTCGCCAGCCTGTGGGTCGGAGCAAAACCACAGCGCTTCTGTGCGCTGCACGTTCACTCTATGTAGAATTTGGGGGTTAGGTTTTTACACTCACACACACAAAGACTTCTGCTATGACGGACTATTTCCGTATTGACATTATCAGCAGCCTTGTTTCGACTGATTAAATGACATATCTTGAGGGACTGAGAGCAAGCAGAGCTGCTGCGTATGTTTCTATAACGTTAGTGGGCTCACAGTAATGTTACTAGTAGCTGTGAGTTGTGGAGGACTGGGATGTTTATTACAATTTCAGGAGAGTCTGCTGTTTTAATTTATCTTAGAAAACAAGGCCAAAAGAACAGCGCTTACTCCATTGGCAAAACATTTCCTCCTCTCCTCTGTGTCTGTGAGCAGAACTGTGCATGCACAGCTTTCACTGCTGATTGGCTGTTCACTGTGCCCAGCCTCTGCGTGTAACCAATCAGATGGTGCTGTGGGTGGGACAAAATACAGCCCAGTGTTAAGTTATGGGACTTAATTATAAATTTCAATGTTTTTTGTGACATCATTTTGGATCAGATCAGCACCAAAATGTATGAGCTTTTTCCTTGGACCAAACCACAGCTCTGGTAAAAATTTTCATGTTAATCCATCCAGTAGTTTTTGCGTAATGTTGCTAACAGACAAACAGATAAACAGACAGACAGACAGACAGACAGACAGACCCTGGCGAAAACATCACCTCCTTGGTGGAGGTAGTAATACAGGTGTGCAGTGTAGACCTGCTCTGGTGGTGAAGGTGCTGATGATAACATTCATTATGACTTTAACGTTACAAAGACAAGCTGAATGAGTGGCTCACTGTATTGTATTGTGTGTTAAATCTGCTAAGTTTATGAAGCTGCTGGCTGGTAAGCAGCCCAGTGCTCATGTCACACTCCCAGTATTCAGGGCTGCAGGCGGGCTGGTGGAGTTCCAGGCTGTAGCTCCTGTCCCGTACGTTTTTAACCTGTACTTCTCTGATTTCTCTTTCTGTTCACCCAAAATAAGACTCAAATAACCTACATCCATAAAGTTTGACTCTGCTTCACTTTCAGGTGCCTCTGATCTGCGAGCCCAAGCCCGTCCTGAGCACCCCCCCTCTGATGAACTGTCATAATAACAACGGAAACTTCCGACCGCCCACCGGGATCAAACAGGACCTCATTCCCTCGGATGTGGCCCGGCTGATGCAGCTGGAGGAGGGCGTGAGGCCGCAGACGGAGAGGAGGAAGCCTCCGATTCCTCCTCGGCACCTGAAGAAGAGCAAAGAACACTGCACCATTGACATGAACGGCCTTGAGACCAATGTATAGCCTCCTGCTGGACTTTCATGGACTGTCTGACGTGCCGGTGTGGACCTGTGCAGACTGACGGGAAGGAGGACCGTCTTGCTCTTCATTTTTATGGGGTCAAAGTCACGGACAAGAAACCTGAGGGTGGGAAAGACTAACTTCTGTTATTTTTACACTCAAAGACTCGGCAGGTACCAGACTCTGAACACCAAACGGACGAGAGCAGATTGTTCTGCTTCAGTCGTCCTTGGATTGAATCTGAAACTCCAGCTCCAAGACTCTGAGTACAGGCATCCATTTCTGGGTTAATAAACTAGTTTCTATTTGATATCACTATTTTATATGATTTATTATGATTTTTGTCAGTGAAGAACATGTTAAATGGGTGTTTATTTTTTACTTCAACAAGCAGCCAGATGTTTGTGTCTCATTGAAGATAAGACTGCAGTGGTCTGGTTTGATCAGGAGGCAAGGTGAAAAGCCCTCATGTTTAATTTTGCCTTAACAAAGCTGCTGGTGCTAGGCTGACGATGAGGACAGTGAAGAAGGATCACAGCTGAAAAACAGCCTCAGAAGCTGCTGAGAGGTCTCACTGCATCTAAAAGCTCAGGAGGAACCTTATTCTGTCTGAGAATCAGTGCAGATAAGTCCTCCAATACATCACACCTGGGTGAGTAGTGTGTGTGTCAGGCTTTGTGCCAGCCTGACACCATCATATCTTATCTGAGAGAAATGTGTCCTCAAAGGCAGAGTTTTATTCAAGGCCGTACAGCAGGTCACTGCACCTGAGGATTTATTACTGCTGACTCAGGACAGTCTTAGAGCAGAATGTGGCATGATGCATGTATGTGGTGCAAACAGAACATAAAAACAGAGGGAGGGCTCAAAATGCAAGAGTGAGAAAGTGAAATCAGTGAATAAAAGCTGCACAGTGGTCATTTCATAGTCATTAAAGCCTACAGTTATTAAATCATAGGACATGTTCAACAGGTTATATCACAGCGCTCAGACCTTCATGTCCTGATGAGTCAATGTGCTTCTCTCTAATGTTGTTAAAGGGTCTGGTGGAGCAGAAAAGCTTGACACCTTTACTAAACTCTCAGTTCAGAGAAATGCTCTCTCCCTCTTTAAAGAAAAGGACCATTAAAATGACCTGTTTTTACTTCCTGGGGTTTATGATGTCATAATTATACAGCCTCCACCCATGGCAGACGCCATGACTGTTTTGAAAGTTCACTCTGCAGCCTGCAACCCCCCCCCCCCCCCCCCCCCACCGTCATTTGGATGGTCAATGAGAGCAGAGCTAATTATCATAGCCTCCTGAAGCTCCGCCCCCTCAGGTCACATTGTTTCCAAGGAGGAAGTAAAAGGGCTGCATCTGATCCTCTACAGAGACAAATAAAAATCTTTTTTCTTTTTTTTTTTTTACCTTAAATCAAATCCTTAATCAATAGACACCCACGGTGGTCAAACACACCAGAACATGGACCTTTATTATGTTGATATTGTTTTTCTCAGACCAAAATCTCTTGTTTAAGTTATGTGTGGCTGGAGCTTAAGCAGTGCAGCAGTTTACTTCACAACACCCTGTTTCAGTTTTGTCGACACATGAGGAACAAGATAGAAGGGCATTGATCAGGTACAGGCAGATTTTCTTGATTTTCTTTGGCTTTTATTTACAAAGGAGATAAAGTGAAGAATTAATACAGATCTATGGCTGAAATACTTACCTTCCTTTTCTTTTTAGACATAGACTCGGGTACCAAAAACTTGTCCCGGACAGAAATTAACACTGCTGTGTGCAGTGGTGCTGCATCTGCAACACTGTGTTTGGACTAAAAAGATCCATGAAACAGAACACAACCTTTAAACACTGATGATACTCAAGTTAGAAGAGTTTCAGTGACTATTTAAATCAGCTCTGACCCTGCAGTGACCCTGCACTGTTCCAGAGAGAGCAGCTCCTTCAGGTAATTCAGGCGTCTATTCACATAATGACCCGAGTGTCTCTCCTCACAGGCTGATTTTATAACTGTGGTAACTTTGCCTTCATAGAACAGAATTCAGGCAGATGATTCTCAGATGGACCTGCTGTGCAGTGTTGAGGAAAGTTTGAGTGTGGTGTGAGTCATGAAGAGATCTGTGCATGCTCCTCCAACTATCAGCCTGCGGGATAAATTTAACCTGAACTGAGTATTAGCTGTATTCTGAATGAGGTCTGCTGGTCCAGAGGAGGAACCGTGTTCAGATACCTGCACACCTGCAGGAGGTCCATCAGAAACTGATATCTGAGGGTTTAAGGTGATAGGACTCTGAAACTGTAGAGAGGAGACGGAGTTTAATCCTAAACTCATCAGTTATTACCCTCAGACTGTAATCAAGCTTCAGATTTACTGCACCCCCTCAGCCTCACGTGTCATCCTAAAAATTTAGTCTAAACTGTTTCCTCTGCAGGGCAGCAGGTAGTGTACGTGCCTCACAGCGAGAAGGTTGCTGGTTCAAAACCCTGTGTCTGACAGGGCCTTTCTGCATGTTCTCCCTGTGCATACATGGGTTCTCTCCAAGCATTCCAGCTACCCCCCACAGACCAAAAATAATGCTTGTTACATGCTTAGGTGTGAATGTGGCTGGCGGCTGGTCCAGGGTGTGCCCTGCCTTTTCCCTAATGTCAGCCACGACAGGATGATGTCCCCTGTGAACCAGAAGTGGATGAGGAGGGTAGATGATGGATGGATGTTTCCTCTGCTGACAGCAGGTCCTATCATTAGCTATGGGGGATTGTTGAAGCTAGAATCTCACGTGGCCCATGGACTAAATTTGAGATGCTGACACAATCCCTGTCCTCTATCCTCGCAGCCTACTAGTCCTCCTGGACTGCCTATGAACAGTGGGGGGTCAAAAGGTCTTGGTGTGCCCCCTGGCCAGCATAAGGAAAATGTACCATAGGGTGTGAAAAACCGTCAATAGATTTGACTTTAGCAGTGTCTTCGGTGATACTGGATCATTATTCCAACACATGGTTGATGTGGTGATGTATTACAAAAGTTATATTACCTATAGTTTTTTAATTTACCTCAATATATATTGTTATTCTGAAATGTAAACCCTGCATCATGATATGAATCAAATCACTTAAAGCCCTCACAGATTTATGACAGATTGTGTGAATTAATCTCTAATGTCACATTGTGCTTTGTTATAAATCATTTTAAGTCAAATCCAAGCCCACATCTGTTCTCTCTGAGCTCCTGAGGCAGCTGTTGTTCTTCAGGGTCTGTGTTTGGTTTGGCTAAATTATGAAACAGTTCTCTGAATATTGGAGTTAAGGGGAAAAATAAACTGTAAACCACTCTGTCAACAGAAATATTAATCTGATGATGAATGTCAAACACGCACAATCCTCTCAGCCTTTTTGAAAATAATTTATTGCTCTGTTCAGTGACTGTACATGTGATCATGATATACTGCTGTATTTGAGAGTGACTCTGTTTAACAACAATATGGTGTTTGTGACAGGATGAGTATTTAATGTCATATAAAAATATTTCTTATCTTTGAAACAACAGAAGGAATTGAAAAAGGAGCAGACTGAAGCCTCAGAAAAGTGTTCATGTTGAAGTTTTAAAATATTTTATACAAGTGTGTGTGGCAAAAGAATACCATAAATGCTTACAATATTCAGAGTGATCCACATTATTTTTATTGTATCCTACGGTGACTGCTGTCATTCAGATGCTGTGCTGGATTATTCATACATGTCATACTGTGGTAACAGAGGAGATGAGAAGGATATGATTGATACCAATACCATTATCGGTTCTGCCTATCCATCTAAGTCTTGATAAATTCCCCACAAACTCTGATGGATTTTCTGTGGTAAATAATCAGGCAATAATCAGCCAACACAGGTTTCCAGGGTCAACAACGTCAAACACTCTCCTAATATCTAACACAGTCCGGAGGAGACAAATGCTCCAACAGTTTTTGGCGTTTACTCTCCTCTTGTCGTTGTGAAAAGGGGCCTTAAAGGCTCATGAACTCTAATAGCGCTTCATTAGAGTTGAGAACAAAGTGTGTAAAGCAATATGATCATTAAAGACAGCTATGAAATTTGAAATATCAACATTAAAAATTAAGTTTCACTGCCAGTTTTATGACAACAATCAAATATGTGTTTATTTTCTTGGATCCAGTGGTGAACTAACCCGACACACCAGATGGACCGCCCAGTATACTTCACATCAGAGCAACAGCTCATAGAAAGAGTTCGGGGAGGTCAGAACCTTTCAAAAGCGTATCAGGCAGGTGATTGGATGATCATTCCATCGATCACATTCATTACAGGCCAATCAGATAATGTAGCAGGCAGGAGCCCCTTTGTTAAGCCACTTGGTAGAACAAACTCATTAAAACAGCACAGTCATTGTAGATTGGAGCTTGGTGAGATGGATCGGCCTGATTCCCACATATTAACACGGATCAGGGTCAGATTTCTGCTTTTGTTGATCTGTGTTGCTAATTTGTACAGATGACGTGTCTGGATTTTCAGCATCCGCCTATGGAGTCTCTTCGATCAGGACACGCCATCTTAGTCCTGTGGTTTATTGTGACCGTGTTAAATCTTTATGTCATAAACACTGACTGACTTTCCCACACTCATGTTGACATGACAGGAACATTAGATAAAGTGTTTCTTTCTGTAAACTATTCACTCATATATATAAAGATATGTAACACAAACCAGCCCAGTGAATGGAAAATACTCCTCCGGTATCCTGCACCAGAAATAAGGAACTCTCAGCAAAATACATTAAAACACCTGTGATGATGCCCACAGGTGTGCTCCCACCCAAAAGCCCTCAGTCCACGACACAACACTGTCCAGTGTCTTTCAGCTCTGGAGGACCTATGTCTCCTCCTCCTCTTCCAATCCTTCGGCCTCCATCTTGCCTTTTGTCAAAGGGAGGTCCCCATTTCCTGCTCCGATGTCCAGAACTTGTAAATTGGGTAGATGTGCGAAGGAGCTCTCGTCCACGGTGTCCACAGAGAGCCGGTTAAACCTGCAAACAGAGAAGAAAGACCAGAAAGTTTTAAAGGTGCTCTTGTCTGACTCGACTGTGGAGCTTCCAGAGGTTATAGCAAAAGTCAACCATGTAGAGATGGCTGACACCTACAAATCACACCTGTCAGTAGACCCCCTCCTCTCTGAATTAAGTCCATCGAACGCAGTCTCGGGTGTTTACCTGGTTTACGACAAAGCTGCTCTGGATCACCTGGAGGCTTCTCTTATCAGAGGGAGCACATGCCAGTGTTTACACAATCCAGTTTTAACACCCACAGTGTTGGCTGAGCAGCTTCATATCAGGTCTATGAGGATAAGAGTGTGTCAGCAGCCGATATGAACAGGAGGAGCACGGCTGCCACTCATCCATCCACCATCCATCCATCATCCCTTTTGGGGGGCAGGGGGCTCAAGCGTGTTCCAGCTGCTGAATTAACCAATCACATGTCAGGAGGCCCCGCCCAACCAGGAAGTCCAACCAGCAATCTTGCTACTGTGAGGTATCAGCACTTCCAGCTGCACCCCCGTGCAGCCAACAGACACGTGGAACTAGTAGCATGTGTTTAGAGGAGCGTTTAGGGAGTCATTCAGCATTACAGAGCTAACTAGAAAAGCACTCAGAGAGGGCAGACCTCCAACAAGCAGCTCAGTTCTGACAGTGGCTTTTCCACAACCCCTGTAAAAGATACAATTCTGGATCACCAGATCCAGAAAAGAGCCAGGATCCAGAACAAACTCAGCACATTTGGGAACATCACTTAATATGTTGATTTTATATGAATTATTGAATGTCGTCAATGGGATTTCCCATCATAAAGTTCTATGTTTTTTGTGATGTCAACCTGGATCAGATCCAGCTAAAATTTATCTTGATGATAGAGACATGGACTTCATATTATCATGTGAAATTGGAAGCAATTCCATTAAAAAATGGCAGAGATATGACTTTTTTTTATAATGTTAACTTATGGGATACTTTGAAATTGTGGGAACTTTTTGCATCCAGACAAATACATGTGTTACCACCAAAATCTAATCATTTTTAAGCTGGGCCATAACCAACATCTCCTGAAAATTTCAGCAAAATCCATCCAGTAGTATTTGCGTAATCTTCCTGAAAAAACATACAAACACACGCCGGCAAAAACATAACCTCATTGGCAGAGGTAAAAACAGGAGGTGTTTCATTCACAGGTCTGACGTCCTGTTCTGCTGCAGCTAAACTTCAACCTCTTCTTCAGCAGTGTCACATTTCAGCATCAGCTCAAAACCTTGTCAGTCGTGGTATGAAAAATAAATCAATGAGGGAAAATGAACAAATATGCAGAGCTGCAGGTTTTTGATTCAAAACTGAAAGAGAAATACAACCAGAGATGAGAGAAGTTGTCCAACGCCTGATGGACATGTATGGCAACACTAATGAAACAATCACCATGCAGAACTACAGAAAAGTGATCAGTATTATTTTTCAGACTGATTTTAGAAAAATAACAAAACTGTATCTGCTGACCTCAGAGCAAAGGGAGGAACAAGAACACTTCCAGAAAAATAGAAAAGACAAAATGATGTTTAAATACAGAGGAGTTAAAATAGTTTGTCTAAGAAATTTAAGTATAATTAAGTGGACCACAGATGAACACACTGATGCAGCTCTGCACTCACCTCAGGAAGATGCCCTTGATATTTGGAGTGCCCTCAAACGCCGTCTCAGGAATGGTGGAGATGCGGTTCCCCTGCAGGTACAGGTACTCCAGAGACTCGGGCAGGTCAGCGGGGATGTGAGTCAGCTGGTTTCCAGACAGATCCAACGTCTGCAGAGGATACAGAACATACACAAATATATCAAAGTTAGAGGAAAGTGGGGAGAAAAACACAAAAATGTCAAATAAAATCAGAAATATAAGATGCACTGGTGCTTGAGTTGCAGTCTAGGAGATATCCAGAGGGCAGTTCAAACGTCTCTCAGTTATGATTTATGATGTTCAATTATCTGCACCAAGGACCACGAGTAAAAAACAAAAGGATGGCTGGGACACATCAGTCTGCCTTTAAAGAATTTAAGCAATAAATAAAAACAATTTTAATGACATTTTCTCAGTGATTTAATGAGTTTAAATGAAATAATCTTCCATTTAAAGGCCTGACGCTGTGCACAGCCAGTTATCATCAAGGATTCAAGGACAGCCAGTCAGATCAGGAGCCTGCTCTGAATCCACTGATACAGACAATAACAACAGTTAAATAAAAGGGAGGAAGCTGATGATTCACCAGCACGTTCACACAAAACAAGAAAAAAATGTAGAATCTGAAGTGACAATGATCAGAGCTTTGTAGACCAGACCCTGAGGTGGAGATGATAAAGGAGCAAATAAGTGAAGCTTTAGCTGCTGTCAGTCCACGGGGATTAAAGAGGGAAGAATATTTTAACAGAAAAAAGTCACAGTGGAGCGTCTGACATGTTTTCTGTGATTATAATTCAGTGTTTTAAACCAGGAAACAGAAATGATCTCATTTAAAGTTTTCTCTTTAAATGTGACATTTCTGTGTTGTTTAAAGAGAATTAAAGAGACAGTCTGTGACATATTTGAACAAAAGAGCTCTTACCTGTTTTCAGGTGTTCCTGAATGAAGCCGATTTTAAAGACTGATTAAGACTTTTAAAATTGCAGACGGGGGTCTGGAGGCATCCACACGAAAGACAATTTCAGCTGAAGATGAGCACAAATGAAGCTTTTTGTGGTCATTTTGAGATTAAACTACAGACGTGTGCAAAAGTGTTGGTACCCTTGTGTTAAAGAAATAAAAACCCACAATAGTCACTGAAATAACTTGAAACTGACAAAAGTAGTAATAAATAGAAATTTACTGAAAATTAACTAATAAAAAATCAGACATTGCTTTTGAATTGTGGTTCAACAGAATCATTAAAAAAACAAGATAATAACAATGGCCTGGACAAAAATGTTGGTACCCCTAGAAAAGATTAAATGATTTGACCATATAGGATATGTTACACTAAGGTGTGTCCTGTAATTAGCATCACAGGTGTCTTCAAACATGTAATCAGTCAGTCTGCCTATTTAAAGGCTGAAAAGTAGTCACTGTGCTGTTTGGTATCATGGTGTGTACCACACTGAACATGGACCACAGAAAGCTAAGGAGAGAGTTGTCTCAGGAGATTAGAAAGAAAATTATAGACAAGCATGTTAAAGGCAAAGGCTATAAGACCATCTCCAAGCAGCTTGATGTTCCTGTGACTACAGCTGCACAGATTATTCAGAAGTTTAAGGTCCACAGGACTGTAGCAAACCTCCCTGGACGTGGCTGCAAGAGGAACATTGATGACAAATTGAAGAGATGGATAATACGAATGGTAACCAAAGAGCCCAGAACAACTTCCAAAGAGATTAGAGGTGAACTCCAAGGTCAAGGTACATCAGTATCAGATCACACCATCCATCACTGTTTGAGCCAAAGTGGACTTAACGGAGGACACCACTGTTGAAAGCAAATCATAAAAAAGCGAGACTGGAATTTGTCAAAATGCATATTGACAAGCCACAAAGCTTCTGGGAGAATGTCCTTTGGACAGATGAGACAAAACTGGAGCTTTTTGGTAAGTCACATCAGCTCTATGTTCACAGAGACAAAAATGAAGCATACAAAGAAAAGAGCACTGTACCTACTGTGAAACATGGAGGAGGCTCAGTTATGTTCTGGGGCTGCTTTGCTGCATCTGGCACAGGGTGTCTTGAATCTGTGCAGGGTACAATGAAATCTCAAGACTATCAAGGCATTCTGGAGCCAAATGTGCTGCCCAGTGTCAGAAAGCTTGGTCTCAGTCACAGGTCATGGGTCCTCCAACAGGATAATGACCCAAAACACACAGCTAAAAACACCCAAGAATGGCTCAGAACAAAACATTGGACTATTCTGAAGTGTCCTTCTATGAGCCCTGATCTAAATCCTATTGAACATTTGTGGAAGGAGCTGAAACATGCAGTCTGGAGAAGACACCCATCAAACCTGAGACAGCTGGAGCAGTTTGCTCATGAGGAGTGGGCCAAAATACCTGTGGACAGGTGCAGAAATCTCTCTGAGAGTTACAGAAATCACCTGACTGCAGTGATTGGCTCAAGAGGTTGTGCAACAAAATGTGAAGTTAAGGGTACCATCATTTTTGTCCAGGCCAGTTTCATTAGTTTGTTTTTAAAATAATTCTGTTGAGCCACAATTCAAAAGCAATGTCTGATTTTCATTAGTTAATTTTCAATAAATTTTTATCTATTCTTACTTTTGTCAGTTTCAAGTTATTTCAGTGACCATTGTGGGTTTTCTGTCTTTAACGGAAGGGTACCAACTATTTTGCACACGTCTGTATGTGAACAGAAAAAATTGGTTATATTGGTTTGATACAAAAAAGTAGTGAAACATTATTTGAAAAGTTAAAATTACATTTCAGTGAAGAAGCACTGACTGAAAACAGCCCCTGAAAGGCTGTTCCCTGCAGGTCTTTGTCTAATTCTTATGAATTTACAGTGTTTACAAGGTAAGATCAAATTATTTAGTCATGATGCTGTAAACGTTCTTTAATAAAGAAACATTGAATTAATAAGTCAGCATTTGATTTGCTTGAATTTTGACCAGTTTAAAAAAGAACTGTTTAGAGAAGGTGTTCATAATTTAGCATATATATTTTGACTTATTCTCACTTAGAATTTAATTATCAAGGTGATTATTTCAGAAATTGATGAATAAAACTAATTAAATTAATAACTAACAGAGAATAAAAAAGTTAAAATTGATGTTATCAAAATATTTATCAAATAACGACTTTAACATTCATTCATTTCATTTTCTATACCGCTTATCCCTTGTAGGGTCGCGGGGGGCTGGAGCCTATCCCAGCTGTCACTGGGCGAGAGGCGGGGTACACCCTGAACTGGTTGCCAGTCGATCACAGGGCCACATAGAGAGACAGACAACCATTCATGCCTATACCTGAGGGCAATTTAGAGTCACCAATCAACCTAATGAGCATGTTTTTGGTCTGTGGGAGGAAGCTGAAGTGCCTGGAGAGAACCCACGCATGCACGGGAAAAACATGCAAACTTCACACAGAAAGGCCCAGCCTCACCCGGGGATTGAACCAGCAACCTTCTTGCTGTGAGGCACGTGCACTACCTGCTGCACCAGCGTGTCGCCCATGACTTCAACAAATCTTTAAAAATTAAAAGTACTTATTCACAAAAGTTTAACTGAAATATTAAAATCATGAATCCACAATCAAGATTATTTTAATGTAATATTTTAATTGGTAAACTACAAAAACAATGTAAATTAAAAAAAAATAAAATAAAACAAACAAATGCAACATAAGTTTTTGTTCATGAATTTTTATTTAATTTGTTAATAAGTAAGGCTCAGTAATTGGTTTCTTTGGTAATATTAATGAAAAAATCTGAGCTGAATTCCTGATACTGAAAACATGAATAAATATTACATTTGAAAGGATGCAGTGATCTTTCCTCTCCTCTTGTCCTCTCAGGGTTTTTCATGTTCAGCCAAACACTGAACAAAACCTTGAGAAACTGAATTATCTTATTTTGTTGTTGGAACCTTAAAAAAAAACCTGATATTTGATCATTTGTTAAATTTCTTGTGTTGAAAGAGTTCTTGTAAAAAATGTTGGCAAACAAAAGATGCAGGATTATTTGTCGTCCCTCTCTGGAAAAGATCAAAGTGAGGGGCTGAAAAAGTTAACCTTGCAGTGCAGATGGATCTGCCTGATTCATTGTCTGAAATCATGCAGATCCATCTTGCCAAGTTCCAACCTCCAATGACTTCACGGCCAAAAGCTGGATGGCCCAATCAGGGAAGAGAGGCAGAAACTGAAGACATGACAACAGCAGGAAGTGACTGCATGTTTGAAAACAATGGCAGCTTCAGAAATGGTCTCTGTGGATGCGGCAATATCTGTGGTTTTAATCAGAAATGTACTCAATTTCTTCTTTAAAAGAGGAGCAAAGAACGTCACTGAAAGCTTTTCTTATGGGAAATCATGTTTTTGCTCTTCATCACTGCTGGGAAACTGGGAGAGATTGTTGTTGATGAGGTTCATGTCACATATAAGTGGTAAATGATCCATCTGTGTGGTATAATTTAATGTAAGACGATAGTCTAAGGACTGAAACGTAGTTTAAGCTAACGGCTAACAACAGAGTCTAACTGCTAAGTCATACTGTGGCTTGATATGATTGGTCTGTGATGAATGTGACTGGCAGACCAATCGTCCAATCACCAGCTGCAGTTGTTTTTGAAGGTTCTGCCTCTGAAAACATTTTCTATGGGCTCTTCTCCAGATGGACTAGTGAAATATTTCTGTGGCAGATATTTGGAACTTTTCATCTAGTGTGTCAGGTTATGAAAAAGAGGCAGGAGCACTAAAAACTACACAGACTAAACTCACTTCCTCTGACTGTGCAGCACCTTAAGACTGCAGATTTAAAGTCGGAGCTTCGACTCAGTGACTGTAAAACCTACAAACAAGAAACCTTGGTGTGGTGGACTAAGACATGAATTCTCCCACCGGCGCAAGTGTCAGAGAGGGAGGAGAGAAGGCGTGAGTGGGTTTAACACAGCCAAGTGTAATCTTCACCAATCAAATGAACGCCTCTCCTTGCCTTTAAATGCACTGCGGGTGAGGCGCAGTGACAATTTCACCTCATCATGGACGATGACAGCAGCAGGTCCAGGTGGCCAAACTTCTCCCAGGAGGAAACTGATGTGCTGGGGCCTCATTATAAAGCTTGCTTACGCACAAAATGGGGCTTGAAAGTGGCGTAAGTCACTTCCAACGCAAAGGTTGTGATCTATAAAAATAAACTTGGCGGGACAATGTGTGCACTGGTACGTCAACTTTGATGCTGGCGTACAAACATTTTGGAGATGTGGGAAACTGGCGGCACGGATGGTGAGGGGGTGAAGAGAAGCCAGATTCATCTTATACATGTAATGTCGTCACATATCAGATTATAGACCCGCGTCATCATAAACACCCGAGTCTGCAGTGTTATAGACGTGTTCACTTACTGCTGTATGCAATGTTCATGTATCATACTTCATCTATAAATGATATAGAGCCGTGGATAGCACTGATTGATTAGTATTAGCTGTGACAAGATGTGTATAAAACAGTCTAATTGCTGAGTAAGCATATAAATAGTGTAGTGACACTCGTGCGTAATGCTGCACAATGGATGTGCTGGCACTGCTGAAGATCACACAGACTGTGGATCAGGATGGAGAGAGTTTTTAGGGACCATGAAGATTTCCTGGCCCATAATGATGACTGGATAATAAACTGATTTAGATACCACAGAGCAGTGCTCTTGGATCTATGCGCTGAAATGGGCCCAGTGTTCAACAAAACTACCCGCCGGAACCACGCCATCCCCGTGCGTATAGGTGCTGACAAACTCAGGGGTTTGGGAACAGGCTCTTTCCAGCGGGAATTAGCCGACAGGTATGTGTTTGACATGATGAACAATATATAATGTTAGATTTTCTGTCTGAAGTCCCTTTTGTGAATGACACAGTTAAATTCTGTTCTTAGGGCTGGGATATCGCAGCCATCCCTCAGCACAATAATGCCAGCCGTGTTGGATGGCGTTATAAACATGAGCAGTCGATACATCAGGGCTCCTTACACTGTGGTTGAACAGGCCAACATTAAAAAAGGCAATTTGCAGCAATGTCCGGTTTCCCAAATATGATCAACGCCAATGACAGTCTGCACTCACGTTGCCATAAGAGCTCCGAGTGAAAATGAAAAAATGTGCCTACGATCAGTGTAGAAATTATTTGTTCCTCAAACATGGTTTTGACAAATTTAGTGGCACGGTGGCCTGGGTCAACACATGACTCATTCACCCTGACACACAGCTTCTTCGTCTTCTTTGGTTTCGGCAGACTATACCCATTCGAGGCGTATCGCTGCCCCCTCTGACACACAGCAGTGTCGGGAAAAGACTGCAGGCTGGCGATGCAAAAACATTCATGAGGTGCCTTCTGTCAGATCAAAGAAGGCACACGGTGGCCACCGGGGGCGGCCCCTCCACCAGCCTCACGATGAGCTCAGCGGAGGACTTTGGTGAGGTTTTGGTGACGTATGCACACTGCGTGCCTGTCAGCCAAATTACCACTGCACTGGGTGTGCCTCACCTGCGAACACTGTTATGGTGTTTAAAAAACTGCTGATGGCTGAAACAAGACTCTCACAAGCCTCCTCTGTTCAGGCTGACCTTGTGCTCTGGACAGGATTTACTTGACCCCCCAACTCACCTTTAGGGCGCTGAGCTCCATCCAGGCCCCCTGGTAGACGGAGTTCAGTTTCAGCTGGTTGTCACTCAGGACAAGTTTGCTCAGCTTCTCCATGTTGGTCAGGGCCCCATCTGGGATGGAGCTCAGCTGGTTGTTCTTGATTTCCAGCACCTGCAGGCTGCGGGGCAGTCCCATGGGCAGGGAGTAGAGGCTGTTTCCTGACAGGTCGAGAGTTTCCAGCACGCGTAGCTTCCTGAAGGCGTCTCGGTGCAGCCTGGCTGTGCTCAGCTTGTTGTAGCTGAGGTTGAGCTCCGTCAGCGTGTACAGCAGCGACAGGTCATTGCGGCCGATTTCGGAGATGGAGTTGTGGAGTAACATCAGAGTCTTGGCCCTCCGGGGTAAGCCTCTGGGAACACGCTCCAACAGGTTGTTGTACATATGGAGAGTGTGCAGCTTCTTCAAGCCCTGAAACGAGAAGAAGGGGATGAGTTCAAGGTTCTCAACAGGAGGTGCAGGGATGATGTATTTCTGAAGGCCAGCAAGGTCCCTCTGGGATTATTCACTGTGTGTTGGATAATGGCTGAAAATAAACTCTGGAGCAAAGAAAAGATTATGAAGCTCACATGGTCTGATTGGTGATCCACTGAGGAAGAATCCACTGACACAACAAGGACAAAAGTCCACAGAAGACTGACATTTTATCTATTTTTTATGTGTATGAAATAATAATTCTGCTGTTTAGGAGGTAAGGTATAAGACGGGCCTCAATATGAGAGCAAAGGGGAGAGACAGTTCACATAATTAACATAACTAGCATGATTTATATAATAATATAATTAACATGATAAACGCAACTGATATGATTAACATGATTAACATGATTAACATAGTTAACATAATTAACATGATTTCAGGGTAATGTTCCTGTCATTCATTCTCTTTTCAGTCCTTGTTTCTGTCTATAGTTTTACCAGTTTTTTGAGCCAGAGTGAAAATACAGAATTAACGTATATGTAGAAGTCTAATGCAGGTCCATCTCTAAACGAAGTTGGGTTTTTTATTTAGCCCTTTACAGGATGTTTGGGTCATATAGACCCTTTAAATGAGATATCAGAGATTCTTTTTCATGGTTTTTGAGTAAAAGCTTTTTGTGTTTAGTTTTAGTTCTGTGTCTGTTAATTTAGGAGGGTTAGGGTTAGTGCTTTTGCTGGACCTTGTCCATTTGTTGGCTTGTCCGTCTCTCTGTCTCTGAGCGAGATAACTTGAAAAGTTCAACTTTTTATGACATGTTCAGGGAGTGTTGGACACTGCAGAATGAGTTAGTGATTTGATTTTGGTGTTGTTTGTTAACAGTACATTATGAGACATATTTTTGCTCATAACTCTGGTAACAATGGGGGAGGTTTGTGTCTGTGTCTTTTAGCCAGTGAATGTCACACTCTTTGGTTACTGAGCTTTAATTGATGTTTATCGACATATTTGTCAGGGTAACTCAAAATGATACTGTAAACATTAATCATGACATCATGTCAATTTTTTTTTTTTTAACATTTTTTTGAGCTAGTTTGGCAAAGTCATTATTTTATTGACTGAATGACGACAAACATCATATTTTGTTCCCCAAACTGCATAAAGAATGAATCACAGCTTTACTGTTAAATGTGATCTGATCATTGTGAACCTTAATCAAAGACTGAGTCTGTTTTGTTTGTTATTATTAGCTTTTACAGCTCTGTGGTCTTTTTTTTTTTGATAGATGAGACCGCAGTGGAGACGGCGGGTCAGACCAGTAGCCGCTGGTCAATAGAGGGCGCTGGAGCCGCCCCTCCAAACATACAACAAAAGGATAAATCATTAAGCAGGAATACAACTGTGTAAATTAAGTGTTTTAAACATGACATGAACTATAATGCGTTTGTTTAATGTAAGACACATCCTTCACAGACAGAAATCTGTCTCTGTGAGAGCGCTGGAAAATCCCCCCATGGAGGTGAGTTTAGCACAGAGTTTCATCAAATACTGTCAAAAGTCTTACAGAAGGAGGAACTTCAATTATCCCCAAAGTCCTCGGCAGAGTCTTGGCTGGTCCACGATGGTCAAGTGCTCCCACCTGCCCACCCTCATGGCTCTAATGAGATCCCCACAATAACAAGATAAACCATAACCCTCAGCACTTACATTTTATTGGATATATAAATGAACATTTAGCTTAGCATGGAAAATGCCACTATGTATGAATAATTGAGAACAAAAACACACAAAACAAAACCCTGTTTAGACTCCCAGTGGCTGGAACTCAGCTGGTATTTGGCCGGGAGCAGAAAATGAATTGGCTGCTCCTGTAAATGGGTGATGTTGCCTGAAACCAGTCAGCTTGCTCGAATCTCTTTGGTTAACTGTGTTTTTCGTAGCACCACAAGCAAGTCTCTGTTTGGTCACTGGCTAAAGTCAAGACTGGTCTCTTCTAGCCTTGTTTGAACAGGATGATGACCACGTGAGTTAGGAAGAAACCACAAACAGCACTCATCGACTTCAAGAACACCTTGAGTGGACACCTGGGGGATCAGTGGTACCAGAGCTGGATCTGGATCTGGACCAGCCTGATACGCACTCCTTCAGCTGTCGGCAGAGAAGAGGAGCAGCTCACTTGAACCCTGCAGGCCGTGGAGGCTCTTACATGAGGCTCACTGATTAACTGCTTTGGTATCAGCTCCCTCAATATTATACTTTTGACCTCTGCAACCCTGTTATATATAAATTTGACCTTCACACTGATGTGTCCGACAACAAAAGGGTTAACAATAATAGAATAATGGGTTTAATAACACTGAGGGGGTATACAGTTGGGGAGGCCTTAAATGGATTGTTGTTGGAGTTTAGATGTCAGAATGAAAGCAGAGCTGTTGGGTGTATGAAATTAAAAACAAACGCACCTGGAAGGCAGCTGGGTGGATAGACCGAGAGCGGAGTTTGTTGTTGTGGAGGAGCAGGTACTCGAGGTTTCGGACGGAGGTGAGAGCGTCTCCAGGGATGCTGCGGATGGAGTTCTTCTCCAGGTGCAGCAGCACCAGATTGCGAGGCAGACCCTTGGGGACGACGCTCAGGTTGTTATTGGACAGATCCAGGCACTCCAGGCTGCTCAGCTGGCTGAAAATGAGTGAGAGGAAGTCATGAGGTCAGAGCTTCAGTTCTGCTCGAGGTTCTCTCTGGTTCTTCAGCCTGAGAACATGGCTACAGCATTTACGGGGGAGTGCACACTGGAGAACAGCTGCATGAAAATATAATCAAGGATTTTCTCTAAACACACTTGGCTGCAACATGTTTATGTTACACCTCTGGGAACTGTGTGGATTCTAGCCCACCTGAAAGTCTCGTTGTCCATCCCCTCGTTGCTGAGGAGGTTGTTCTGGAGATACAGCTCTCTCAGGTTCGGCAACTTGTCAAAGGCTCCCGCTGGGATTTTCTCCAGCTTGTTGCTCTGTGACAACGGGACAAACAAACCATAAACCATCACATCCACCATATGTGTGAACAAAGAGACAACATGGACATCACGTCCTGATGCAAATTCAACATGATCCAGACCTTCAGGTGGAGACGGTAGAGGGATGAGGGCAGGTTTCTGGGGACCACCCTCAGGAAGTTGCTTGACATGGTGAGGATCTCCAGGTTGTCCGAGGCGTTGAACATGTGTTCAGGAAGGCCTGCGTCAGTCAGCTTGTTGTTATGGAGATACACCGATCTGTGTGAGGTGGAGACAAGGACAGGGACATGTATGGACAAGAACTCGAGGGACGACAAGGACATTTACACTGACACAGCTGAACATGGCGCACAAATCAAACCTGACATTTTCTTTCTTTCTTTGTCATGTTCTTTATTTGTAATTCTTGGGCTCTGCTGAGAGGAAACACACAGCACGTATCTCAATATTTTCTTTTCTGTATGAAGAAATAAGAATTGGTTGTCACAATATCAGCCACAAAAGCTGATATGAATGTAGTAAAACCAAACAAGACCAGCTCTCACACACTGTCTAAATTTTACAAAATAAAAAACATGTCTGCATAAGGAGGCTGTCACTTTTCTACAGTGGCCCTTAAGAATCAAGCATGTGTACGACCAACAGTGGGTGCTTTTGCCATGCACAAATAATAATAATATATTTTATTTTTTGAGAGCGTTTCATAGACTCAAAGACTCTGTACATTAGATAAAAGACCAAAACAGCATTAAGCAGCAGCTCAGATTAAATTCACTGAACACAGTCAAACACATGAAAATTCACAGTCACACATTAAAAGCCTGTTTAAAATCATGAGTCTTGATATAAATGTTGTGGCAGATGGGGAAGAAACCTGCGCCCGGCTGCACAGAGGTGTGAGGGCAGCTGTGGTCCAGCAGAGTAGCCAGAGCTGATCGCAGCACCTGTGACCTGAGAGTGTGTGAGGGCAGACAAAGGAGCCGATACATGGAGGAGAGGTCAGAGAAAGCTGGAGGGAGGTTTTTTTTTTTTTTTTGCCAAACTGAAACAAAGTTTAGGGGATAGAGGGATCCCTGTGATGACTGGATGAAGGAGAGAAGGGGAAGAACATGAAAATCAAGGAGTGGGTGACTGTTTTTTGCCTTTTTTTGCTTGGAGGATTTTTTCTTTGCTTCCTGGGAGCCTCTCAGTGTTTGGTAACCCTGCCTGTGGCCCTTGTCTTCTCCAACCAACAACCCAGACAAAACCATCTTCATCCCATGTTTCCCTGCTCTGCATACCGCAAGTTATTGCAGCTCTCTCTCTCTCTCTCACACACACACACACACACTCACACACAAATATATAAAGAGATTTTCCTGATTTTCATTATAAATAACATTTGGAGTGTTTTTTTGTGTGTGTGTGTGGGGGGGGGGGTTATAACTTTGTGACTTTTGAGTTTTGGATTAATGAACGATTTTGGACATTTTGAATTTAATGAACTGTTTGCAACATTCAGATTTTTTTTTCTTTAATGGACTGATTACAAGCTTGAAGATTTATTTTTGATGAACTTTATATTCTACGAAATTTTTGGACTTGTTTGCTTAACTCGTTGGAACTCTTTGAGTTTTGAATGGAATTGAACTGTTATTCAATTTCTTTAATTGCAATTTGCTTATGGACTGAATTATTTTTGAAACAGTGCAAAATAAACTTTGTTTAATTTCTTTTTTTGTAGCATAGTTTCATTGAACAGGCCTCCACTCTGAGAATGATCTTTTTTTTAAACGACAGATTAAGTCATCTGTCTGGCGCCCAGTCGAGATCTATCAGTGATGCTTCAATGTGGACGGGCTGAGAGAGTTCCAGAGAGGGGGCAGACATCACATCTTTCCTACACTCACACATAAAAAGTACCTCAGTTTTGGTTTGTGTCCAAAAGTGTATGGGTAGATCTTCGTGAGCTGGTTAGCAGCAAAATCAGCGCTGACCAAAGAGGGGGGCAAGACTATTGGTGCTGAGGAGAGCTGCAGACACAGAAAAGGAGAAAGAGGACACAGTTAAGGACCTTACAGGAGGTTTTAAGAAGCTTTTCAAGGACCAAAGTGAACTTTAAGTGACCTGGAGTGGGACATGTTGTCCATATTTATAAGATGAAATGAGGGTAACGTGTTAAAAAGAACCTTGAAATGGAAGTTTGTAGACTCAGACCAGTTTTGTAAAGGTCTACCAGGAGACCGTGGTATGGCTGTTTTGGGGTTGTAGGCAGATAAGTTTTTAAACCCCTGCATTTGTAAAATACTTTGTTTATAAATCAGCTGATTTCTTATTTAAACTAATATTGTTTAATCCTGTCAGAGGAAACTGAGGTCTGTACATGCCCACTTTTTCAGACACAGACTCACTTTCTGTGCCTTTAAAACATCAACAGGTGAACAACAGCACTCAACAACACAGACTTATTCAACATCTTGTTGAGGTCCCAGACTGTCACACAACTCATTCAAGCAGGAGGGCTGAGCCTTTTTAAAGCTGCTCTCTGCATCCACATATCCTTGACAGTTTCTCTGAGGACACCTCTGCAGGTGTTAGCTCTCATTAGATACCATGCTATCCAGTGTCCCCTATGGTCAGCTGTAAACACCTGTGAAAATGTAAAGCCTTTCTCCTTCATGCACTGAGTCTGTCTACATTTATATCATATATCCATCCAGCTGTGAGGAGAGGGATACACCAACACTACAGCAGAGCGACACAGTGAGCGGCATGAAGACGAGCATGACTGTAAACAAAGAGCAACTAGAAAAGCACTCAGAGAGCGCAGACCTCCGCCAATCAGCTCAGTTCCAGCAGTGGCTTTTCCACAACCCCTGTAAAAGATACAATTCTGGATCATCAGATCCAGAAAAGTGCCAGGATCAGTGCACTGCTTGGTGGAGACACAGCTTTAAAGAGCTCAGTGATTCTGCTGTTCGATCTTTGATTGCAAACATGATGACAAACTTTAATGATTTACATTTTGCAAAAATCCTGCACAGAAGTACCAGCTTCCCTCTGAAGAGTGTCCAGGGTGATGGAGTTTGTGATGATCTCAAACATTTCAGTCGTCATCTCTGTCTGCAGCACTCTGTCCTCGCCAAATCAGCAGCAGGCCTTCAAAGAAACAGCTCAGCCATCCTGCACTTTTTGTCTGTCCAGTTCAAGTGTCACACTGTGCAGTGAATACAGTGATCCAGAAGCCCTGGTGAGATTAGATGGTCATTTAAAGCTCTCTCCTTGATAACATGGTGGATGGATTAAAGCAGCATGGGTGTCTTTGAGGCTTAGCGAGCACTTAAAAATCCCTATTCTTCCTGTTTGCCCATTCATCCCTGCAAAGGCACAAACAAATCTGTCCATCCTTTTCTCTCGCGATCTCTGTCCAAAAGGGTCAGTAACATTTTAGCTCGCACCAGCTGGCACAGCCATACTGGAAGTGATTACAAGCATAAGCTCACAGAGAGAGAGAACCAGAGGAGGCTGCCACCCGTCACTGCCAGCTGGCTCTGTGTCAGTGGATCAGAAAACAATGGGGCCGAGTCAAATTTACAGGAGACACACAAAACACTGATAATCGTGCCACAACAGCCTGTGAGTGGATTGGAGATCAGCTCTGAGAACAACATCAGAAAATCTGCGGTGTGACTCACCTTGTTGTTTGCCAAGTATAAGTACGCCAGCTGTTCGAGCATCTCGAAACCCTCATCCTCAAGGCCTGTGAAGACAGAAGATCACGAGCCAGTGAACAAGAAGATAGACTCCACCTATCTGTGGTGATAGTTCACTTCAGACAATAAACCAAAGTATCTACGATGGTAACACCTTTACAGCCACGTCGTCACCACAGCTGACTGCTGACCTGAAACAGAAGATTTAAAGCAGCTGTGTAGATAAAGTGATGATGTATGAGACACTGCTCTGAGTGTAGCTAACAGGTGATAAACTGATGTCCAGTGCATACTTTAATACTGCATCACACCTCCTGGGGTCAAAGGTTAGCATGATGCAGCATAATACAAAGTTAAAATGTCTTATCCCGTAGTTTAAAGGGATATATCAGGGTTTTTAAAGTGCATGAGGTATATGGCATTAGGCTGAACACTAGCCACAGTGACAGAGATCAGCTCTGCATCTGTGCAGAAATAGTCGGCACAGTGGCTAGGTGTAACCCAGGTTAGAAATTGAACTGTTGAATATTTTTTGTACTTTTACTTGTAATATATCTTTTCTGTTTTAAAAAGGGAAAGGTAAATATTACCAAAACTTAAATGAGTATTTTAAGTACATTTTTATATATACTTGTAGTAAATATATACCACATTTGATCTCAGGGAGGTCCAGATCCTCCATCCTTTCTTTTCCGGAGATCTCCAGCTGGATTTCCCTCTCTCTCAGTTTCTTCAACTGGCTGTAGTACATATATGTACTTAAATGTATGGGGTCGACAGGGGCGCAGCTGGATAGTGTGCTTGGTCAGTGGTTGGGAGGTTGCAGGTTCAAGCCCAGTTCTGGGCGACACATGGCGATGTGTCCTTGGGCCAGACACTTAACCCCAAGTTGCTCCCTCTGCTGCACATATTTATGTGTATATAAATGTATATTTTTTCTGCACTGAATGTACACACAAAGAAGAAAAAAAAACATTTCAATCCCAGCCATATGGAAATCTTGCCTGATTTTACAATCATATTTGTTCATGTTTGATTACACATGATTGTTTGCAGCCAATCAGCGCTAAAGCTCAGCGTCTTAAATTAGAAGAGCACAGTTTTGACACGAAAAAGGTCAGGAGCCAGACACGAGACAGCTTCAGGAAAAATGTTGAGTAATATTGCCTAAACTTTCCAGAATAAATACTCTTATGCCGGTGGCAGATGCCATCACAGAGACATTTTTGTCTAAACGGATGAGCAGACAAAAACAGTCTTGCTTTTTTAATTACCTCCACCAAGGAGGTTATGTTTTTGCTGGCGTTTATCTGTCTGTCTTTTTGTCTGTTTGTTTGTTTGTGTTCAAAATAACTTGAAAAGTTCTGAACGGATTTGCATGGAATTTTCAGGAATTGTCGGAAATGGGATATCGAAGAACTGATTAAATTTTGGGGGTGATCCGGATCACCGTCTGGATCCAGGAATTTTTTAAAGGATTCTTTAACATTGCCAGATAGGATCATTTTCACCAAAGTGGACCGAAGCTGCTTGGCGGAGGTCTGCGCTCTCTGAGCGCTTTTCTAGTTGGTAAGTTAATCAAAATACTCGACTATGAATGACTCTTTGCTTGAATTCAAACTATTTTTTTCTAAATGCAACAATTTGTAAAAAAAAAAGCACAAGTTGGATCAAACATTTACCTGTATGTTGTTTACATGCACAACCAGCTCTAAAATACACAGACCAGGTTTTTTTTCCTACCCCGACTTAAACAGTTAAAGAAGTCGAGCTAAGGACGGACATCATCATCATCTTCAACCTCATCATCATTATCATCATCATTATCATTATCATTGTCATCATCATCGGACTTCAATCCATTATTGCCTACCAGTGCTGAAGGAGATCGGGACATTTTCTTTTTCCCTTAAAGGCTGAACTTGATTTTTTTTTTTTTCTTTTTTAATGAACTGACTAAAAGACTTGAACCTGATCTGTTAAGATAACCAAATATTTTTTGTTCTGATTGTTAAAAATATTGTATTCATTTTTGTTCATTTCTCAATATTATTAATATTATTAATATCTCAAATATTTTGTCGAAATCTATTTCAGTTTCCTCAGTTTTATTGAATATGGTTATCAGTTGTTTTGATTTCCTCCCTCAGAGTTTCTTCTGTTAAGAATTTACCTAAAGTTATCTTATGTTGGTTACAGGTTTTCTGACTCCACCTTGATAATTATGGTTGGACGTTCAGGTCTAAGTTCATCACAAGGACACTTTCATTTATTTATTTAGCACAAATGTCCATTTAACTGACATGCTGGACGGTATCTCTGGGTTCATGTCCAAACCAAACGAGCTTAACTGAACTTCACCTGATTGTCACACAGGCTCATTTTTAATCTTTTTTTTTTTTAATCAATATATTTTATTGCAATTTGCAACTAGTGACAGTGTGCGTTGGATAAAATAAAGGACATGTATAAAGTACAATTATACAAATGAAAATATACATCAAACCTTGTATTCCTGTCACTAGAGAATATAGAAAAGATAAATGACTAAAGGAAATAGTCCTCTTTGAGTACATATGTGCACATCATTACAGTCATACATCAACACATATACATGTATGCACCCATACATGTATGTTTGCGTGAGAGGGGAGTAGTAACAAAAATAAAATAAAAAAAGAACAGCAAAGTTTTCTGTTTATTTTATCTGGGTTTTGTTTTTTTCCTCGGAGTAGCCATCTTCAACTAATCCTATCTATCTTGATAATGTCAATCAGTCAAATCAATCCAGCTGAACGAAGGCAACGTGTTAGCCAGTTAGAGGTAGTGGGGCGGGTCACTGAGTCATAGCGATTACTGAGTCAAATATTCATGGTCAGCGGTCGCAACAACAATGGATATCCAAAGTTATTTCCGAAAGTCAGGGAAAAGGGACAGTGCGGTCGGGAGAAGCAGGAAGCAGCACCATACAGCTCCACTTCAACCACAACCACAACCACTGAAGTCAACAGTCACACTGCAGTAAACGTTCATGCTAGGAGGGTTAGCTACAGCAGCTAGGGAGCAGGAGGAGCAGCGCCAAGCAGCGTGAACCTGCTGCCTAGAAGAAAGAGTGACGACGTTAATAATAACAGAGGCGAGAACATTCAACATTCAACATTACAGGTCTCAGCTGAAATGTTTCTGTACAGTAGAGACAACTATATTTGTTCGTTTTTTATATTTTAGGATGAACTGCCCCTTTTCATTGAGAGAAAATTATATGTCAATACTGTAAGAGTGGCAGATAAAATGTAGGTTCATAAAAGTATGCCCCCCTGAAGAATTGTACGACCCCCCTCTAATGTGTTTCTGCAGCCAGGTCTGCAAATACATATGCAAAAACCTCTGTGTGCACCTATATATAAAAGAAGAGGCAGCAAGGAAAAAAGTGTTAAAATAAAAATAATGAAAGATGTTTAGTGAAGAGAAAAAAAAAGCAAAACCCTTAATCCCCTGAGTCCCCTTCAGTCCTTTCTCTTTTTTAGTCTTATCTGCCTGGAGCACAGACAAACCTCTGAGTTTTCTGCTGCAGAGTCTTTCCCATGATGCATTCTTGCCTGTAATTGGTCTATTAGTGAAGCTATTCCCACACAATGCTTAATCCAACATGATTTTGGAGGCTGAATTTAGCGATTAGGCTCCAAAAGTTAAAGCCGGTGACTGCAGCTGGGTGGAAACAAAAATCCTCAGAGCAATCTGTTCATCAGAGAGGCATCATGACACAGATGAAGATGAAAATGACCAGCTGGATCTCAGCCTGATACCACAACGGCTTTGACGTCAGCAGCACACGAGCCTCAGTATCTGTTCTTCTCCAGAGCTTCACTGTTATTTATCACTTTTTAAGATGTTTTAGGATTTATTTTGGTGCTTTAAATGCCTTTATTTGAATGACAACCCCTTACGAGGTTTGTCTTTAACCAGGTTCATATTTTGATTTATGATGACTGCTGGTGTACGTTCACAATCACTGATGTTCAGAAAACCCTCCAGTTCACATTCTGAGCACCATGATCCACCTGTATTCTCTCTCTGACAGAACCTTTGCCCGTTAAAGGTTCCCCTCAGTCTCTGCTCTGCTCTGCATTCACTCTGAGGTGTATGATCTTAATTGGCTTTCTACCCCGAGCCAATAAGCTGAAACTGACCTGTGTGATCATTAAAGGACTTGAGGGTTAAGTGTTTTGCCCACGGACACACCAACATGTGACAGCCCGAGCTACTGACAAGCCCCGGCAGGGTGGGAAACAGCTCCATAACAGCAGGCTTCACAGGTCAGAAACATCACTGTGACATCCAGCACGATGAAAGTCTGGTTCTTCTCCCTCAGTATTTAAAAAAATCTATACTTATTTTCTGAAAATGTGCTCAGTGTCACAAACACATGTCTTAAACAGGAGCATGTTTCATCATTTACTCTCAGGAAGCTTCTGTTCTTCCTTGTCTGTATGGCACTGTAATAAAATTTACTATGGAGTTAAAGGTCGTGATTTTCACCTCAGAGCCAAACTCTTGAGCTCAGTCCACTGTTTCCTCTAGATTGATTTGACTGGCAGACCTCAGAGCTTAAGTAAAACTCTCTGCAGAATTTAATCACGAGTGACTACCAAAATGTCCCCCCTCAGGGATCGACTCAGTTCACCTCCACCTGCTGGACATGACTGTGGGCTCAGAGGACAAGCTGGTGTTACAGGAGCTGCTGAGTCGGGAGAGCTGGAGGTAAAATAACCTGCGTCTGCTCAGACGGGGTGAGGATCTGTCTGAGGAGACTTCACTGACACAGAGGCCAAAAAAAGTCCTTTCTGACAGAGACCAAATGAAGCTCCATTTTGAAAACATCAAGGAAATTGGAAAGACACTGCTCCAATTTGTCCTAACACCAAAGAGTTGCTAAACGCTGCTCTCTGCGGCAGGTGTTTTTACAGCATTTACCGTCTGAGGTGAGCCAGTTGTTTTGGAGGTTGAGGGTCTCAAGTTGATGCAGGTGGGATATGTGCTCCACTGTTATCTCCTCAATTTTGTTGTTCTGGCATGAAGGGACAAACACAAGGTTAACAGAGAGCAGTGTGTCTCCATGTCTCAGTAAAATCACGTCTGTCTGTGTGTGTGACAGACCTGCAGAGAGAGCTGCCGAGTTTTCTCAGACAGTTCTGGAGGAAACTCGATGAGGTCGACCCCGGCACAGTCCACCGCCCCCTCTGCTGTGCAGCTGCACTCCACCGGACATTCAAACGGCTCGGGCTTCGTCGCAGCTTTCGTAGTGTTCGTCTCCTCCTCCTCTTCCTCTGGATCGAGAGGGGCCTGGCAGTGCACCAAAAGCCCGGCCAAGAGCAGCAGAGCGAGGGCCCGCAGGATGGAAAGCTTGGGAATGGCCATAGTCACTGCTGAGCTGCATGAGGACAGAAGCACAAAAAACCAGGTCAAAGAGCACTTTTCAGAAATTCCTCGAGAGAGAGAGAGGAGCTTGTAACATTTGTTCAGCCATGTTTAAGCTGACTTCAGCTGTGTTAGAAGGTTTGAAGTCTCCATAACTTTTTTTAATTCATTGTTTAGAGTCATAACTAGAAAAGCACTCTGAGAGCACAGACCTCCGCCAGGCAGCTCAGTTCCACCCATAAATTGTGATTTCCACCAACATTATAGTCCTTTTAATATGCACATTGTGGAATAAAAAAAATTGGAAGTGGGTCTTGTAACTTGTTGACTGAACCAGTTTGCTGCTGCTTGTACAGATGTTGGTGTTGTGCGCGCTGCAGCGCTTCCAGTGGGCAATGTTGCCAGCCTGTGGGTTGGAGCAAAACCACAGCGCTTCGGTGCACAGTGTGTTCGCTCTATGTATAATTTGGGGGTTAGGTTTTTACACTCACACACACACAGGCTTCTGCTATGACGGACTAATTCTGTATTGACATTATCAGCAGCCTTGTTTCGAGTGATTAACGGGCACTTCTGGAGGGACTGCGAGCGAGCAGAGCTGCTGCGTATGTTTCTATAACGTTAATGGGCTCACAGTAATGTTACTGTAGCTGTGAATTGTGGAGGTTTGCAAATAAAGTAAAATTCCCATAATGCCGTAAATGAATGGGATTTGCCATTATAAACTTCAATGTTTTTTTGTGATGTCAGTCTGGATTGGATCAGCACAAAAATGTAATGACTTCTTCCTTGGACCAAACCACAACCCTGGTAAAATTTTCATGTAAATCCATCCAGTAGTTTTGGCGTAATCTTGCTAACAGACAAACAGACAGATAGACCCTGGCAAAAACATAACCTCCTTGGCGGAGGTAATAATAGTCATAATAGTCATAATAGTCATAATATAAATGTATGAATAAACCAGTGACAGGTGCTGAAAGGGCCACACACCCTAACGATGCTTCACTCCTCTCTTTGGTAACCAATACAGGCGATTCACTCAAAAAAAGAAGAGGACTGAAAGATTCATTAAACTTCCTTTAAAAATCAGCATTTTAACATGTGGTGTGTATGTGACCTTCTAGTCGACCTTTAGAGGTCACTAAAGAAGGTGTTCACATCTGCATTGTCTTCATTTAATGGTCACATATTTTACAAAATAAAAATACATATTTTTATCATAACTTTGCTTAACATGAAATACAAAAGTCCCCACTTACACCCACTCAGGACTGTTTATACACAGGAGCAGAGATTTTAGACACTTCTGCTGTGCAGTACAACAACACGTCTGCTTATACTGGAGTACATTTCATATCATGAAATATACTGTAAATTATATTCTAATGCACATTTTAATATAGTATTTTATATTTACACCATTTTATACAGTATTTTATTTGACACTATTTATTTCCCATACACAACACCTGCTGCTTTTTGATCACTGCTCTGCCCAGGACACAATAACATAATTTCATTTTGATGTGAAGTTTATCAGTGAGAATCTGAATGACAAATAAAGTCCCTTCAAGCATTTTGATCAAACCCTGGAGAGAAACATTTGTTCAAAAACTGAGCCAAACAGCTGCTATTAATGTAAAATATCCAAAGTGCAGCACTTTACAAGCTGACATGCTTCTGCTTCTTATGGTCCTGTTACTGTTTCAGTAAACAAACCACTTCAGCCGAGACTCAAGGCGACCGCGGAGGGTTAAACCAGGTCGGCCTGTCAGCCTGTCAGTGAAGCTGAACTCTAACAGAGTTGAATTACAGCCCCAGAGTTCATTATAACACCTCAAAATATCATTTTTCTTCTTCTGGCTCACTGCTGACTCACCACAAGACAATTCAGACCACGGCTGAGGTTTAATACTGAACAGCAGGTCAGAAAAATGAAATGAATCAAAAGGACACTCCTAAAACAGAGCAGAATGAAATGTACTGTCTGTTCTCTTTGTTTAGCTCATGTCCAGAAGGGAGCTGAGCACTGGACCTGCAGGCTGACGGACTGGAGGGAGAGAAGACCAGACGTGCTCCAAGGTTAAAACCCCCCTCAGTGGTTACTTAAGGTGGAGCTGCACCAGTTCTTCACGTCCAAACCAATTTCAGGAGCCACAGGGAGGTAATCTCATCTGTGGCTGCAGGGGAAGCAGCCCCACCGAGGATGAAATGGCAGAAAATTTAAGGCACAAGGAAATCTTTTCACAAAGTTCAGGGACATTCAAGCACTTCAGGCATTTCTAAAATCAAAGTGCAGTTTTGAGGGTGTGTGTGTGGCATCGAAAATCAAGGATGTGGACTATAATGCTTCAAAGTATAGGACTGAAGTGTGTCCCTGAGCCACAGGGAGTGAAAAGAACTGAAACTAACAAATGGCTTCAGCAGAATTTCATTTATATAAAGCTCTCACTGCCAGTTTTTTTCTGCCTTTACTGTTAAAGACACGGGATGTAGAATTTGGCCTCCGGGGGCCTCTCAGGGAAACAAAACAACCACTGAAGAGTCAAGATGTAGTGACCCAGTCAGCCCCACCCATCTTCACTGTTTACCATTATTTAAAAAGAGAATTTACTCAATATTCATGGGGAAACTCTGCATAAGCAGAAATAAGTCATCTTAAAAGGGGCTTTGTGATTCGCACCACGAACTCCTAAAGCATTCAGGGGTAGGGCTGAACAATATGGACAAAATTTCATATCTCGATATTCATGCCAGATATCTCGATATCGATACGATACGATACGACTACGGGTTTGGTTAAAACCAAGCATTTTTCAGAAAAATAAAAACATCATAATACAAAAGAATGTGGAAAGACCAGTTTTAGCGTGGGGGGAATCTATATCGTTTATATCGTTGCTTTCCGATATTAATATCTTGAATGTTCATATCTCGATATCGATACGATAACGATATATTGTTCAGCCCTATTCAGGGGTGAGCTCTGTGAAACAGGAAGTCCACTCTCAGTTTTTTCCTCCTCGTGTGAAATGTATCCATGAAACAGGAGCATTGGTTTGCTGTGGAGTGAAGATGTCTCACAGAGAGACATATCTGTGGACCAGAGTCCTCAGTTCTGAAGGATAAGGAACATAGAGGGTGGATGGAAGAGACATCAGATCTCTTACAGGTTCAGGTGAGGCAGTCACAGGAGGACGTTTGGCTGCCAGCGTGGGCAGCAGGCAGAGGATAAAGGTGGAGCTTCACAGGTCAGCAGCAGAAAGAATGAATGAGGCACAGAAGGAGGACATCAGCAGAAGCAGGTCCGGGTTACCTGTCCAGCAGCCCATCAAGCATTACAGTGTCAAGACAACAGTCAACAAACAGTCGCCATTAACTGACCGCCATCATCCACGAAATAAAGAATATCTGTCTTTGAAACATCAGGGAAATATTTAAGGAAAGGTAAGCTTTCTACAAAAAATACATTATATACTGTTTATGAGGTAGAATCAGTTAATTAGTACAAAAGAGTCAGATTTACAAACTCTACATTCAGCACTTTTCACCAGCGCTGGAAACAAGCTCCATGTTAGTTACGCTCATCATCAGCTTAGTCATTAGCATGTTAGCATGTTGGAGTCACCTGTGAGAGGAGGTCATTTGCAGGAAGCAGAAAGTTCCTCCATTTTCCCTTCATTCCTGAATCTAGTTCACTGAACCAACATTTACATGCCGCAAGAAAATTCCAAATGAGACACAGACTTTACTTTTGTCCTCAAGTTTGTCAACTCAGCAGGTCGTGAATTAAGTTTTCCTCTGACTCTCCACATTGTTCTCTGGAATATAGGACACACTGACGAGAGTTTTCCCTCTCAGGGACTCATTGTTCCAATTATCCAAACATTACATTATGGAGGACAGCCTCCCACACAGAGGGTCAGTACTCAGATGGTCAGATATTCACAAAGACTCGTCTACATCACAGCTCAGGGAGGTCAGGTTTCTTTCTCTGACCGGGGGGGGGGGGGGTAAGGTACACCAGTGATCATCAACTGGTGGCCCGGGTGCTACATCAGGCCCTCCAAAGCTCCTCATCCTGCCCCAGAACATATGCAAACATAGGGAACTCTTTTTGTCCTAAAATCCCTACCATTGCAAACCCCCACCCCCAAAAAATAGTATTTTATCAGTTTTATCAGGGCTGACCTCCTGTTTGACCTTTCTAACAGAAATCCACCTGTCAATCATTATTAACCTATATTTAGATATTTAATCAGGTGAACTGGAGTCAAACCAGTGATGCAAACAGAAAGAAGAAGCCAAGATATCACAACTGCCCGAGGTGTCCAGCAGCAGAACATGAGATAGGGACTGATCTCACTTTCACAGACAAAACACAGTGTCACTCAGGTCATCTCCGTAATGCTTCAAGATTGGAACTCTTGCATGTGTAAAAATGATCCAGATTCCTCACTTCAGTCTTTTATTCATCCTATGACCCCCCAGCCTGCACAGCTGGTGCAATCCAAATGATCTCAGATGGTCTGAGGGGCAAATTAGACACATTAGTGGCTGGAGTCTCGACTTAGGAAGCTGGAGGATCGATAAGTAACTTGACTTTACCAGCTTGTATGTGGAACAGCTTTAACTGTGATATGACGTAATTCCTAGATCACAGGTCCCCAAAGTCTGAGGTAAGAGAACACATCGTAATGCCATCTGTGTTTGAGACAACAGCTTCTGTGCCTGGGACATGTGGAAATGCCTGCCCAGCTTTCAGCGGCTCGTTTAGTGATAATCAATACAAAATTAATTCTGCAAACTTATGATGATTTTTAAAAGTTCACGTCCTCCAAAATCATTCTTTTGTGTGTTTTAATGTTGTTGAAGGTTCTTATGGAGCTGAGAATCTGAGCTGAGAGATCACACCTTTACTAAAGGTAAAGTTCACAGAAATGCTCTGTCGCTCTTTAAAGAAAATGGCCTTCAAAACTCTGTTTTTACTTTCTGTGTATTATGACATCATAGCAATACAGCCTCCACATACATGTGTTTACTGCTCATTACAGGCAGATGCTATGACTGACTTTTAAAGCCCACTCAATGACCTGTAATCCCCCCCAATTAGGCATCATGTGGGCAGCCAGTCAGCTCAGAGCTCATTATCTCAGCCCCCTGTAGCCCCGCCCCTCAGACCAGAGCCTCTCTGTCTCTCTCTGTCTACCTAAGTATTTGCCCCCTTCCTGATTTCTTACTTTTTTGCATATTTGTCACACTTAAATGTTTCAGATCATCACACAAATTTTAACATTAGACAAAGATAACCTGAGTAAGTACAAAATGCAGTTTTTAAATGATTATTTTATTTATTAAGGGAAAAAAGCTCTCCACACTTACATGACCCTATGTGAAAAAGTAATTGCCCCCCCTTGTTAAATCATGAGTTAACTGTGATTAACCACATTTTTTTGAAAGCTGAGTTCAATTTCACTGACCACATCCAGACCTGATTACTGCCACACCTGTTGAATTAAGAAATCACATAAACAGAACCTGTCTGACAGTGAAGTAGGCTGCAAGATCTCCAAAAGAAACACATCATGCCACGATCCAAAGAAATTCAAGAACAAATGAGAAACAAAGTGATTGAAATCCATCAGTCTATTACAAAGCCATTTCTAAGGCTTTAGGACTCCAGTGAACCACGGTCAGAGCCATTATCTACAAATGGAGAAAACTGGGAACAGTGGTGAACCTTCCCAGGAGTGGTCGGCCTACCAAAATTACACCAAGAGCACAACGACGACTCATCCAGGAGGTCAAAAAGAACCCAGAACAACATCTAAAGAACTGCAGGCCTCACCTGCCTCAGTTAAGGTCAGAGTTCATGACTCAACAATAAGAAAGAGACTGAGCAAAAATGGCATCATGGGAGAGCTCCAAGGCGAAAACCACACTGACCAAAAAGAACACAAAGGCTCGTCTCACATTTGCCAAAAAACATCTTGATGATCCCCAAGACTTTTGGAAAAATATTCTGTGGACTGACCAGACATGAGTTGAACTTTTTGGAAGGTGTGCGTCCCGTTACATCTGGCACAAAAACAACACAGCATTTGATAAAAAGAACATCATAGCAACAGTCAGACATGGTGGTAGTGTGATGGTCTGGGGCTGCTTTGCTGCTTCAGGACCTGGACGACTTGCTGTGATTGATGGAACCATGAATTCTGCTGTCTACCAGAAAATCCTGAAGGAGAACGTACGGCCATCAGTTCATGACCTCAAGCTCAAGCTCACTTGGGTTATACAACAGGACAAAGACCCAAAACACACGAGCAAGTCCACGTCTGAATGGATTAAAAAAACATAAAATTAAGGTTTTGGAGTGGCCGAGTCAAAGTCCGGACTTAAATCCAACTGAGATGCTGTGGTGTGACCTTAAACGAGCAGTTCATGCTCTAAAACCCTCAAATGTGGCTGAGTTAAAACAATTCTGTTCAGAAGAGTGGGCCAAAATTCCTCCACAGCGATGTGAAAGACTCATCACCAGTTATCACAAATGCTTGATAGCAGTTATTGCTGCCAAGGGTGACACAACCAGTTATTAGGTACAGGGGACAACTTTTTCACATAGGGTCATGTAGGTTTGGAGAGCTTTTTTCCCTTAATAAATAAAATCATCATTTATAAAACTGCATTTTGTATTTACTCAGGTTATCTCTGTCTTAAGTTTGTGTGATGATCTGAAACATTTAAGTGTGATAAATATGCAAAAAAGTAAGAAATCAGGAAGGGAGCAAATGCTTTTTCATGGCACTGTATATTTATTTACATACATATATATATATATGTATATATACATACACACACACACACACACACATATATATACATATATACATATATATATATATATATACACACACACACACACATATGTATGTATGTATATATATGTATATATATATTTATACATATATGTTCCCCCTCTTTGAGCTACCACCTTATCGCGGTGAAGGGGTTGCACATCCCATTGATCCTAGGAGCTATGTTGTCGGTGGCTTTATGCCCCTGGCAGGGTCACCCAAGGCAAACAGGTCCTAGGGGACAGGCCAGACAACAAAAGAGTGACTCAAATAACCCCAATGGACTAGTAGATTAATTGTTTTCAGCTTCCTTCATCTGGACTAAGGTCACTGGGTCCCCCCAGGAGCCAGGCCCGGGGTTGGGGCACTTAAGCGAGTCATGGTGGACGGTCCTACACCCATGGGGCACAGCCCAAAGTAGGATACATGGGACCCTCCTCACCACCCATGGGAGGGGCCAAGGTGGTTGGGTGTGGTGTGAGCTGGGCGGCAGCTGAAGGTGGGGACCTTGGCGGTCCAATCCCCAGCTGCAGAAGCTAGCTCTAGGGACGTGGAACATCGCCTCTCTGGTGGGGTAGGAGCCTGAGCTGGTGCTCAAGGCTGAGAGGTTCTGACTAGATATAGTCAGACTCACCTCGACGCATAGCTTGGGCTCTGGAACCAGTCCTCTGGAGAGGAGTTGGACTCTTTTCCACACTAGAGTTGCTGATGGTGAGGGGCGCCGGGCGAGGGTGGCAGTACTTGTTGCGTTTAGGCTTGGCGCCTGTACGTTGGAGTTTACCCCGGTGGACGAGAGGGTAGCCTCCCTCCACCTTCGGGTGAGGGGATGGAACCTGAATGTTGTTTGTGCTGGAGCCTATCCCAGCTGTCATTGGGCGAGAGGCGGAGTACACCCTGAACCTGTTGCCAGTCAATTGCAGGGCCACATAGAGAGACAGACAACCATTCACGCTCACACTCATACCTAAGGGTAATTTAACATTAACCTAATGAGCATGGTTTTGGTTTGTGGGAGGAAGCCGGAGTGCCTGGAGAGAACCCATGCATGCACGGGAAAAACATGCCAACTTTACACAGAAAGGCCCTGCCTGACCCGGAGATCGAACTGGTGACCTTCTTGCTGTGAGGCACGTGCACTACCTGCTGCGCCACCATGCCACCCCAGTGCTGAAGTATCCAGTGATAATCTCTCTGATTATATAAGATGTTGTGGGAATGTACCAGTTAGAATTTAACTTTAAGCTCAGCCTTAATACATTTCAGGAATTTGTTTGGTTATCAATCTAGAGTATAACACATAGGGCCTGATCTACTTAAGGTTTGCGTGTATAAAAACAGGTGCAAACTTGATAGCGCGCGCAGAGCTGATCTACTAACAGGGTGCAGTGAGGTCAAATGAGCAAAATAGCACACGCAATCCATTTAGCATGTTTGCCTGAGGAAGAGATGCCAATGTAATCATTTAGCACCCACAATGTGATTTATCAAACCCACAACTGATTGTGCTGGGAGTTTTTGTGTCTAAATTTAGCACGTTTGAAAGGCAGGTGAAAAACAGGCAAAGCGTTACGCACAGAGGGCTGCAGTCATTGTGGCAAGAAACAGGGGTCACATTAACGGAATATTTTCTGTCACTGACTGAATTTTTTGATGAATGACAGAAAGATCTGGAGGCTGTCTGTCATTATGAAGGACTGGAAAAAGAGGGATGATCCTGTGTGCCATCATACTCATGCAGACACACATGTAAAGTAAACTCTCTCTGTATTGCGCTCTACATCGCGGAGGAGGTAGTTTAACCTATGTAAGGAAAGATCTCCATAGCTGGCTATGAAGGAGAATCACTCCGTTTGTCACTCAGAGCTGACTGCATCACACTCTCCACTCACTGACAGCGAGTGTAGGAGCTGTCAGTGAGTGGAGAGTGTCATGTGCCAGTGCGTAAAAGGTAAGAGTACCCGCACGGACTGTGTGTGCGTAACTGTAAGACTGCTCTTCACATGAGAGGTTATTAATGATGAAGCTGTGTAACTATGTGAATGCTGTCATTTAGATTATGTTTGATTGTAATCAGAAAAGGAAGATTAAAAATGATGGATAAAAATATGGCATGAGGTAAAAGTGACAACCTTGTCCATCAAAATGACAGACAGCAAAAAAGATTACTGCAAGTGTGTTTATTTGCCTCCAACTCCATGGCTTTAAACTTCGTTTTTCATTTACGGCCACTCTGCTCTCCCAAACTCTCCATGTTGACAGCCGGTAGCACACGCAAAATCCTCCTTTACAGAGGGTGGTCCACACCACTTTTGTGCCTGTTATTCATTGCGCACGTAGATCAGGCCCATAAAGCCATACAGCAGTGACGGGGCAATAATTCACATTTGATACCCCCTTCTTCATTCTGGTCTTGATCTGATCAGAGCAGTGCAGCAGCTCTTCTTCAGACACTTGTATCTGAACATCTGTGGTTCTTCACTCAACTTCAGACTCCAAACATGCTCCTCTAAGCTCAGATCTGATCTCAGGAAAAAAGAAACAGTCACCTGGTGCTTGATCAGGGAGGGTGATCAGCCCTGTGATTTATTTTTGGGACAGAAGTTGCTTTACAGAGAGCGCAGTGTGAGCTGGAGCGTTGTCCTGATGAAGAATGAAACCATTTCTCCACAGCTGGGGTCTCTGTCTTCAGACTTTATCTCAGTGTCTCTAAAACCTGTTTGTATTGTTGCTGATTCACCTTTGACCCCTCTGGAGCCACTCCTTAAAATGACCCTCTTAATCTCAAAGACACACCAACATGGTCTTGAGTTTGGACCTTATCTGTCCGGTTTTCTCCATCCTCAGTGACGATGGTGTTCTCCAATGACTGATTGACTTTTGTCTCAGGGTCAAGTTGACCCAAGTTTCATTTTATGTCATCACTCCTAAGAAATGTGAGTTTTCTTCAGTTATGATCCAAAATGTCTCCACAAATTAATTTTTCCTTGTGATCAGGAGTCAGAAGTTCTAGGACATCTTTTCCTCTCACATTAGTCATGTTCAGATGTTAAATTTTCTGACAAATGTGTTTCAGCCCGAGGCTAAACGCTGATGAAAGCCCCGGGCTGATACTTGTCGTTTTGTTGCTGCTGAATTAACTTTAATAAAAGTCGAAGACTTTTATTGCGAGTGCTGATGCTTTTGTCATTTGGGTTCTATACATATTTGAGTCAGCACCAACAACAAGTGTATTATTTTTTGAGTAGAGTATGCAATTACTTTAAGAATTCTTCATCAGTGGAGACCATCTCTGCTCTCAGTCTTACTCTCAGGCCTCCATCATCTCCAACTGTTTGTTCAGTTTGTTCAATGTTCTCAGAAGTTTCTGATGGTCATGGGCGCCCAGAACAGTCATCGTCTGGGACGTCCTCTCTGCTTTCACCAGATCTTTGGTGCTACCTCAGTTGATGTACCAAGAGATTCAGCAGCTGTTGTGTTGAGTTAACTGTTAATGTTGCTCAACTTTCAATTTAATCATTATGCCTCGGCAGAAACACTTCAGTCAGCAGCTTCAGTGGACTGAAGACGTCACTGATTATAAACTCACAGAAGCTCTCACCAAAATTATGTCCATAAATAGAAACATCAGTATTTATCCATAAAGGGCATGTGCCTGCACCACAGATACACTTTATTTTCTGATCCAGTGACAAAAATAGCAATGATAAATGTAGCTTAGAGGTGTTTGCTGTCAAGTTGTGGCTGGAGGCTAAACTATAGTACAGAAGAAATGTCCTGGATAGCCCTGTGGGTCACGTCCTCATGCTCCCATGAATTCAGGCTCTCGCCTCTGCAGGTGGGTTTTGATTCTTCCACTGTCTCTCCACTGTCAGCCCAGGAATAAGGCCAAAGTCCTGAGCCTGAAATAGATTTCCCTGATACGGAATCAAAATGTTGTGGTAAACTGGTATATCAGTATTTCTTCCTCTTATGTCCTACAGTGTTCTGTGTGGTCAGTGGAACAAAAGAGGAGAGAATGAAATGATCTGACAGAAGTTCAGACCAAACTGACCCGGCCGCTGCTCTCTGCTTTAGAGAGATTGAGAGCCGACACTCTGATTGGATTTGTGAACAAACCTTCGTAAAAACAGAGCACATCATCCATCCTGACAGAGCTCTGCACCTTTATGCCAGGGTCTTACATCCTCTATGAGCTGAGACATGCTGTGTGCCATGTCATTAGACACTGTGCCTCACAGAGGGGAAATAAGGCCTCAAGGATTTTTAAAGAATTCATTTTATCCTACAAATGTTGATGAAAAGAGACATTTCAGTTAAACTCAGGACAGACTAAAACCCCAGTCTGGAGCCTTTTCCTGAAGGTCAAACAATAACCATCAGCAAACACACAGGCTCTGAACATGCACACACCCACCAAATGAAAAATAAAAGCTTCTCCAGCTGAACAATGTCGACCCTGTCCAGGATGAAAAACATCAGACGGTCCACTGAGGGTCACAGGGGAGTTTAAAAGCCCATGCTGAGTCAACAGTGCTCTAAAAGCCTGAAGCAGGACTGCTTTCTCAGAGCTGTCCAGCCCTTAAAGAGTCATCATCTTGTTTTCATACACCCTCTCCCAGCCGGGCAGAAGGCTTGACTGCCCTGTAAAGTCCCCTGGATTGTCTGAAAACTCACATGCCAGACTTGTCATGCACGGATGAATGACACTGACATTTCAAGCAGTCTCATATGTCCCTGCAACATAACAACAGCCATAAAACATGCAGCAGTAAAGCCTGCTAGAAGCAAAAGCACTCCGGTCCTCTACTTTACCCTGTGTGACCGATGTCTGCTGAGAGGCTCTGAAGTCTGATGTCCAGCTCAAACGCAACTCGTCCTGCAGCCTTGGAAGAGTCACTCAGCCACGCAGCCACCCTCCAGATGTGAGAGATGGTGGGAGTGGGAGAGGGAGAAGTTAGGAGAGGAAGGGGAACAGGCGCGACGAGAAGGAAGGGAGTGAGTAAGGGAAACGGCTTCGACCTGAACAGGAGCCAAAAACTGAAATTCTTTCCTTTTTTCAGATTTGATTCCAAGAATTGATTTTTTCCCTCAACTTAGTGGGTCTGTTCGGCCTTAATTCAGTCACTCTGTGCTGATGCAGCCTGAAGTTTGGTAAACTCTGTCTTGGATTTAACTTCAGTCTCCCATTGGGTTTTAATCACTGACATGCAATAAGAAGTCTGACTTCTTCAAACACATATGGCAGGTTTATCTTGGAAAGCTCACACAGTCTTCTTATAAACTGGATTGTAAAAACATAAATTGCAGAGGATTATTGACAAAAGATGTTCACAAGCTGAAAAACAGAGCCCTTGTTTGTTTACAACATCAACATATAAATTCCCTTTAGGAACATGAGCCTCAAGATGTCCTAAATACCCAGGTAACAAATAAAAACATGGAAGAATAGCAGCCAAAAAGGGGAGACAGGATGTGATCTCATGGCCCATGTGTTGAAGGATCAGACATTTTTTATATAACAAGCCCATCTCCCCACAGACGGTGTGTTTGGACATCTGCGGCCACCACAGTGCATCAGCACAACTCACTGAAGTTCAGGTTTAAATGCTCCTGAGTTTGGAGATTATTCATCAAAATATTTTTCAACCAAGAATATTTTCCTCAGTTCAAATCCGTTGACAATCTTATGCAACCACTTAAGGTCTGTTTCTGTTGGATCAGCATTATTTCTCCTGTTTCTCAGTGCAACCACAGGAGAGTTTTGTTTGTGAGGAAGTTACAGGTCTGTGCAGAGGTCTAAAAACATGCTCCAAAGTAATAATGTTTTCACAAATAGAGGTGTAGGTGGTTTTATTTTGAATTTCTGAAGGTGACCACAACAGTTGAAATACATTCAACTGTAACAGATGGAGCTCGTTCATCACTGAGCGTCGCTGCTTAGTCAGGAAGCTTTTCAGTTGCTCAGTTACTTAAGTGACCAAGTAGTGCAGTAGAATCCTAACAAGCTACATTTACCCCAGATAAAGGCAGGAAGCAGCGATGCTTTGGAGAGCCGCAGCAGAGCACTGTGCTGAGTCCCAAAACACACTTATGCTGAGGAACAGACGCCGCAGACAGTGACTCTTCATCATGGGGGTGCAGCCTGATTCTGCCAACTGGGCCACACCTGCAGGCAGATGATTGCGAGCACCTGCACAGGTGTTTCCTGAATAACACATCGTAAATACATTTAAAGTTAACCTTCTTGAGAGCAGTCAGCAAATATCATCAGCATATATTCTATCAGCAGCAAACAATGAGGTGCTCAAAGTAAGAGCAGACAGTGGACAAGTGGAAAATGAGGCTAGGAGAGACAAGGACACTGTGAGCCACTGAGGTAAGATGACAAAACTGTCCCATTGGGCAATCTTTTTGTTGTTTGTTTATTACCCAGTCAACTTTATATTGCATCATTTATACACAGTGAAGTTTACCAAAGTTCTGCACAGAGACTAAATTCAGAAATAAAACCACACAATAAGAGACAACTGCAAAAGACTTATTGAACACATAAAAACATAAAAAACAAGACAAAATTCTGAAAGAAAATAATAATAACAATAATAATAATAATAATAATAATAACAATAATAATAATAATAATAATAATAAGAAGAAGAAGAAATTAATAACATAAAGACAGATTTTTGCACACCTCTCAAGCTGAGTTAAAAGCCAACAAGTTGAAATAGGTTTTAAGATGAGATTTTAAAAGTAGGTGGTTTTCAGCATAAGAAGGAGTCATGATTGTTTTATAATAATAATAATAATAATACATTTTATTTGGGGGCGCCTTTCAAGTCACCCAAGGTCACCTTACAGGAGTAAAAGCATAAAAGCATCAGCCATTACCTATAAAACATGATTCTGGATGTCAAAGAAAAATTAGCTTTTTAGGAATAAGAGAATATCGTGAAGAGTTTGTCTTCAGCCTGCTCTGTGGTAAAGTGTCTCGAGGTAACACTTGTTATGAATTGGTGCTATACAAATAAAGATTGATAACTGATTGATTGATCAATTGGTTGATACCACACTAAATTAATCTAAGTCATTAAAATGGTCATTTAATTAATTCCATCATATAGAAATGAGTTAATCTCAGTCTTTGACAGAAATGACAATGATACACTGCCTGGCCAAAAAAAAAGTCGCCACCACAAAAAAAGGTCACACACTCTAATATTTTGTTGGACCAATTTTAGCTTTGATTACAGCACACATTCGTTGTGGCATTGTTTCAGTAAGCTTCTGCAATGTCACAAGATTTATTTCCATCCAGTGTTGCATTAATTTTTTCATCAAGATCTTGTATTGATGATGGGAGAGTCTGACTACTATGCAAAACCTTCTCCAGCACATCCCAAAGACTCTCAGTGGGGTTAAGGTCTGGACTCTGTGGTGGCCAATCCATGTGTGAAAATGTCTCATGCTCCCTGAACCACTCTTTCACAATTTGAGCCCCATGAATCCTGGCATCGTCATCTTGGAATAGGGAAGAAAAAATCCATTGATGGAATAACCTGGTCATTCAGTATATTCAGGTAGTCAGCTGACCTCATTCTTGGGGCCATAATGTTGCTGAACCTAGACCTGACCAACTGCAGCAGCCCCAGATCATAGCACTGCCCCCACAGGCTTGGACAGTAGGCACTAGGCATGATGGGTGCATCACTTCACCTGCCTCTCTTCTTACCCTGATGCTCCCATCACTCTGGAACGGGGTAAATCTGGACTCATCAGACCACATGACCTTCCCCCAGGACAGTTCTTAATCCAATTCTAGTAGTTTCCGCAATCTCCTTAGGTGTTTTCTCTGCTTGATGCATGCCAATGATTTGACCCTTCTTGAACAGACTAACATCTTTTCCATGAACACAGGACGTGTCTTTGACTTTGTTGTTTAAGAAATGAGAAGCTACTCATTGCATCAGTTAAATAACTTGTTGCCAGCTGAAAGACAATCACCCATGCGGTAATTATCCAATAGGAGGCTCGTACCTATTTGCTTAGTTAAATCCAGGTGGCGACTTTTTTTTTGGCCAGGCAGTGTACTTAAAAAAGTCTCCAAAAACGTAAAAAGGGTTTATTCAGATGGTAATCGTGCCCAAAACAGATAGAGTGCTGCGCTTTTCTTAATGAAAACTTTAGAACAGCTAAAGATAAAATCAAATGGAAAAAAGAAATTATTTTACATACATGTATATATATATATATATATATATATATATATATATATATATATATATATATATACATACATACATACATATACATATATATATATATATATATATATATATATATATATATATATATATATATATATATATATATTTATATATATATATATATATACATATATATATATATATATATATATATATATATATATATATATATATATATATATATATATATATATATATATACATATATACATATATATACATTCTCTTTGTGGACAGAGCCTCAGATCCTTCAGTCTTTTCTTGAAATCACAGAAATACTCCGCAATGTTGAGAGCAGGACTCTGTGGGAGTCACACCATCACCTCCTGGAGTCCCTCTCCTTCTTTACGCTGACGATAGTTCTTAATTGTGTGTATTAAAATGTCAAATAAATGAATAAATACAGTATCAGTGAAGTCAGATTGTTAATTCTAAGCATCCAAAAACAGCTGTTAGTTCCTATACTCACTAAAGTTCTGACTGAAACAGAAACATTGATCTTCCTGCTTTGGCCGGTGACAAGTAAAAAAAAAAACCTTTATGAAGTATAAAAACTATATTAAATGAATTCATAATAACATAAACACTGCAGTCTACACTTCCCATTACAGAGTGCCTGCAGGTCCTGGGTCAGACACATAAAAGTCCGCCTGTATTTTCCATTCACTGAGTTTTACAACACAGAAAATGTGCTAATTTAGAGATGACTGAAAATGAAGAGGAATGCAAAGCTCTGGTCCAACTTATTTTTGGCTCTTATCTTCCCAAATGTTTCCTCCCAATAATTCTCTTCCTATCTTCCTCAAATGCAGCTGGTATTTAACTGTTGATTGTCCAGAAGTTTTCATATAAGACCCCATCATTCGTTACAACAATGAGAGAAATATTCGAGGGTAATTTCTTACGAGTGAACTTAAACTACAGCATTGAAGTTTTATGACAATAGGAAATAACTAGATGTGGTCCAGGAGCACAAACCTCCACCAGAGCATTTCTGACACGGTTAGGACAGTTATTACCAAAAATATGAAAAACTGCCCTGTCTCGCAATGTTGAGGAAGTTTTTTAAGAAAATCCTGAATCCACATCTAGGTTTGGATCACCACCAAAATCAAATCACCTCTTCATTGTGCTGTGAACAACCAGACTGCAGGATTAGTAACATGGAAGTTACTTAAGCAGAGATGTCCCTGAAAAAGATGATGGCAGCATGTTGCTCCTAAACCTGTATGTACCTTTCAGCATTAATGGAGCCCTCACAGATGTGCAGGTTACCCATGTCATGGGCACTAAACACTCCCCCAAAACCATCACAGATGCTGTCTTTGGACCTTTGCTCTGATAACAGTCTGGATGTCCTTTTCCTCTTTAGCCCGGAGGACACCACGTCCATGATGTCCAAAAACAGTCTGAAATGTGGACTCAGACCACAGCAGACTTTTACACTTTGCCTCAGTCCATCTCAGATGAGCTCGGCCCAGAGAAGCCGGTGGTGTTTCTGGGTGTTGTTGATATTTGTCTTTGTTTTTGCATGGTAGAGTTTGACCTTGACCTTGTAGATGTAGAGATGAACTGTGTTAACTGACAATGGTTTTCTGAAGTGTTCCTGAGCCCACGTGCTGACATCCTTTACAGAATGATGCTGGTTCATAATACAGTGCTGCCTGAGGGATTGAAGGTCACAGGCATTCAATAATAGTCTTTGGGCATGTCACTTATGTGCAGAGATTTCTCTGATTCTCTGAATCTTTTGATGATATTTTGGACTGTAGATGATGAAATCACTGATTTCGTTCTGCTGGATTATTTGTTCACAGAGTGATGAGCCTCCCCTCATCCTTGCTTGTGAGTGACTGAACCTTTCGAGGATGATGCTTTTATGGCAAAAATGGCACTCACCTGTTTCCAAATAACCTGTTGAATTTTCAAAATTGGTGTTTTTTGAGCATCCCTCAGTTTTCACAGTCTGCTGTGGCCCCTGTCCCAGTTTTTTTGAATTGTGTTGCAGGAATCAAACTGAAAATGAATGAATACAAAAAAAGCTATGAAGTTTTTCAGTCTGAACATCAAATATCTTGTCTTTGTACTGTATTTAATTGAATAGAGGTCAAAAAGGATTTACAAATCAATGTTTCCCAACTTCAATGGAATTGGGGTTTTAACTGTTTCAATGTTTTTCTTTAATCATCTGGACTTGGTCCTCAAACTGAACCTTCTTGAGATGTCCTGTAAGCTCTTGTGCCAGAGCAGAAGCCCCTGACTGCAGACTGAAGACACTGATGGATGTTTGGACTCCAGCTGAGGATTCTGGGTCAGCTGTGGTTTGGGGTCTGTTGTGGTGTAAGGCGTCTCACTGACTGATCACGTCAGTCTAAGCTGGAGAGATGCAGACCTCCTTGAAATGGGAGCAAACACGCTGTGATCCATGCTCTCCTGATTACTCATCATACTGTTGGCATGCTGCTCTCCCCTCAGACGGGCTCCACTCTGCAACACCATGTTTTAATAAGTTTCCACTGATTCAGTGGAACATGTTCAGACAACTATCTCCACGCCATGACCTCTCCAACAAACTCCTTTTATAACAGGTTCAAACATGTTGGTTGTTCTTATCTGGGACACCAAACAAAACCACAGGGATCACTGCAGCTGTGATGAAGGTTTGAGGCTGATCATGTGACTCCAGGTCTCATATTTTTGGATGTTTATGCATTTGGACACATACTTGGGCCGCCCGGGCAGACAAATGTTTAGGTTACTCCTCCTGCCATCTACGCACACAGCTGTCTGCTCTTCATTAACTGATTTAATGTTGTTACTCGGTCATCTTTGTTCCCGTTAACAGTCTCGTTTAAATGGTGAGAGGGTTGTTTCGCACAGAAACACACCACAATATAAAAAGTACAAGAAAGTGTGACTTCAGCCCTGAGCCAGAACAAGAAGGTTTTGTTAGACTAGTGACCAGACACCAGAGCTGTCCCATTTACAGGCCTGTTCACCATGTCCCCACTAATATATAAAAACACTGATATGTCCCCGTCCCTATTTTAACCACCTGAAGGATGAAACCAAAACATTTAACCAGGTTCAAAACAATGATCAGTCTGTAAATCATCAAATTTACAGATTTAACCACTTTAAGCAGAAATGTGCTGCATGTCAGTGCTCACTGCTGATGTGCACTCACATGTCAATCAATCCTGAGGATGACTGACATGTGGGTGCACAGTAGCATCAGGGAAAGGATGTCAGTGTTTTCCACAGAGCTGCAGGTGAATCCTAAATGAATCCATCTGATTTCTCAAACACTGCAGCACTTCATTAATTCACCCCGTAGAGGAAATACACACATATAGTGTGATATTAAAGTTAGCAAACAGTAACGTAGGCACAGGCTGGAGGAATAACTGCTGCAATCAAGCAAGCAACGCAAACATTCACTAAGGAAGCCTGCAAGCATCAGTTAACATGGACACAGGTTTAACCATAACACCTGCAGTCTTTGAGTCAGTCAGTGCAGAGGATCAGCTGATGTCAGTGATGAGTGAGTGACGGAGACCCTGATGATGCAGCTGACTGCAGTGAATGGTCAAGTAAAGCATCTTCATCTGATGATGTCTTCTGTGAGGACAGGGATTACTCAGAAAATACTAGCTTCACCCAACAGTCCGTTTCTACCTCTAAATCCAGCACAGATGACAGACGTCCTGAGCCCAACATCTAAGTTTATTTACATTCATAAACTTCAAACTTTATTTACATTCATAAACATGAAACTTTATTTACTTGTATAAATTTTAAACTTTATTTACATTCATAAACTTTAAACTTTTACATTCATAAACCTGAAATTTTATTTCCATTCATAAATTTAAGACTTTATTTACATTCATAAACATGAAACTTTATTGACATTCATAAACACAAAACTTTATTTACATTAATTAACTTTAAACATTAGTTCCATTCATATACATTAAACTTTATTTACATTCATACTGAGTAAATGTTTGTGGAGCACGAAGACTGAAGAAGGCAGCACATAAAAACTGAATCACAGTTTCAAATGAAAAGAAAACGTGTTGTCAGAATATTAAGTAGTGATCTTTCATCAGTGTTATCTGTCACCAAAACAAGCGTCTTATAAGAACAAGACAAATATAATTAAATATCTTTAAGCCAAGATAAATATAGTTTTCTATATGAGTGTAGTACATACAGTGTGAAAAAAATGTCTGTTTGGGACATTTTCTTTATTATGTTGTTGTTACTATCATTATTATTATTATTGATAAACGATAACAAAATTAACAAAATTGATGAAATGGAAGAATAGTAAATATTATAATGACATACACTGACACATTTTGGGATTTCTGAAATAAGTTTCAGGTGCAGATCATCAGAATAAACATTAGAATCATGGCTTTAAATAATAATGTCATGTGTTTTCTGAATTCTTTAAGCACTTTGCTCTAACTCTGACCCCCAGTATGGCTCTGATATACTGATAAGCTATTGGAGGTCAAAGGTCAAGAACTCTGGGATAAAGAAATATAGTTTGAAAGGTCAAGTCTCAAGCAAATCTTGCTTATTAAAGACATGATATTAATTCCAATCATGTGACCAAAAAACAGAACCAGCAGCCCTCCTCCCTTCACTATCCTACAGCTGAATATTTCATGAAGACATGTGTCTTCAGGGGGTAGCACTCCTGTTTCTGTTCTGCTGCACTGATAAAAATATTTTCCCAGTAAAAATATACCCCCTCTAAAACAGCTCAGTGTTTTTGGGTTGCATCCTGTGTCAGGTAATTATCTCTGTGTCCAGGCTGAAGCTCTGCTCTGAGAGCAGCAAACATTCAGTCCAGGTCAGAGTGACAGCAGAACAAACAGAGAATCACAAAAACATCCATTTCGTTTCCATCTTTCAGGGCCACAGTGCTCACATGCTGTCCATGTGTTTCCTTATAGGGATGGGAAAATAAAAGACTGATAGGAGGACGATCGGCCAGATAACTCAAAGCTCCTGTTTGACTGTTCTTTGAAAAACTGAAGCACTGCTGAACACACACTGAACACTGAAGGAGGTTCAACCACACACTCCTTAAAAAACACAAGAATCATCTGATGGTGTTTAGAGAGAACTGAAGAGGCTGACGTAGAACTTCTGACTTATTCACGACTTTTCTGAAGCTACTGGAGAAGCTCAAACACGTCACACACAAGTGTTCAAAAGAGCTTCAGCAGACAAGTCACACAAGAAACATCAACCCGAGGACACAGAGGAGCTCTGGACACCTCTGATGGTCATGAGGCAGCACTGAACTCAGGTGTATATATGAGCTCAGCACACCTGAGCTGAGTCAGGCCAATCAGACACACACTCACATGTGGAACTGCACTGAGAGGATCTCCCTCACATTTAGGCCCTGTTTACACGACAATGTTGTCACCAGAAACAGAAAGGTTGTTCCTTTGTGTTTTTAAAAGTGCTTCGCGTTCACATGGATCCGCAAGAATGACTGAAAACGTGGTAGTGTAGCCAGTAGTTGGCGATGTACATTTGTAGTGTCCTTTGCAAATATAACAAATGTGTCTCCTGGCCCGGTAGTCGGCCATAGCTGCTGTTGTCGTCGTTCCTAGGTGCGCACGCTGCCTTTATGTGAAAGAGTACTGCTCGTCACCATTTTCCCTGACAAGGATGATTCCTGTTTATACAAGGACGACAAAGAAAACACTTAAAAACTTTTTACTCTGGACCCTGGTATCAAAAGTTTGTTGATTCAGGCACTCTGGGCACCGTTCTCGTGTAAACAGAAGACACAAACACAACAAAACAGAACAGAGCAGAACTCTCTGTTTTCGGCCATTTTGCTGTCGTGTAAACAGGGCCTTAATCTCACAGTCCCAAAACAGTCTGTGGAGTTTCTGCTGAGTTTCTGTGACGAACTACATCTCCATGCACAGATCAAATGAATAATTGTATGAAAACAGAACATTTTGATCACTGGTGTTTGTGTTTTCTTTGGTCATGAGATACTGCTGTCTTTAACTTTGAATGCAGATATATTTTAACACAATACAAAATGCATTTGGGGAAAAAGATAGGGATGCATGATATTATTGGACCATTATCGACATTGGCAGATATGCTCCAAAAAGAATATTATCATTATCAGCAATATGCACGTTTTTGCTGATATTTACAGTCTATATTTAACTTTGCAAGTTGGCCATAACATCCATGAGGTTAGTTATGATATTGGCAAAATGTACAACTTACATTTACCTCATCATCACACAATGTCTACTTTTGTAGATCCAAACTGTAATTAATTTAAGAATAAAATGTTGTTTTTCTTGCTTTCCTTTTTTTTTTTTTTTACAATAATGGACTGTATCCATGACAGGAACAGGCCAGTTAGATAAAGACTTGGGGCTCTTGACACAAAATAGAAGTATTAATATTAGTATCAACAATAATGAGTTTAGAAATATCGGCATATCAGATATCAGCAAAAATGCAATTTGTCCATCCCTGGAAAAACACATTTATGTAAGCTATATGTCATTAAATAACTTATAAAAATGCTTTTAGTCATCTTAAGAAAGTGAGCCAAGAGCCATACCTCTTGCTGGCGTTCACTAAAAAGGATCAGGAATGCATCAGGCCCTCGTACATTTTTGTGGGAGATTTCCACATTTATTCTCAAACACTCTTTTACAAACACAATAACACTATAAATTCTAAATCTGGGGTGTGTCAGAAGCATCTTATGCTGCAAACGCTGAGGCATTCAAAACTTATTTGATTGTGTTTAGGACTTATTCCTGCACCACTACACTCAGTAAAGAGTTACTACCTCCGTAAATAAATGTTAGTATTATAGAGCAGTGATTCTCAACTGGTGGGTCGCCTTTGCCTGGGGTCTATTTTGAAGGGCAGTGGAGTGCTGTGTTTTCGGACTCCTAAACAACATGTGGTGATAATACCCTGTGATGCTAATTGCTAATTTTAATGGTAACACTTTATTTATATATATTCAATGAGTGTGCACTCAGCGAAAGCTACATTTTTTAAAGTCTTTTTGGAACAACTTCTCAGAAGCTGGACTTTTTTATTTCATGTTTGCTGGGTTTGTTAAAAAAGTTACTGAAGTGTTTTGTGTGATCAATGACTTAGTTAATGCTGCTAATTGTATATAATAAATACAGGGCTGTTCAGTATGTCCACTGATGCAGGTTTATTGCAGCTACAGTTACATCTATAGTCTTAAAACCCTGTGTCCAAAGATGCACTTTTTGGTTGTTATTAAACTCAGCTAATTGAGTGGAAAACAGATTATTTCCCTCTCTAGCGTTGTCACCTGCTTCTCATTTTTGTTTATCATTAAACTTTTTTTTGTGTTGGCACACTGTGATAATATAACTATATCAGGCTCAAACTGCTTGATCATTTCATTAAATAAATTTAAGAAGCTGAAAATTTTCCTCCATTTGGGTCGCAGTTTGACAGTAAGGGGGGATGCTGGGTCCTGAAGCCAGACCAGTTGAGAACCACTGTTATAAAATATCAAGTTATTCATCTTTCAGGTTTGCTTGTCTTTGACTTTGTGGAAGAGAAAATAAACTCACCAGAGCTCTTTGGTAATAAACATAACAAAAACTGTGGCTATAGCATCTTCTGCCAGACGACCTCAGACTGAAGGACTGGACGAGGACACGTGACGTCAGTCATTTGACCACCAGAGGAGCCTGTAGAACGTTGTTGACTCGTCTCCGTGAGCGCTGCCATACTTTGGGTGTTTCTCAATATGTGTACTTCAGCGTGCTTCAGGTCTTGTAGACCAGTGATACGTCATCAATCACAGCCGAAGTTCTGTTCCAATTCAGAGTCTGCATCAAAACAAGGTCAGATCACGTACCCGGATGTGGACTCGCCCTGCCCCTTTTACCAAGTCCGTCCAACATGTCGGAGGAGAAGTTGCACATTTGTAAGTAACCGTTGTTGCCACTTAAAATTATGGACAAGATACTTACTTGTGATAGAGTTGTGTTTGAAACCTGAACATTAACAAATTCTGAATGGACGATGTGAGTGGTTACCAGCAGACAACTGGATGTGACTTATAGGTACGTGGAAGGGGATGCTAGCAGAGCTGTGGACGCTAGCAAAGTTCCAATTGTGGTAAGATCACTCAGAGGACTTCTGTACCCCTGAAGTCTGAACTCTGGGACGAACTCGCCAAGTCTGAACTTCCAGAGTTCACAAATTCGAATTTGTGAACTCTGGATTGAAAAACACCCTTTGTGTGCCAGCTCAACCAAACTTCAGATCAACCCACTCACAAATGAATAGGCCAGATTGAGGCAGAACTTAAGGCCGTCTGACCAAAAGCATTTCCACATGGCCACATCACTCATGTGCCAAATTATTAAAACCAGGAGTTCTAAAAGAAATAAAAACAGGCACAGTGTAATACCCCCCCCCCCCCCCCCCCCCAAAGAGCCAAAATACAGAGCACTGAGACGTATTATAGGTTTAGTACTAAGCTAATGTTTAAACCAGGCTGTAAAAATGTTTATTTAGACCGTAAAAACTTTCAGTTCCCTGCACACAAGCGTGTGACCTCCAAGGTTCCTGCAGCCGGACTCAAACAATGAGGACCCATGCTGAACCCTCCAAGACCAAGGAGAAGGTTTTCACTTTAGGAGGTCTAAGCCAGTCTTTATCCATCAGTCCGGCACAAGTTTTAAATTCTGCTGTTGGAAAGTATTTTTGGAGCCTGATGTGGGCAAACTGAAAGAGGACAGCAGGCCGCAGTGGGCCTCTTGGCCATAGTTTGGACCCCACAGAGAGAAAGGAGGGATGGATGGAGGTTTTAATTGCTTAAATGAATGTCTTGTATGGTTGTAAATGTCCACCGCAGTCCACAAAGAGTCTGCAGTTTGAAGCAGTTAATGGCAGCTTTGATTCCTTTAAATGTTTTTGTGGAATTACAACTATTGGCTCCTGAACAAACAAAAAACAAAAACAATAGAAAACCACTTAAAACCTCCTTTAAAAGGTTTAAATACAGCAGCATTTTTTCATTTTGTTTTGAGAAAAGTGAACATAAGAGAATAAATCTGACCTCAATGCCTGGCACATTAGGATCCCTGCATGTTTTGAGTGAATGTTTGAGGTAAAATGAGGTTAAAATCATGAAACATGGTCTTAGATGGACCTAAATCTTCTACAAAGTTGGAGTCAGTCCTCTGTGACCAGTTAAATAACTTGACTGTGTCTGCAGAGTAAGATCCAGAGAGCGCCCAGAGCCAAGCCAAAGCTGCAGTGGAATCTGGGTCAGAGCTAGTTAACAGATTTGTCTCTCAGCCATGCTCCCCCGTTCACAGAGGAAAAACTACAGCGTGGCAGTCTGGAACCAGGTCGCTGCAGAGCTGGAAAAGTGAGAGCTCCTCCAAAAGTGAGAGCAAATGCAGAGCCAGCAGCTCACAGTGACATCCAAGCAGCGCCACACCTGAACAGAGCGCCATTATGGTGGAAGGTCACGGTCACATGACCTCACAGAGACTTTGAAAACTGTGCGAGAGGACTCATTTGTGGGCTTTAATTTCCTGAGCAGAACCATTTCACACTGAGCAAACACTGGGGCTCATGTTTGGACATCTGGCCAACGTTTCCACTTAACATCCATAAAGTCACCAGCACACAGGATCACTACGGCAGTGAGGCGCCTCCGCAGTACAACACAGCAGTCAGGCTTAACATCTGGACTCAGGAGGTCTCAGATCTGCTTCTCACTGCAGCATGTCGGCCACAGCCAGGACCAGAGACATGATCTGGATTCATCCATAATCTATTCTGCTTATTCCTGTCAAGGTCACAGGGCCAGGAGCCTGTCCCAGCTGACACTGAGTTAGAGGCGGGGTACACCCTGACAGAGGGACAGAACCATTCACTCTCATACCTGAGGGCAATAAGTCACCAATCAACCTAATAAGCATGTTTTTGGTCTGTGGGAGGAAGCCAGAGTGCCAAGAGAGAACCCAAACATGTACAGGGAGAACATGCAAACTCCACACAGAGAGGCCCTGACCAACAGGGGACTGAACCTTCTTGCTGTGAGGTATGAGCACTACCTGCTGCACCACCGTGCTGCCCGATGAAGGTAATTCTGAAAGCAAAACAATCAACAACAACCAGAGTTATCATCAGATTTTAATTTTTCTTAAACTTTGTAAATTGTCCTTGAGTGTCCTGAAAGGCACTTTTTAAATAAAATGGATTATAATTAGTAGTATTTATTAGTATTATATTACTTTTTCTATTATTTAAACTTGGTACAGTGCCTTTGACTGTCCTGAAGGCACTTTTTCAATAAAATGCATTATTATTATTAGTATTTATTCATATTATATTACTTTTCTTTTTAATTTGTAAATTGTCCGTGAGTGTCCTGAAAGGCACTTTTTATAATTGTAGTGTATTATTAGCAGTAGTATTTATAAGTATTTTATTAATTTTTATTTTTTAAAACTTTGTAAATTGTCCTTGACAGTCCTGAAAGGGACTTTTTGAAAAAACTTTATTAATAGTAGTAGTATTTATAATTATTGTATTACTTCTATATTTTTTTAACTTTGTAAATTGTCCTTGAGTGTCCTGAAAGGCACTTTTTAAATATAATGTATAATAAGTAGTAGTATTTATTAGTATTATATTACTTTTTATCTTTTTAAACTTTGTACTTGTCCTTGACTGTCCTGAGAGGCACTTTTTCAATAAAATGTATTATTATTATTATTAGTATATTACTTTTTTTTTTTACTTTGTAAATTGTCCTTGAGTGTCCTCAAAGGCACTGTTTGAATGAAATGTATTATTAGTTGTATTTGTTAGTATTATATCACTTTTATTTTTTTTAAACTTTGTACAGTGTCCCTGAGTGTCCTGAAAGGCACTTTTATGATTATTATTATTATTATTGTTATTATTATCATGTGGGCATCTGATGAAGTGGAATCAGACCTCTTCATCAGCACAGTCACACCTGTCTCAGTGTTATGGATGAAAGGGTGACCATGTTAACTGATGACTTTCAGTGGACTGTGATTAGAGATGTTGATCAGTGCTCTCACTGTCAGGCTTTTTAACATCACATCAAAAATACTGCTCAGAGTTTCTCATCAGTAAAGAAGCTTCACTGAGACAAACAGCAGATTTAGTTTTTAGTCCTCATGACTGTGGACCTGATGTTTTTGTCCCTTGTCCGTCTGTCTGTCAGTCGTTCCTGCTGGTGTCGACTCTGCCTCTACAGTGATCCTTCTGTGCTCGTGTCTGCATCCCTTTAATTAATAAATGTGACCAACTGACACAGAGGGCATGCCTGCGGCCATCACACGTCCATAATAAGAAGTTTATAGCTTTAATATCACGGCCTGAAGCAGCACCATGAGTGAGTCTGGAGTCATCAGAGTAATCTAAACAGGAGTACTGTCAGATTAGGGTGCGTTTGATTTACTTACCCCAAAAGAAAAACACACTAAAGACCACCGGGTTAACATTTCAAGGACGTTTATTTAGTAGAAATATTTCATACAGTAATGACCACACCCCTCCTCTTACATGCTGGGTGGCTGCAGAGAAAAACTATTCTGGGATGTTGGAAAAGTGTGAATCAGAGACGAGGAGGCACTTTGACAGCAGAAAATGACATCAAACTTCTTATCTGCTCTAAAAATGTCCACACAGAACACACTGGACATGATCATTAGGAACAGGTAGAGATTAAAAACTGGATTAGTTGAGGGCTCTCCAGTGGACTCGGTGCACCGGTGTGCTGACAGAAACATGATTAAGTTTAGTATCAGTGCTGCAGACTAACCCTCTGAGGTCTCTAGACAAAGTGGTTCAGTTTGACCCCACACATGGACCTGCACTTCTCTATGATTGGCTCTAATCAGTGTTTCAGCTAACGCACCCGTCCCGTCTACAGCTTGGCTTTCCCCGGCTGCAGCTGCAGATTTTGGAGCTTCATGGCCAATCCCATGTTCCCTGTGATCTTCAGCTTGCCCTGGAAAAAGGCCTGAGTGAAGAAGGAGAAGATAAACACACGGTCATCCAGAGAGTTTGTGAATGTGAAGAGCAGAGAGAACGACACGCTGCTGGTTAACGTGAGAGATTAACTCAGCCCGGGAAAGTGGGACAACATCAACAACAGCTTATGAAATGTCAGAAAACTGCATGACACAGGCGGGGGGGGGGCAAATCAGATCAGGAGGTAATTATGTGACCACTGTGAGCGAGCAAATTCTTTCATTATTACCTCGGCTCTCAGGAGGGAAAATTAAGCTTTTTCATGTGAGTTTTTCTTCTTTTCTGTCCATGTTTTTAAGTTGGCTGAAAAATTCAATAAAATAAATCTGAGTTTGTTCTTGGATCATGCGCTGGTAAATTACATAACACAGGAATGTAAACATGCAGCACATGATTTCTGCCACCAGGGGGCTCCCAATCAGAACAATAATCCATCCATCCATGATCTATACCACTCATGCCTCTCCGGGTCACAGCCAATCACAGGGCCACACAGAGAGACAGACAACCATTCACACACTTCAATTCAATTCAGTTCAAAGAGCTTAAGGGGCACAAAGGGTCTGCAGCTGCCAAAGCACTTCATTTCATTCAATAGAAAATAAAACGTTGATTATTTCACATAAAGAGGAAAACAGTTGATGATAATGATATAATTAGAAGTGTTATGATAACAAAGGTTCAAAGATATGAAGATTAAAAAGTGGATTTTCTGAGGATTTTCTGTACAGTCAAACTCTGGGTCAGTGTTTTTTGTGTTCCTCTGTCAGTGTCACATTCAGGGCAGGATGTGAAGAGGTGGAGCTCTGTCTCCACCTGTTTGCTGTCACAGTGGGGACAGAGTCTGTCCTCCTCTGGGAGCCAGCTCTTTATGTGATGACCCGTCTCTAGAGCTGATCTGAGTCTGGACCTCGTCTAGACTTTCCTGATTGAAGGATCTTTCACAGAGCTCAGGTCATCTGCCAGACTGTGGTGTTTTTTTGGGTGTATATATACTTAATTTGGTCATATTTCAGAGGTGTAGGGGTCCTGGGTCTGGTTTGGTCTAATTTGACCCCCTCTTTCTGTGTACCCTTAAGAGTGTCTTAGAGAACTCGGTGTGACATTAGATTAGATGAGACAGAACTTTATTAATCCCAGTTCTTGTTTTGTCTCATTTGTCAAAGTCCTGACTTAACGTTGGTCCCCAGATTCCCCTACCACAAGTGGCTCTAATTAGAGCTGTAGGATCTTCTCTGTACAACATCAGGATCAGCAGATATCGGCTTCAGAAGCTGAACATCAGTGTTGGTATGCACATTTGATATTTACAGTTGATATATCAACTGTAATATCTGCAAACACACAAATGCCCCATCATGCTTCACGTAAAATCAAGAGGTATATTCCCTCAACAGTAACATTTTTTTTGGTTCATATCTGTACCACATACGAACAGACCGCTGCACCAAAGCAGCCAGTCCATTTTCAGAAAGAAAAGTCTTTGTGCTCATGACAAACAAATCAGGACCTGTGATGAGTTTTTGAATCTTTCACAGCCATTTTTATTTCAGCTTTTTTAAACCAGGTAAGTATGGTGGCTGACAAGGGCAAACGGCCTACAACTGCTGTTCAGCAAGAGAAAAACAAGAGCAGAAACACACAGTAAGTCAGAAACAAAACAAAGCCCAAAACGATCAAACCTAGAAAAGAGCTGCAAGAGCAGAAACGCAGCAGAACCAAGAACAACAGAAGAGCTCCAGGCCTGGAGGGGGTCTGGAGCAGGGAGAGACAAATGAGAGGAGACTGGGGTCAAATCAGTCGGTCCTAAATTTGAAGTGCTCCTGTATTTGAACCTTTATGGTAAATGCTCCGTGCTGACTGAGACGGTGATGACAAACAGGCTGAGACACTTCATCATGTTCCTGTTTTCCTTTTACCATCAAAAGTGTAAAATAAAGGAGTCTGACCTGAACAGTGATTCTCAACCTTTTTGGGGGTCCTGGACCCCCTGCATATTTTTGATCTACCCCTGAGGACCCCTCTTTCTTTGTTTGTTTTAAAATCTCGCTTAATTTCAAATGCTGTCCTGAACCTTGCAAGTTAATGAGTTTTCCCACAGCATCTTCCTGATGATTCACAATAAAATCATTATTAAGAAATGAATGGAGTATGTCCACTGAAACAGCAGGGGACTCATATTTTGAAAAGGATGCAGATCATATTAAGTTTGTATTATATAAACTTAAATGAATAAATTACACTTGTGAAACATGCAATTAGAGAAAAAAGACCTGTTCCCCTCTGTAGTTTAGGTAGATAAATGTCTCAGTCACATTTGATTAAAATAATCCTATTTTACAAATGCCATAGAATCTTTTAAAAATATATTTTATTTCTTAGGACCCCTTGCAAGTACACCATGGACCACTAGAGACCACGGACCCTTGGTTAAGAAACACTGGGCTAGACGATGCCTCTGTTTCCAACATTAATGAACAGAATGTGTAATAATACTGTGTCAAATAAAGGTCGATGATGCTTGGCGAGGTTTATTATGTTTCTGTTTCCTATTACCATCAAAAGTGTGAAATACAGGAGTCTGACCTGAACACTGGCTCTAAGATTCCTCTTTTTCCAACATGAATGAACAGAATGTGTACTGATATTATATCAACTTTTTCAGTAATCTATTTTCAAAGTACAAGAAAATATTACTTGCTCAAAAAAAAAAAAAAAAAAAAAAAACTGTAAAAGTATTACATACTGCTTGCACACATTGTCCAGGAGGTCCTGTTTACAATAGTTCCAGTTTCATCAGGTATAAATGGAAGAAAATGATCTTATTTCATTTGATATCTGCCCAAAGTGCTAAAAAAAAGGTCTGAGCCTGTCTGTCATCCCCCCCTGGCTCTGCACAGAGCTTTTACCATAAAGGTTCAAATACATAAGCAATTCAAATTTAGGAGTGGCTGGCTTGACCCCAGTCTGTCTCATCTGTCTCTCCCACACGCTCTCCCCTCCACAGCGCCCCCTGCAGGCCTGAAGCTCTTTTGTTGTTGGTCTTGGTTCTGTTGCGTTTCTGCTCTTAAAGGTGTTTTCTGGGTTTGGATCGTTTTGGGTTTTGTTTCGTTTCTGACTTGAAGCACATTTCTGCTCTTGCAGGCGTTTTCCTCTTACTGAACTGCATTGAGCCGTTGTAGGCTGTTTGCCCTCGACAGCCACCGTAGATAAGAGATTAAAATCTCCTTCACAAGACTGACTTGGTCAGCAGGACACAGCATAAGTTAAAGCAGAAAATAACCAACACAGTGCTAATAACTCCGGAAGTTTCAGTGCTGAAGTTGAGTCACAATAACTGACTGAAAACCAGGCTCTCTCTGGTGGCCTCATGCTGTTCTGACAGTCTCAGCTCAGTCTGAGTGTTCCTGCAGGAGCAGAGATGATAAAGCTCCTGTCGGACAGATGTTCAGGCCGGGATAACTGTATTTTTGATGTGTTTTACTTTAGAGTCGTCCAAGAAAAACTGCTGCATACTGTCTTTTCTCACATGTAGTTTCTGACAAATCCCAGCCCTGGATCAGGGTTAGATCCAGGGCCCAGGTGTGACTGACCTGGCAAACTCGGTTCAGATGCAGTTGTAGATCTTCATTAGTTAGTGAGAACAGCACCAAGCATAGAGGAGACCTTCATGGCCAGCTCATGGAGGTTTATTTAACTGGTCCGCAGATTCATTTACAAAGGGCTGGACTTGGGTTACAATGATAAAAAATTATAATCGGACGATGCTCTTTCTTCCCTCCGCATGCAAACAAACTGAAAAACAGAATCACTTGTTAAGAAAAACTATGTCTTCTTTATTTTTTGGGCATTGTTGTTACTGTGGTAAATTTGATGATTTCACGAGTGCTTATTCTTAGACACAGTTAAAACATGGTGTGAAGCAGAGAGGAGGGGCGTCCTCTGTGTTTGATTAGAGGAAACAGTTCATTTACATTCAGCCTAGAGTCTGAGGAATTTGTTATGGCCACTACAACAGGATGCACACCATGACTGTTCAAATGAAGGTTTCTTTTGTCTTTAAAACTGTGGAGATAATTCAAGGTTAGGGCTGGCAGAAATATCGATTCAGCAATGCATTGCAATGATTCCCCTCCCAATTCAATATCGATTCAGCAAATCGTCTGAATCGATTCACCTCCTGGCCAGTGGGGGGCGCTGTGCACCTTTTCAGTGTTTATCCAGCTGCCGCCGGTCACAGAAGAAAACATGCTTGAAGAGTGTTCGGATTGAGAGCCAAGCATGAGAGTGATTTAACGGCGGTTTATCAGTATTTTCTGTGTAAATAATGTAAAATATCAAACACAACAGCATTAATATCATTCTGGAGTGTTTTCTTTTCGTTCTTTTGCCGTATTTTCTCTGTGTTCGTATTTCCGATGTATTTTCAGCGTATGTATATATATATATATATATATATATATATATATATATATATATATATATATATACACACACTACCAGTCAAAAGTTTTAGAACACCTCAATTTTTCCAGTTATTTATTGCAACTTAAGTCGTACAAGTCCAATGAATAGCTTGAAATGTCACAAAGGAAACTGCTGTACTGGCATGGCATAAAAGAAAAGATTAGGCTACTTAAAACTGAAAAATTATGTATTTTTCAGAGTTATACAAAAAAGCCTCTTTCAATGAACATGAAATGGGTTAACAATTTAAAGCTGTTCTGCAGCAATGAAGGCTGATCAAGCCTTGAAAGCTGGCTCTACTAATTCCTACAGGAGTTTGTGTGACAGGCGGCTCACAGGACAACAGCTTCAAGCACAGCTTAATAGTGGTCGTAGTAAACAAGTCTCAGTTTCAACTGTGAAGAGAAGACTTTGAGCTGCAGATTTGACAGGACGAGTTTCAGCAAGAAAGCCATTGCTAAGATGTCAGAATAAGACAAAGAGGCTTGCCTGGGTCATGAAACACCGCCATTAGACCTCTGAAGACTGGAAGAAGGTTTTATGGACTGATGAATCAAAATCTGAAATCTTTGGTTCATCACACAGGATCTTTGTGAGCCGTCGATTAGGTGAAAGGATGGTCCACAGTGTGTGACATCAACTGTCAAACATGGAGGAGGAAGTGTGATGGTCTGGGGCTGCTTTGCTGGATCCAGGGTTGGTGACTTGTACAGAGTGAGAGGCACCCTGAACCAAAATGCTACCACAGCATTCTGCAGCACCATGCAGGACCCTCTGGTATGAGCCTAATTGGTCAGGGGTTCATCCTACAGCAAGATAACAACCCAAAACATCAATCCAAGCTATGCCAGAACTACCTCAGGAAAAAAGGGCAAGATGGTAAGCTTGAAAACATGGAGTGACAGCACAGTCTCCAGACTTGAACCCCATGGAGCTGGTTTGGGATGAACTGGACAGAAGAGTAAAAGCAAAGCAACCTGCAAGTGCCACACATTTATGGGAACTTCTGCAGCAGACGTGAGAAGAACTTTGTGAAGAATATTTGATTTCTATTGTAGAAAGACTGCCTCGAGTGTGTTCAGCTGTTATATCTGCCAAAGGTGGCCACTTTGATGAGTCAAGAGTTTAGGATACATTTTGGCCTATAAATTAATTTCATGATTTCTTTTTTTTACTCCAATTGCTTATTACCTTCGCCAAGGAGGTTATATTTTTGCTGGCGTTTGTCTGTCTGTCTGTCTGTCTGTCTGTCTGTTTGTTTGTGTTTAAAATAACTTGAAAAGTTCTGAACGGATTTGGATGAAATTTTCAGGAAATTGTTGGAAATGGGATATGGAAGTACTGATTAAATTTTGGGACTGATCCGGATCACCTTGGGAAAGGTCTGTGCTCTCTGAGTGCTTTTCTAGTTTTTTTTATGCTTTCATTTCAGAGTGCATTGAGACATTAAATTGAATCATTTTCAGTACAAAACTGGAAAAACTCTGGTGCTGTAAAACTTTTGACCGGTATCTATATATACACACACATATATATATATATATATATATATATATATATTCATATAAAAACACTTACTTTACCTGGGCAGAGAGCAAACAGCAGGCTTATCTCTGTTTACTGACAGAGTCTAACCTAATGGTACTTTACCACTGAAGAGGTGAAAGGTCAGTCAGGAGGACATTGTTTTTGTCAGTCGTGAACAGTTAGAAGAGAGGTGAGGTATGATTTTAAAATCTGAGCCGAACAGAGAGCAAACATCCTCTTCATCCTCCCCAAATCCAATATGCCTTTACAGAGCAGAGGGGATTTCAAAATAAAGTTGCGTCATATAGGCCACGGTATTATCCATAATTTGACTTTCAGTCCATCTGACTGGATAATTGATCAGCCAGTCAATATTCAATAATGTAAATGTACACCCCAGTAAGATACCCACTTCCCCTGACAGTCTGGACTAATGAAGCTGGTTAACAGTTTAAAGCAGACAGGATGTCACAATAATGGAAAAATAAAACATTAACAGTGAAAACAAACCATCAGTTTAAATCTGGGCTCAAGAGGCATGGTGCTGGATTTTTGCTGATATCTGATATTTCTGAACTCATTGTCACCAATACTGATATTTTTCCTCAAGAGCACAAAGTCCATATGGGAATCGACTTCTTGTCTCCAATGTGAGGGTTTATTTATGAAAGAAAAACAACATTTAACTCTTGAAAAAATATAGCTCTTCATTCTTGGACTTCAGATTTGGACATTAGACGATATTCAGATTATGTTATTGTCTTTGAAAATAAATTGTATCAAATAAAATACTGTATAAAATGGTGTAAATATAAAATACTATATAAAAATATGCATTGAAAATCAGTTACAAAATAATCACTATATACAGTATATGCACATTCATGTTGTCATGGTGCAGAGCATTTTTGAATGCAATGATGATAGGGTCAAGCAATATGGGACATAAAACAGCAGATATATGCGACATATATGGCTGATATATCAGCTGTAAATATCAGCAAATATATTTCAATATTTGCTGATACCAATATTCAACTCTTCAGGCCAATATCTGATGTATGAAACAGCAAATGGACTTGACCTAATAAAGTTCTCCTCTGGTCTCTTTGATTCAGAGCAGCTTCACACACAGTCACTCTCTGATGGTTCAACGCATTCATGCCCTTCAATCCCATTTACACGCCACTGACAGCTTTAGTATCTTGCCCAAGGACACATCACAGTGTGACTGTCAGAGCTGGGCTCAAACCTGCGCACTATCAGACTGAACCACTGACGCCCTGTTTCTCCACATCAGTAATAATGACCTCTGACCTTTCCTCACTGACAGTAACGTGTTTGAACAGAGCGCTGACTGCAGAGTTTATGACGATGACTCTGACAGAGGGGCAGATGCTCGCTGATAAGATAACAGAGATGAGAGGTGAGGGACCTGAGGACACTGACTGAGGACACGGAGGATCAGATAAGTCTGATAAAACACTGCAGACTTTGGTAAAGACAGAGTGTAAGCCTTCACTGAGTCAGAGTGATCTGAATAAATCAGAGTCTGAGGTAAACACTCACAGTCTGTGGATTCATCTTCCCGGTCATCAGAGCCAGCAGGTCGGTGTCGGACATGGAGATGGTGCAGTCTGCTTTCTTAGCTGCAGGGCAGAGAGCAGAGAGAGCAGAGACTGAAGCAGGACGCAGACATCTCAGGACAGACTCAAAGGGAAGAACTTTTAACTCTACACACCAAGATAAAGAGACCCATCGACAGGCCTTGAACTTTAAACTCATCCACAGCTGAGTATTAACAGGGTCACATGACCATCAGGTCTGTCACATGACCCGTTTTCTTACCCGTGTCGTTGTGGACACAGCCGGTCCCGTTCTTCACATCAACATACCAAGTCCCCTCCTGCCCGTTCGGTCCATCTTTCACTTTGAAGGCAAAAACTCCCCCGATCTTCTTCACAAACTGCTCCCCCTCCTAAAGATGCAAACAGAGACTTTAATTTGACTAAAAATGATCCGTTGTCAGTGCTGTGAGCTCAAGAGACAAGGTATCAGCTAGGGCTGAGCAATATATCCTTTAGATTGATTAATTCTAATCATTTTCTGCAGAAGATTTAAAAATTAAAAATCAAGATCTTTCTTGGCTCACTCCAATTGTAAGTTGTTGCGAGGTTTGAAAACATAAATACTGAAAATGTACAGTTTTCATGATGGTAGGCCCTGTCAGGTTTTGAACAAGCACATGTTTAGGCTTTTATTTGTTTTATAGATGAGATTAAGAACTCCGTGTTAATATACTGTGTCAATGTGCTGTAAAAATAGTTTCAGCTCTCAGTGTTCATGTAGACAAACCTGCCTCTGTCTGAACTACATAATCAACATTTTATGACATGCACTTTAACTTTAGGAGGAAAATTCTTTTTGGTTGGGGAATAAATTTTGACAACATAAAGGCAACACTTGATTTATGTCATTTTGTGTCACTTGGATTTTTTTTTTTTTTTTCTTGAGAGGGAAAAAAATCATGAAAATCATAAATCGAGTGTTGTGTAAAAAATCTGGGATTTTTTTTAGGCCATATCACCCAGCCCTAATACAAACTGTTCTATAAATTCAGAATCAGAGTGATGACAGAAAGATGGACACACAGTCATCTTTATAATTTACTCGCTCCTGCAAACAATCAACAGACAGAGGGAAAGACAGCTTTTAGTGAGACTAGGACAATGTCCACGGGTTTGTCTGAAGAAACAGCTCTATCTGTCTGCTCTGGCCTCTTTCTCCAAAGTAAACAGAAGTTTAGGCCCTGAAAACAAGAACGTTGGAAAACTGCTAAGGTGAAGATCTTAAACAAACTGTGTGTGTGAAACAGCGTTTTGGTCCAGAGTGATGTCTCACTCTGCAGCATCCTCACTGTTGTCCACGTCACTGTCGCTACTTTATCTGTTCAGAGCTGGAGCGTTCACACGCCAGCACAGACTTCCTGTTCCTGCTCCGTCACTATTTTTAAAAACACTCTGACAAAGCAAACGCTGCCAACATTTAGAACAAGACCCGGTGTTTTAGTTTCACATGTGACCGTGTTGACTGGTGACGTGTGGATGCTTCCATCTGTAGTTGCCATGGTTACAGCAAATGTTGTACCCAAGATACTTTTTAACAACAGGATTTGTCGAGATTATCAGATTTGTCTCTAATTGAAATATTAGCTATCAAACATCTGTTAACATAGCCACAGAATAAACCGTAACACCGGTCAGACTCGACGTTGGAATAGAAATGAAAATAAAACTGCTTTAGCATTTAAATTTCTTCCCCAAAAAAGTTTCACGTCAAGGAAATAAATTTAACAGTGAGTTTGTGTCTTTACGTAGGGATGCACGATATTATCGGAGCGATATTGACGATACTTACAGTCAATATTTTGACCATAAACACTGACCATAAAGACTCCATATATTGGCTAAATGTGAAATTGCACCATGATGTTTACTTGATCATCACTCAACATCCACTTCAATAAATCAAAATAAAAAATCAGAATTTAATCTTGTTTTTTGCTTCACTTTGGTGCCCAACACAAACGGACTGTAACCATAATGATAATAATAATAATAATAAAAATAATGATAATAATAATAATAATAATAATAATAATAATAATAATAATAATAATAATAATAATAATAATACAATTTATGTAAGAGTGCCTTTCAAGACACTACCATGGGAGGATCAGGTCAGTTTTAGCTGTCTTGGATGCCATGCGGGGAGCATGGTCTTTGGTCTCAAGCCTTCTTATGTTTGATCAGATTTGTTGGATCTTTTGAAGTCTTTCATAAAACAATAAAACCTCTGTTTGCCAAGCATTTAAGCATCATATAGAGGCAAATTGCTCAAGTTTGGATGGACAATACTTCAAGAGACATTTGCATTATTTTACAAATCATTTCAAAATTCTTGGATCTTGAACTGTTATGATTGTTTTATGATATGCTCACTGTACAACTGTTTGATTTTGCTTTTCTTTGAATCTTCCCAAACTGCTGCCTGTAACAAGTGTTACTGAACCGGGGGAGGTTTTTTTTAAACCTTCTTTGCTCAGTGTTTCACTTCAATATTTTCTGTTGTTCTTATAAGTGTTTTTCCTTTTAATGTGCAACAAACTAAACTTTCAGTGAAGCAGAGACTTTGTGCTCTTGACACATAATGTCAGTACCAGCAATAACATGTTTGGAAATATCTACAAAAATCCAACATCAGCGTCCCTATTCACGTGTTTTCATGTGAACGAGCTGTTTTTTCAAACTCGTGCATGTGGACGGGATCATCGTTAGAACCAGAGGAGGAAAACCTCAGTTTTTAAAAAGACCTCCTGCGTGTGGACTAGGGCTGAACGATATGGACAAAATTTCATATCTCGATATTCATGCCAGATATCTCGATATCGATATGATATGATATGACTACGGGTTCGGTGAAAACCAAGCATTTTCCAGAAAAATAAAAACATCATAATACAAAAGAATGTGGAAAGTGCAGTTTTAGTGCGGGGGAAATCTATATCATTTATATTGTTGCTTTTTGATATTAATATCTTGAATGTTCATATCTCAATATCGATACGATAACGATATATTGTTCAGCCCTAGTGTGGACACAGCCTCAGAGGACAGAGGGAGAACCGCCAACACCTGAGGACCTGCAGCTCTGCACTGCCATGAATCAACAGCAGGTTTTTGGTTTAAACATCAGAATTCATGAGCAGCCGGTTAGTTTGACAGACATAATAGTGAATACATCACTGTCTTTGAGCTGGATCACCATTTAGGTCAGACATACTGAGAGACAGGCCCTACACTGAACAAAACAAGAGAATAAAGTTTAAGTGATACAGCATCACTGGTTTTGATAAATGAACTCTTATAATCACCTCCTGGAGCTTCTTGCCGATTTCCTGGAACACGGCGTGCGCCTTGAATCCCTCCAGTCCATCGGCTGCACTGGTGTCAACCGCTCTAATCCTTGACGTGGAGATGGCATGAGAAATCAAGCAACAGAGAGACAGTTAACAGACACAAAAACAAGCAAAGTCCATTCAATTTGACTCTTTCTCAGCTGTTGGGTGACTGCATCTTCTTCAGAGGACTCTTTCCGCTGCAGCTCAGTGTTAACGTCTGAATGCAGCATCGGACTGTGAGCTGGACAGGAACTCGATGCTCCCTTAACTCGCTGCTTCAAAAACAAGTCCAATTCTCCGGCCTTCACATCTGACATCCTCTCTGTCTTATTCTGAGCCGTCGTCTCTTTCTTTCAATGTTCTTTTTATTCAAATTTCCATGTTTAACAAATAAACAAGAACATATTCCCACCCCACCATGAACAGTCCAACCCTACCACTGTCTCTGTAAGGTTAGATTTATTATTAGGGATGCATGATATTGTATTTTTGCCGATATGCCAATATTTTTAAATTCATTACCACTAATACCAATACCGATATTTCTGGTCAAGAGCACAAGCTCTGTACTTAACAATAACGGACTTGTTTCTTTCAGTGTTACAGTATATTTTTACAAGGAACAGACGTAAAACAAGAAAAACAGCATTTAACTCTCGCAAAAATGAAACCCTTGATTTTTAAATGTACCCATGCAGAGATGAGAAGGTGCATCAATATTGTACATTTGTGTAATTTTACGATGTTCCAGCAGATAGATGACCGATATGTGTAGCCAATTTATCAGCTGCAAGTATCTGCAAAAATTTCAATATCGGCAGATATCAATATCAAACCGATAATATCCTGCATCCCTGTTTATTATTCCATGTCATATGTCCAAGTGTAAAAAATAAAAACCCAAGCTGACACAAGGCACTTGGTAAAATCATGAGAAGAAAGGCATTTAGGTCACAGTGAAAGGTTACACAGAAGCACCGTGTCTAAGCCTGAGATATGACAAGATGAGTAGACAGACGGGCAGAAAGAATAAATAAACAACTCAAAGTGAACACTGTGCAATCTATTCCTGTACTCGAGTGGAGGGTTCATCAAAAACAGTTAAAAGGATCTCCACACTTTAGAGAACCTCATTTCAGAACCCCGCAGTGTATGTCTAATTTCCTCCAGTTGGTTGAACAGAACATCCCTGTTCCAGTGAGAGACTAAGGGTGCGGCAGCCTCCCTCCACCTCAATAGTGTTAGGCAGCACGCCAGCAGAGTAGTAAAGGCCAAGACCTTGTGACCCCCACAGGTAGCTGCATCCCTGCAGGAGTGATACCAAATAGTGATATTAGGGGGTTAGGACCCATTTTTACTGCTAATACGGTAGACAAAGCTTGAAAATAGCACTAGGACTCTATCAGAGCCTGTGTGTCAGTGCTGCCTCAGCACTGACACACAGTGGGGGGGGGCAACAGTGTGACCTAACTCAGATATGACGGCCTTGCTGGATTCATGTTAATATAGCTGAAACTCATTACGATGTGAACTGGGCAACTGAAACAAACACAACGGGAGTCTTAAGGGTCTTGCCCAAGAACACACTGGCATGTGGCATCTGAAGCTGGCCTCAATCCAGCAACCTACTGGCTGAAGGAAGAGCATACTAACAGACTAAGCCACTGGCACCGTGGTATCAGCCATTTTGACAAACATCGGCCATCGTATGGGCAGGCGGTCACAGGTGTTCATCTGGTGTGTCACCTCCAGCTGTTTCTTCCATAAAAAACCTGTCATGCTGAAAGCAACAAGGCAGCTTTTGTAAAGTAAAGACTTTAGCTCCTGGTGATGATGAATATTGGTGTGGGAGAGTTCAGAAATATCAGTATATCTAACATCTGCAAAAATCCAACATGGTTCATCTCTACTATCATCTGTTCCTGTTCACATATGTCTACAATTGAATTTCAAATAAAATAATTATTTATGCTTCTGTTCTTAAAAATGATTTATACTTTGATCCTTTTATTGCTTTATCTGTAGATTATAGAGCAGGCTTTAAGTTAAAAGGGCTCTAATCTGATTAAATATGTAATAATGAGGAACACAGCATGTCAACGACCTGTTGTTACTTCTTTATTGCTATTTTAATAATAAACCTGTTAGCCTGCGGTTTGCTGTATAAACTCATTAACAGTGTGTGGGTGTCTCAGTATTTATGAGTAAATCCAATATTTAAACTAAAAAGTGTGAAACAAAGAGCCTCAGACAGCAGGAGAGACGGCGATGACTGGTTATAACAATGTTAAAAACGCTGTAATAATCACTGTTGTTACACCTGAACCCCTGAGGCGTGTTTACCTGTGGACCTCTGTGATCTGTTGATAATCCTGTAAGTGTATTTCAGAGTCTACCTGCTTCTCCTCACACCGTAAAGCTAACTCGTTACCTGTGGACCTCTGTGATCTGTTAACAATCCTGTAAGTGTATTTTAGAGTCTACCTGCTTCTCCTCACACCGGAAAGCTAACTCGTTACCTGTGGACCTCTGTGATCTGTTAACAATCCTGTAAGTGTATTTTAGAGTCTACCTGCTTCTCCTCACACCGGAAAGCTAACTCGTTACCTGTGGACCTCTGTGCTCTCACACCGTAAAGCTAACTCGTTACCTGTGGACCTCTGTGATCTGTTGATAATCCTGTAAGTGTATTTCAGAGTCTACCTGCTTCTCCTCACACCGTAAAGCTAACTCGTTACCTGTGGACCTCTGTGATCTGTTAACAATCCTGTAAGTGTATTTTAGAGTCTACCTGCTTCTCCTCACACCGGAAAGCTAACTCGTTACCTGTGGACCTCTGTGATCTGTTAACAATCCTGTAAGTGTATTTTAGAGTCTACCTGCTTCTCCTCACACCGTAAAGCTAACTCGTTACCTGTGGACCTCTGTGATCTGTTAACAATCCTGTAAGTGTATTTTAGAGTCTACCTGCCTCTCCTCACACCGTAAAGCTAACTCGTTACCTGTGGACCTCTGTGATCTGTTGATAATCCTTAACCCTGAGTCCTCACGTATTGACGCTCGTGCTCTTACCTTCGTGTCCGTGTGTCGGGCATCTCTCTCTCCTTCAGGTGGACTAACAGACTCGGCTCAGTGTCACCTGGCTGAAGGGGTTAGCCTCTCTGCTAGCTCACTGCACTTCCTGTTCTCCTCTTCCAGGATCTTCAGACATGATGAGTCGATGCCCGATGCTCCTGATGGCTGCTGTGCAGGGCTCTGTTGATAATGTCTGCCTGTTACTCAGATTTACAGACTGAAGGTTCACGTTTACTTTCAAATGAATTAAAACAGAACAGGTGTGAGTTAAAGGAAAATGTATTACACTGACATAACACAGAACAGAGTACAAGATAAATAATAATAATAATAAATTAATAAAAATATTATTAGGTCTTCTCTTAATGAGGCACAGAGATTTATCATTTTATTCTTTTAACATGCCTAACAGTTATAACACACTGTTGTGACATGGTGTGATTGAGCAGGCCACAAAATCACACAGTAGACTTTAATTCACTTCAGTTTTTGAGCTGCAGACGGTAAATAATGAAAACACCTCAGTTTATGTCAGGATTTTTCCTTCACAGTCCTAAGATTGCTCAGTGCCGCCTTTAATGGTTCTTACCAACACCTGACATAATTCAGAATAAAGATGCAGAGAACAGCTGGATGCAATCAAGCGAAGTTTTACTTGCAGCAAGGAGAACAACAATACAGAGTGTCAAGCAGTCTGAGATGTTGATCTGAAGCTAATACAAAAGTCTTCTCTCTTTATAGGCATGTGTGTGTATCATGTAAGGGGGAGTGAAAGGGGGGAGAAGTGGAGTGTCCTTGGCTCAGGCTCTGATCCTCTTCTTGTGCCGGTTCGAGCTGGTCTCGAAGATACACTGAGTCGTAATTAAGGGTGATAAGAAGGAGTAAGGAATGATCTGTGCAAGGTTGTGTCGTGTCTGTGTGTGTGAAAGAATGCAGTTGCTGAAGAAAAGTTATACAAGCATCAGGATGGAGATGTTCAAATACATGAGAACATTATATACAATATACACAATATACACAATATATACAATATATACAAAGATCAAATTATTCTTAACATTCCCCGCTGTTTTTCATTATTTGAACAGATAACAATGCACTTCTCACATCAACCTTATACAACTTCAGTTAGATTTTCTGTACAGGCATCATATAGACATAGTATCTGCGAAGAAACTAAATTTGTGTTTCCTCACCTCCAATCTGTGGGGCTGTTGGTAAGCTGGAATAAACATGCTGTCTGTAAATTTTGGGAGTCATTTTTCAAGCAAGGTTTATGAACACTAAAGCAGTATGTTGGATTAACATTACCCATAGGGATGGAAGCCAAATTGGGAAAATTGTCATTGCTGTAAAAACAGTCAAATTGAACATCCTTAGTTAGATGTACTGGGCCATAAATAGGGTTGTTCTTTGTATCATTTGTTTTAAGTAGATGGGTGAAGTTTAACATCTTAACATTAGGTTTAGGGCCTGAAATCATAGACCAGTATGTTTGGTTCAAAACTGTAGCTGCAAGAGAGGATCGGAAAATATGTGGAAACAAAGTGTTGACATTTGTTACTGGTTTAGGTATGATGTGGGGGTTTCTTGTGGCTATTGGCATCCGAGTACACACATAACAGTCAGTTAGATTCTGAGATTTTGCTAAGGTTTGTGCATATCTGTACCACATGTTCAGTTCAAAAGATGATGAGAAGTTGAAAGCCTTGGTATACCAATCCAAGGGGCTGCTGTCTTCAGGATGGTCCAGGGGGCTGTTTCCAGGATGGTTACGCTCGTTCAGTCCATGTCCACCAGGGGGAGCCAGAGGAGCCAGAGGCCAGTCAGTCAGGATCCAGACGATGACGATGACGATGATGCACAGCAGAGTAGTCAGGAAGCAAGGGGGTCCATCTCTGAGCCATTTCCCTATAGTACACTGGGGCCGGTCAGAGACCTGGCGATGGTTTCTTCTCGGGTTTGAGACGGTGCCCTAATGGCAGTGCCTTCTATCAGCACACGGAGCTATTCTACGCCCCCCTTTGTAGCCCGCTTTATTCACCAGTGCACTTTGATGATTCCAGCTTCAGCATCTCCTCCTCACTTCTCAGGAGTTTGCAGTGGCTGAGATGGATCCAGGACGGTCTTCCTTCAACTTTTACTGCTGTGGGCGTTGACAGGAGAACTTGGTACGGCCCAGTCCAACGTGGTGACGACCACTTCTTTCTCTGGAGGGCCTTCAGGAACACAAAGTCTCCGGGTTTGACAGGTGTAGGGCCTTCAGGCTTCTCCTCCTGGGACACAGAAACAGACTTGACAGCATCAATTTGTTCTTTCACTTTACAACATTGTTGCAAATGTGTCACTAATTCAGAGCATTTTACAGGTTTCTTAGGCTGGAGAATTGTCAACTCAGGCAGCTGATAAGGCCTATGAAATATACATTCAAATGGTGTTAGTTTATGCTTGCCACAAGGTGTTGTATTAATGGAAGTTTTAACCAGGTGGAATCAAGCAGGCCATGGTTTTCCTGTTGTTTCCATTGCTTTAATTAGTTGTTGTTTAACTGTACCATTCTTACGTTCCACGAGTCCAGCTGACTGTGGATGAAATGCTGTGTGTAATTTATGTTGCACTCCTAATTCGTTCAGCAGAGTTTTTACTTTTTGTGCAGTAAAGTGTGTACCATTATCTGAGTAGATAATTTCAGGTATTCCAAATCTGCAGAAAATACTCTCTTTCAGCACTTTAACAGTAAAATCTGCATCAGCATGTGCAGTTGGATGTATTTCAGTCCAATTACTATAATGTCATATAACAACTAGACAATACTTTAGATTTTGACATTCATCTAATTCAATGTAATCCATGCTTAAAACTTGAAAAGGTGATGTTGGTTCAGGAAATGAACCTTGTCTTGTTCTTATGCCTCCTTAAGCATTGTTCTTTAGTCATATTAAGCATTTTTTCACATGATTATGTGCAGCTTTTTGGAAATTTGGAGCATAAAAACATTTTTGTACTCCCCCTAACATCCCCGCTGTTGTCACAAGGCAAGGTCCATGGGACACTTGACACACCCAGGGATGTAAGGAAGGAGGTAACCAGAGTAAACCAGTCTCTGGGTGATAAAAAAGGTCATCCTCAGGGTCAAGGATAACACATGAGGGCGGGTCTGCATGGTGTTGATGGTCATGCAGAACATCATCAGAGTTAGTTATGGTAGTAAAGATAGGGGTAGCAGGTTCACCTCGGGCTAAAGCCTGAGCTGCAGAGTCAGCTAGAGCATTGCCACGGGAAAAAAGATCAGTTTTGTTAGTATGAGCTGGCACGTGAACAATAGCTAAGGCTGAGGGGAGCTTAAGGGCTTGTGTCAGGGCCTTAAGCAGAGCTGCATGTTTCACTTCAGAACCAGATGATGTTTTAAACTCTCTAAGATGCCATTGGGCACAGTGATAATGACAAGAGGTATAGACGTATTTAGAATCAGTGAAAATAGTTACAGGGAAGTCAGTACAATAGTGTAAGGTAGCAATAACAGCTTTAAGTTCAGCAGATTGGGCTGAATCATATGCAGGTAGTGATTGTGCCATCAGTACCTCAGTCAGAGTAGTAACAGCATAAGCAGAGTGTGTTTTGCCATTAGAATCTCTTAAAGAGCTCCCATCAGTAAAAAGCCAAATTGAATCAGAAATAGGTGTGTCCTTCAGATCAGGTCTGGGCAAAAATGTCTGAAGGGAAGATTCTAATCAGTCATGATCATCACATATGTTTTCAACATCAGGTAAAAGTGTCACAGGATTTAAAACTGTGCAGCGTAGTATTTCTAGGTGTGGTTGAGATAGAAGAACAGTCATACAGTGCAGATGTCTAGCAGGTGACAGGAAATTAATCTTATCCTGTTGTAGCAGTGCATATACATCATGGTTTACATGTAAGGTCAAAGGATGAAAAAGAACAACATCAGCACTGGATGTAACTGCTTCTGCAGCTGCTGTGACAGCCATGACACATGGAGGGAGGCCTTGTGCCGTGGGGTCAAGCTTTGTAGAGTAATAAGCTATAGGGCGGTAACTTCCTGCTTCTTTTTGGGCTAATACTGCGGACATGTGACCACCTTTAGAGTGACAGAAAAGATGTAATGGTTTATTGTCGTCAGGTAGTTTTAACGATAAAGATTGGTGTACTGCTCATTTTAATTGATTACATAAGTCCTTGTGCTCTGAAGACAGAGGGAAAACTCTCTCTTTTGAGGTTAGGAGCGAGTACAGCGGTCCTGACATAGCAGAGAAATTAGGGATCCATTGTCTGCAGTAATTAAGGGATCCTAATAATGCCATAAGTTATTTAGGTGTGTCTGGATAAGGCAACTCAGAAATCATCTTAATCCGTCATGTTGTAAGAGATTTAGAACCATGAGAAACAGCATGTCCAAGGAATTTAACTTCCTGTTGAACAAACTGCAATTTGTTTTTACTGCATTTATGTCCTTTTTCAGCTAAAAATTTCAGTAACTCTATGGAATCTTTTCGGCTATTATTTTCATCATCTGAGGCGAGAAGGATATCATCAACATACAATAAGACTTGTGAACCACAAGGTGGATTAAATTTAGAAAGGTTTGCAGTCATAGCCTGAGAAAATATAGTTGGTGAATCAGTAAAGCCTTGAGGAAGGTGGGTATAAGTATACCTTTTACTTTCAAAAGTGAATGCAAACCAGTATTGTGATTTTTTATCTACAGGTATAGAGAAAAATGCATTTGCTAGATCCACTACTTTAAAATATTTCATCTTTGGTCACAGATTGTTAAGCAACGTGTGTGGATCTGGTACAAGTGGTACACGTGTTTGAACAGCTTTATTTACAGCTTGTAAGTCCTGCACCATTCTGAGATTGGACTTCGGGCTGTAAATGGACTGAGAAACAACAAAGTCCCTCCAATGTCCATATAAGTGAACCACATCGTAAAGTAGTGGTTTCAGGTAAATTTTGGCAACGGTCAAGGTCCAATGTCACATCTGTTAATGAAACTGCTATGGTTGTGTGAAGCTGGACAGGAGTGTCTAATTCTGTAATGTCCATGCCAGCACCAGTCAGTATGCTTCTAGCATCTGATTGCAGTTGTTTCATTTGGTCACCTTCAATGTTAAAGCCATACCAGTATCCTGGTGGGGTGACATAAAGTTGTCTTGCAGTTTCTGTTCTTAAAACTGTATAATCATCTTTCTTTCTGCCTATGGTCAAATCAAGATCATAAAGCAAGTCTCTTCCCAAAAGGTTCACTGGACAGGAAGGACAATGGATAAACTGAACTTTAGCAGTTTTTCCTGTATGAAGGTCCTTAACAGGTACGGGTCCAGTCAGAGATTCTGTGGTCAAATCTCCACTAGCAGACTTTACACAAATGGTGGATTTGGTTAACATTACCTGTTTTGGCACTTTATTCAGAGTGCTTCTAGTTGCACCTGTGTCCAATAGGAATTCAATCAGTTCACCATTTACATTTAGGACAATAGTTGGAGACTGGAGCATGGAGTTATAACAAATTTCAACAGGTGATTCATCATTTGGTAATGTTTGATCAGCTTTATGAGCCAACAATTTTTCTAGCATCACTTTTTGGTGCTCCATTGTCCCACTATCTTCCTGGTCTAGTCATGCGTGCTTTTTGTGGTCTTTATTGTGCCTTCTATGGGCTCCAGTGTGGTCCGGTGAGACATCTCTAACATGTCTGCGTCGCTCGTGGTCAGAGTCTGAATCAGAGTCAGCCTCCTCATCCATCTATGGGTGGGCCACACAGTCAGGGTAATGAAATTAACAATATATGAATAAATAAATAAATAAATAGGATTTAATTTAAAAAGCCACTTAAAGTGATTACAATTCAGCACATCCTCTCATTAGTAAAAAGCGATTTTCTGTTATTTTGAATAATAAATTAAGAATTTCAGCTTTTGAAGTAACGGGTTTAACTGTACTTGTGTTACGGATAACAGATAAAAAGATATATAAAAAAGATAGATATAAGCAAAAATATAAATAAACAGGTAGTGCACGTGCCTCACAGCAAGGATGTCTCCGGTTCGATTCCCGGGTCTGGCAGGGCCTTTCTGTGTGAAGTTTGCATGTTCTTCCCGTGCATGCGTGGGTCCTCTCCCGGCACTCCGGCTTCCTCCCACAGACCAAAAACATGCTCATTAGGTTAATTGGTCACTCTAAATTGCCCTTAGGTGTGAGTGTGAGCATGAATGGTTGTCTGTCTCGATATGTTGCCCTGCAATCGATGGCGGCTGGTTCAGGGTGTACCCCGCCTCTCGCCCAATGACAGCTGGGATAGGCTCCAGCCCCCCGCAACCCTGAAAGGGATAGTCGGTATAGAAAATTAATGAATGAATGAATAATGTGAATAAGTTCAAAAGGGTTCAAGAGTTAATTAACTGCAATGGATTATTCAGTGAATGAACTGTCTAATTATAGATTTATAAGATGGTTATTCAGGTGTCTGAATATAAAGAAACTGTTTTGATTATTAAAAGAAGTTCAACAGAAAGAATCAGCAGCACTGATGCTGCAGTGAGAGGACACACTGACGTTAGTGCTATGTGTCCTAAAAATACAATCTCCGATGTTTCTCTCACAAAACTGGATTTTCTGATCTCAAATTGATAAAACATAAAACACGTTTTGCCTTAATTCTGTTCTGCAGAGCCTCAGGTCTGACGCACCTCCACTGTACCTGGTTCTGGATCTGGTCAGCTGCAAGGTCATCAGCTGAGACCACACTGACTGACCCAGAGCGCCTCCTGGTGGTGGGCAGGGAACAGAGACGTCCCCCCCACTCTCCCTGCAGCTAACATTAATCAGGGGGTGTCCTCCACTCCTTGTCCCGTCTTGTCGACTCCCTGCTCGCCTTGTGCAGTCCAGCTCCTCGACATCCCAGAGCTTTGTGTGTATTGTCCTGTGCCCAGAAGATCTTCTGGTTCCCACCTCCACCAGGAAAAGCTTCACCCTCTATCTCCTCCTCCCAGGGCACTGTGAGCTCCACCAGGAGATTTTCCAGCTGAAGACCACGGCACCATACCAGGCCGCAGGGTGGTCAAAATATTTCCCAAAACTGAACTGAATTTTCCGCTTAAAATGAAAATACACGCTGTTATTTTCTTATCAAAGGTTCATTATAGAATTTGGATGGACGCAGGCTTGTCAAAATGACAGCTTTGACGGCAGGGCTGCAGGTTCAAGCCCAGCTTATAGAACTTTTGATCTTAGATTAGGTTAGACAGTACTTTATTAATCCCTTGGGAAGATTCCCTCAGGGAAATTAAGATTGCAGCAGCAGAATTGTACAGCAGATGAACAGATATACAAATAAGATAGACATAAATAAATATGAATGAAAATATGGCTACTGGCTGGCTACTGCTCCTTCCCATCCTCTGTCTTCCTGTTACCCCCACCCCCCACCACCAAGTTAGGAGTTGTACAGTCTGATGGCCTAAAAGGACTTAAGAGTTTTGTATTTGCAGCTTTGTCCCTGAGGGGAGATATCCGGAGGCGGACAGAAGCAGGTGCACATGGTGCCACAGAAAGCCTCGTAATTAACCCACTTACAGGGGAAAAAAATACTCAAAACTCTGTTGGCTCTGCAATACTCTACTGTGAGATTCATTAAAGTGTCCAACTTTTCCTCCACGAAGCTCCTGTGTGTTTTATTTTGTGAAGCAGTGGGCCCGTGGGTATTTAGTCACAGTTGCTCTATATCTAGAGGTCCTGCTCAAGGGTTCACTCTCACCTGGCTGTGGAGGAAAGCCCGCAGAGTGACCTTCCTCAGCCAGAGAGGAGAGTGTTGGTCACTCCTTATTTTGGTGTTTTTCCATCCCTGACACAAAAAAACAGAGATGAAAAATCACCTCCAGGCTACATGCCAAAGTTTGAGCCACTAAACTCAGGATTTACAGTCAAAGTGATGAGTCCTGACTGAGCCGTTGATAATTACGATGATGGAGGTGAAGAGAGGGATCAGCTTTATTAAAATCACCTCAGACCAGGAGTCACCAACCTTTTTGAGCCTGAGAGCTACCCTAAAGTTGAGGAGTAGTGTGGAGGGCTACTTGCAAGATTTTATGTTCTTAAATCAAATAAATTTTATAATTTACCTTAAAATAATAGATTTAATGCATTTGATAGGCTGCAAATGACACTTTATGTTCACGTTTTTACTTTTAATGATTTCTGACAATAACTATTCCCACAGATTATTAAATTATATGAGAACATTATACTTACATGCATGATCAATTATTTATCTCTCTGTTAAACATCGATGTACAACAGTCAAAGGTTTTTTTTTGTACAAGTAAAACATAAGGGCTCTGGCTAATACCAGTGGTGTTAGAGATGTGGCGTGAGCAATGCTGTGAACTTTGACCCCATGCAGGTCAAAATTTAGGAAAAAAACAGGTTGTTTAAAACTTGATGCACATGTTACATGTTATTTTTGTATTTGTGAAGTGTGATTTATAAGCAGATCATCAAATTAAAAAAAAATAGTTATCTGGTGGTAGCTTGTGTTATTTTTAAAATGAGGCACCTCATTGGCTCCTTGCGGCCTACCAGGTGCTGGTGGGCACCATGTTGGGCACCCCTGCCTCAGACGGTGAGTCTGTCAGCTGAGAGACCATCTGAAGGCTTAAGAGCTGTCGTCCTGCATCATGAGGCAAACATCAGGAAATCTCATCAGTCTAATGGAGGCAGTGAACTATCACTCTGATGGGGGGGGGGGCCTGGAGGAGGGGCAGCAGGGGCCTGAGCATGGGGGAGGGCGCGGGCTCTCAGATGATAGGCTATGACAGGCGATACTGTGCAGGACAGGATCCAGGCCGGTCTTTGTGCTCTGGAGTAGAGGTGTGGAGCTCAGCCTGCTGAGGTAGAGGCCGGAGCCCTGATCAGACGCTGCTCTCTGCTGGTGAACAGACATTAGCACAGCAGAGGGGATTATTTTAATGTACAATTAAAAATAAATATTCCTTAAAGGAGTTCATCCACATGTGAGCTTTGTTACAGCTCACGTGTTTTTTTTAATTAATGATCTGATATTCAGGCCTCAGCTTTTGGGTTTTTATGTCTGAAAGTAAGATGTTCATCATGGATGTTACTACACATTTTTGCCACTATAAATGATAATGATGATAATAACTTCATTTTTTTGGCAGCTTTAAAAACAGAAGTTTACAAAGTAAACAGACAAAACAAAGACACAAACCCAGGGAACAATAAAATAAACATAAACTGTTGATCAGAAAGAGAAAATCACAAAAGAGTCAAACAAGAGGGAAGGAACTAAAATCAAACTCAGAAGTAAAAGGAAATTAAAGCAGATGAAAGGAATTAAACTGTAAACTAAGAAGTAATATATTAATATACTTTATTAGCATGAAAAAAATGTCAACATGAGTTTTATAAATAAAGAAGATTTTAAAAAAACGATGATAATAATGATAAGAATAACACACAATAAAACAATAAATGGATCAATAAATAATGAATTTCATCAGAGAGACTGGAAGATTAGAGAAAATAAATGAAAACAGCCCCCATTTCTGTGGAACAGCCTGCCTGCAGACCTGAGGACAGCACACAGTGTCAGTATATTTAATGATGATTGTTTTTTAAATTTTTACTTTTTCATCTTGCTTTTAAATAATTTCTTACCCATTTTAAAATGTTTTATTGAATCATATATTATATTGTTTGTTTTATCATGCTTAACACACAATCTTTTATTATTCATCCACTACTATTGCTCTAGTATTACTTTCCTGTATTTAATTCTATTATGACTTCTATTCTGTTTTATTTTTTCTCTTTTATCTCCAGTGTTTTCTCATTTTTAACTCATGATGGTCTTTTCACTGTCCCTTGCTCACACACACAACGTTCTGTTAAATCAAGATCTTTTATTATTATTTTTTAGTCTATTATATATATTCATGTGTTATTTATTTAATTATTCTATTGATTTATTATTATTATTATTATCATTATTAATTGGTTTGTTTGAGTTTGTTCTTATTATTGTTATTTAAGTTACTTTCTTATACTTGTTCTCTGTTTACATAAAGCACTTTGTGCTACATATGTTGTATGAAAAGTACTATACAAATAAAGTTGATTGATTGATTTATTGAGCTAAAAAAAATGAAAAGATAAAAACTGGACCAAGAAAGAAGAGAAACCAGTGAAGGGAACAGGAGCTAAAGAGAATAACAGTAAATGACTATATAACTGTGAAATAAATCAACAGATGAAATAGGATCACATGAATAATTAACAGGAATAAATAAGTTAATGAGCAAGTAAATCATCATTAGATAGAAACGAGTTTGAAGAAGTGACTCAGTGATTCTGAATAAGCTACTCAAACACACTTAGATTTAAGTTCCCTAATTTCATAAAGGTCAGATTTGAGCTTCAAAGTATAAAATAAAAATGCAGCTCCTGTCTGAAATCAATATGTCTCATCAAATTCTAGGATTAGTTGGTTTAACTTTAAAAAAAATGACCTGAGCCTGCTGTGATGGGGTGGCACTGTGGTGCAGCAGGAGGTGCATGTACCCCATAGCGAGAAGGTTGCTGGTTCGATCCCCATGCATGCGTGCGCTCTCTCTGGGCACTCCTGCCTCCTCCCACAGACCAAAACCATGCTCGTTAGATTGACTGGAGAGTCTAAATTACCCTCAGGTATGAGTGTGAGCGTGAATGGTTGTCTGTCTCTGTATGCGGCCCTGGATGATTTGTATAGATGATGCTTTGTTGCTTGTGTGAATCTAAGAGTTTATCAGAATAAACCATTATTACAGAACATAAGTGAGGCCCTGGGCCAGTGTCAGCATCATTTCAGGAGGATATGATGAGGTTTAGAGGAGCTTCAGCCTCCCTCACAGGCTCTAAAACCTCCTGTCAGTTTCTTTGGAGTGAACTGGACCTCACCCCCCCTCCGACGCTACACTAATGGAACAGCCGAAGAAGTCGTTTCAGTCACGTGACCAGCTCAGCCGGTCGCTCTTCCTGGAGTACTTCAGAGCCGGATTGTCTCTGTCTCCAAAGTCCTCACTGATTTAAGGTCTGGAAGGGATCTAAACTCACGGGGATCCCTGTGAGCTGGACTAAAACCGTCCTGAGCGCCAGACTGACCCGGAAGTGAACAGGTCACCTCAGGTAATCATCGGCTAATGCTAATGCTAATGCTAACAGTCCACCGGAGTGACCTGCAGTGACAGCTGGGACAGAGACACTTCCTGCTCTCATCACCCTCCAGGGGCTGGGACACCTCAGGGACAGGCACCATCAGCACCATGGCTCACCTGCTCACCTCCGCGAGGACACCTGCTCACCTGGTCCACCTCAGGTCCGCTGCTCTGGGGGTCTGGAAGAGGCCCTACAGCAGCTCAGGGGGGTCCGCAGTAGAGTACCTTCACCGGAGTGTGGTCCCCTCCATGCACTACCAGAAGAGCTTACCCAGGTGAGAACTGCCTCATAACTGATCTCAGAAGGGCCTCGTACTGGGCTCAGAAGGACCTCATACTGGTCTCAGGGAGAATCATACTGGTCTCAGAGGGGCCTAATACTGATCTCAGAGGGGAATCATACTGGTCTCAGATGGGAATCATACTGGTCTCAGAGGGGCCTAATACTGATCTCAGAGGGGCATCATACTGGTCTCAGGAGGGCCTCATACTGATCTCAGATGGGAATCATACTGGTGTCAGAGGGGCCTAATACTGATCTCAGAGGGGCATCATACTGGTCTCAGATGGGAATCATACTGGTCTCAGAGGGGCCTAATACTGATCTCAGAGGGGCATCATACTGGTCTCAGAGGGGAATCATACTGGTCTCAGAGGGCCCTCATACTGATCTCAGAGGAGAATCATACTGGTCTCAGATGGGAATCATACTGGTCTCAGAGGGGCCTAATACTGATCTCAGAGGGGCATCATACTGGTCTCAGAGGGGAATCATACTGGTCTCAGGAGGGCCTCATACTGATCTCAGAGGGGAGTTATACTGGTCTCAGATGGGAATCATACTGGTCTCAGAGGGCCCTCATACTGATCTCAGAGGGGAGTCATACTGGTGTCATAAAGATAATTATACCCCCATTTTGTTCTGTATTTATCAAAGATCATGTCAGGTGTGAGTGAACGCTGTCTCTGTGTCTGTGTGGACCGTAAAAGAGTTTCTCAGGTAAGTAGGTGAACTGTGAAGATTTGGTTTGAATGTAGGTGAAAGTGCACGAGCTGTTAATCCACTGGCGGCCTCCAGGGGGCGGTGAGGGCACTGCCGTCTCCTTTTAGAGCTGCCTCGTTATTTTTAAATAACAACAGATAAGTCATCAGTCAACATAAATATACATGAAGTGCATCATATAACAATTAAACATCACAATAAAGACGTTATAATTATCAAAAGGGAGAGAAATATAAAGGCAAAGCATCAAGAAACATCAAACAACAACAACAACAATAATAATACAGTATTTATATATTCATTATAATGATGTGTAACCATTCAGTCAACCAGAGGCGGACATGAATATTTAATAATAACATATACAGATGTACAGTTTTTATTGCTCTGCAGTTTTCTGACACAGCAGAGTCCACATTATTGTTCTTTTCTGAATAAAATAGTCAGTGTGGAGGAAAAGAACATCAGTGAATATGATGTTAGGCCAAAATAAAGAAAAGGGTGACGATGAAGAGTTTATTAGTGTACTTGGCCTGTAGTCAAAAATACCAAAAATAAGATCGTTAAAGAACGGAAAAATGTGCTGTGATTAAATTTAAGATTTTTGGTTTGTTGATTCAGTAACTGAAGATTACCAAATTCTGTGAGAGGAGATTTTAACAGAATTATTGCAGAGCAAACACTTCAGGTCAATATTTTACTATGGGAGGTGTTGGGATGATGTTTATGTTATGATAATACACTATGTGTATATATATATATATATATATATATATATATATATATATATAAATATATATATATATATATATATATATATAAATATATATATACACACACATGTATATATGTGTATGTATATGTATACATACGCTGCGCTCTCTTGCAGGTTCAGACAGGCTTTTTTTCTTTTTTCTCATGTAAGTGAGAAGCACTGGCAGGCTGGCAGCACGCACGCACTGTGATGATCAGCTACCTATAAAAAAATACACTTGAAAAAACAGGGGGGCAGTTTGAGCCTGCAATTTAAATGTGCCAAATAAACATATTTTTTTTATCAAACATGTCATTTCTTTAATGGAATGTAGCCTTTCCCATCTACCTCGGTCTAAATGATCGGACATGTAATGTTGTAATGGATAAATAAACAGCTTCATGCTGGTTTAATCCATGCAGGCTAGTCTGCAGGCTCTTTTTTGACAATGACCTTTGGAAGATAAGGGTTCTCTCTTCAAGATATAAACCTGAGTGCTTTTTGGCCGGGCTGGGGAACAGTGGTGAGAGACTTGACTTGACTTAACCTGTGACTAGGCTTGACCTGACAACCTGTGACTCGACTTGACTTGACTTGCCCACAACAGAAAAAAACTTGGGACTTGCAGGAGACTTGGACCAAATGACTTGACACTCGCTTGGGATTCAGATCAGAGGGACTTGGGCAATTGTCTGATACATTCTAAAGCATTTATAACACATAATAAACAATATTACAATTCATTTTAGCTAGATTATAAGTCATTAAAGCAGTAATTAGATGATTTAATTGAAGTGGAAAAAATAATTTCCACTGAAGACAAGAAAAGCAAAGAAAATGCTTTTCACATTTAATTAAAATATTTTTATGATCAACATTTCAAACTATCATACCTCAAATTAAGACAATGTATATTTTCTGTAAACACAAATACTCAAATAGAGGTCTCCATAGAATTTGGCGGTTTAAGTCTTTAAAATTAAAAATTTGATATTTAATTTTAAAAATGTAATAAAAGCTTGATAAAGCTGACGATAAAAAGAGGAATTTCTGAAATGAATCTTGCTGTGAAAAAAAAATCAGTTGCTGAATAAAAGCTGCATATATCTGAATCCTAAACATGGACAGTAATAAAATGTAAAAACAAATCATTATGAAATGTTTGACCATGTGTCAGATTTAATACTGTAAAGCATCAGGGATGTTCATAATATCTTAAAGGTAAATGCACAATAAAACTGACTGTAAGAATGTTTATTACTCATTATGAACAGCATTATTATGACTTATGATTATAATCATTATAAACTAACAGGAGTGGTTATAACCGTTATTACAGAGCATCATAGGTGTATTACAGTATCTTATAAACGTGCTTATAACCTGTTTATGATGCATTTTAAGGCAGAGCCTTATAGAAAGTGAATCTGAAACTTCTCCTAATGATCGATAAAGTGGACTTAATGTGACCAAACAAACATCTGAGACTGAAGCCTGATCTTCACATCTTCATTCACGACTGATGTTTGTGAAATGGGCAGATGCTGACGCTAAACTGAAAACCTCATAATGGACTCCAGACCACCTGGATCCTGTGCTTCTGTGCTCTCCTCCTCGTCTCTTGAATTTCCAAATGTATAATGAACTCTGAAACAGGACTTTGGATGTTTTTCCATCATATTCAAGTTTATCTGCTTCTGTAATAAAACTGTTTTACTACATTGACCTTGCTTTTATATCACCTTCTCTAAAGGAGAACAGTACAGAGCAATCTACTGAGACATAAGTTACAATCTATAATAATTATAAAACAGATTTTTTATATTTATGCTTTTTTCAGTTTTTGTTCTGCCCTCCTCATCCCAGATTTCCTTGACTCCTACAGAGTCTCAGGTGGACTCATCCTGAAAGACAGTGTTACACTGATCCAGTATTTCACTATTATAACCCTGATTTATCTTCTTTGTTAAGGCTTCCTGTCCAGTATTTTACTAATATAACCCTGATTTATCTTCTTTGTTAAGGCTTCCTGTCCAGTATTTTACTAATATAACCCTGATTAATCTTCTTTGTGAAGGCTTCCTGTCCAGTATTTTACTAATATAACCCTGATTTATCCTCTTTGTGAAGGCTTCCTGTCCAGTATTTTACTAATATAACCCTGATTTATCTTCTTTGTTAAGGCTTCCTGTCCAGTGTTTTACTAATATAACCCTGATTTATCTTCTTTGTTAAGGCTTCCTGTCCAGTGTTTTACTAATATAACCCTGATTTATCTTCTTTGTGAAGGCTTCCTGTCCAGTATTTTACTAATATAACCCTGATTAATCTTCTTTGTGAAGGCTTCCTGTCCAGTATTTTACTAATATAACCCTGATTTATCTTCTTTGTGAAGGCTTCCTGTCCAGTATTTTACTAATATAACCCTGATTTATCTTCTTTGTTAAGGCTTCCTGTCCAGTATTTTACTAATATAACCCTGATTTATCTTCTTTGTTAAGGCTTCCTGTCCAGTATTTTACTAATATAACCCTGATTTATCCTCTTTGTGAAGGCTTCCTGTCCAGTATTTTACTAATATAACCCTGATTTATCTTCTTTGTTAAGACTTCCTGTCCAGTATTTTACTAATATAACCCTGATTTATCTTCTTTGTGAAGGCTTCCTGTCCAGTATTTTACTAATATAACCCTGATTTATCTCTTTGTGAAGGCTTCCTGTCCAGTATTTTACTAATATAACCCTGATTTATCTTCTTTGTTAAGGCTTCCTGTCCAGTATTTTACTAATATAACCCTGATTTATCTTCTTTGTTAAGGCTTCCTGTCCAGTATTTTACTAATATAACCCTGATTTATCTCTTTGTTAAGGCTTCCTGTCCAGTATTTTACTAATATAACCCTGATTTATCTCTTTGTTAAGGCTTCCTGTCCAGTATTTTACTAATATAACCCTGATTTATCTTCTTTGTTAAGGCTTCCTGTCCAGTATTTTACTAATATAACCCTGATTTATCTTCTTTGTGAAGGCTTCCTGTCCAGTATTTTACTAATATAACCCTGATTTATCTTCTTTGTTAAGGCTTCCTGTCCAGTATTTTACTAATATAACCCTGATTTATCTTCTTTGTGAAGACTTCCTGTCCAGTATTTTACTAATATAACCCTGATTTATCTTCTTTGTGAAGGCTTCCTGTCCAGTATTTTACTAATATAACCCTGATTAATCTTCTTTGTGAAGGCTTCCTGTCCAGTATTTTACTAATATAACCCTGATTTATCTTCTTTGTTAAGGCTTCCTGTCCAGTCTCTTCACTGATATAACCCTGATTTATCTTCTTTGTTAAGGCTTCCTGTCCAGTATTTTACTAATATAACCCTGATTTATCTTCTTTGTTAAGACTTCCTGTCCAGTATTTTACTAATATAACCCTGATTAATCTTCTTTGTTAAGGCTTCCTGTCCAGTATTTTACTAATATAACCCTGATTAATCTTCTTTGTGAAGGCTTCCTGTCCAGTGTTTTACTAATATAACCCTGATTAATCTTCTTTGTTAAGGCTTCCTGTCCAGTGTTTTACTAATATAACCCTGATTTATCTTCTTTGTTAAGACTTCCTGTCCAGTATTTTACTAATATAACCCTGATTAATCTTCTTTGTTAAGGCTTCCTGTCCAGTATTTTACTAATATAACCCTGATTAATCTTCTTTGTTAAGGCTTCCTGTCCAGTATTTTACTATTATAACCCTGATTTATCCTCTTTTTTAAGGCTTCCTGTCCAGTCTCTTCACTGATATAACCCTGATTTATCTTCTTTGTTAAGGCTTCCTGTCCAGTATTTTACTAATATAACCCTGATTTATCTTCTTTGTTAAGGCTTCCTGTCCAGTCTCTTCACTGATATAACCCTGATTTATCTTCTTTGTTAAGGCTTCCTGTCCAGTATTTTACTAATATAACCCTGATTTATCTTCTTTGTTAAGGCTTCCTGTCCAGTATTTTACTAATATAACCCTGATTTATCTTCTTTGTGAAGACTTCCTGTCCAGTATTTTACTATTATAACCCTGATTTTTCTTCTTTGTTAAGGCTTCCTGTCCAGTATTTTACTAATATAACCCTGATTTATCTTCTTTGTGAAGGCTTCCTGTCCAGTATTTTACTAATATAACCCTGATTTATCCTCTTTGTGAAGGCTTCCTGTCCAGTATTTTACTAATATAACCCTGATTTATCTTCTTTGTTAAGGCTTCCTGTCCAGTCTCTTCACTGATATAACCCTGATTTATCTTCTTTGTTAAGACTTCCTGTCCAGTATTTTACTAATATAACCCTGATTTATCTTCTTTGTTAAGGCTTCCTGTCCAGTATTTTACAAATATAACCCTGATTTATCTTCTTTGTTAAGGCTTCCTGTCCAGTCTCTTCACTGATATAACCCTGATTTATCTTCTTTGTTAAGGCTTCCTGTCCAGTCTCTTCACTAATATAACCCTGATTTATCTTCTTTGTTAAGACTTCCTGTCCAGTATTTTACTAATATAACCCTGATTAATCTTCTTTGTTAAGGCTTCCTGTCCAGTATTTTACTAATATAACCCTGATTTATCCTCTTTGTTAAGGCTTCCTGTCCAGTATTTTACTATTATAACCCTGATTTATCCTCTTTTTTAAGGCTTCCTGTCGAGTCTCTTCACTAATATAACCCTGATTAATCTTCTTTGTGAAGGCTTCCTGTCCAGTATTTTACTAATATAACCCTGATTTATCTTCTTTGTTAAGGCTTCCTGTCCAGTATTTTACTAATATAACCCTGATTTATCTTCTTTGTTAAGGCTTCCTGTCCAGTCTCTTCACTGATATAACCCTGATTTATCTTCTTTGTTAAGGCTTCCTGTCCAGTATTTTACTAATATAACCCTGATTTATCCTCTTTGTGAAGGCTTCCTGTCCAGTATTTTACTAATATAACCCTGATTAATCTTCTTTGTTAAGGCTTCCTGTCCAGTCTCTTCACTGATATAACCCTGATTTATCTTCTTTGTTAAGGCTTCCTGTCCAGTATTTTACTAATATAACCCTGATTTATCTTCTTTGTTAAGGCTTCCTGTCCAGTGTTTTACTAATATAACCCTGATTTATCTTCTTTGTTAAGGCTTCCTGTCCAGTATTTTACAAATATAACCCTGATTAATCTTCTTTGTTAAGGCTTCCTGTCCAGTATTTTACTAATATAACCCTGATTTATCTCTTTGTGAAGGCTTCCTGTCCAGTATTTTACTAATATAACCCTGATTTATCTTCTTTGTTAAGGCTTCCTGTCCAGTCTCTTTACTAATATAACCCTGATTTATCTTCTTTGTTAAGGCTTCCTGTCCAGTATTTTACTAATATAACCCTGATTTATCTTCTTTGTTAAGGCTTCCTGTCCAGTGTTTTACTAATATAACCCTGATTTATCTTCTTTGTTAAGGCTTCCTGTCCAGTATTTTACAAATATAACCCTGATTAATCTTCTTTGTTAAGGCTTCCTGTCCAGTCTCTTCACTGATATAACCCTGATTTATCTTCTTTGTGAAGACTTCATGTCCAGTATTTTACTAATATAACCCTGATTTATCTTCTTTGTTAAGGCTTCCTGTCCAGTATTTTACTAATATAACCCTGATTAATCTTCTTTGTTAAGGCTTCCTGTCCAGTATTTTACTAATATAACCCTGATTTATCCTCTTTTTTAAGGCTTCCTGTCCAGTATTTTACTAATATAACCCTGATTAATCTTCTTTGTGAAGGCTTCCTGTCCAGTATTTTACTAATATAACCCTGATTTATCCTCTTTGTGAAGGCTTCCTGTCCAGTATTTTACTAATATAACCCTGATTTATCTTCTTTGTTAAGGCTTCCTGTCCAGTCTCTTCACTGATATAACCCTGATTTATCTTCTTTGTGAAGGCTTCCTGTCCAGTATTTTACTAATATAACCCTGATTTATCTTCTTTGTTAAGGCTTCCTGTCCAGTCTCTTCACTGATATAACCCTGATTTATCTTCTTTGTTAAGACTTCCTGTCCAGTATTTTACTAATATAACCCTGATTTATCTTCTTTGTTAAGACTTCCTGTCCAGTATTTTACTAATATAACCCTGATTTATCTTCTTTGTTAAGGCTTCCTGTCCAGTGTTTTACTAATATAACCCTGATTTATCTTCTTTGTTAAGACTTCCTGTCCAGTATTTTACTAATATAACCCTGATTTATCTTCTTTGTTAAGGCTTCCTGTCCAGTATTATACTAATATAACCCTGATTTATCTTCTTTGTTAAGACTTCCTGTCCAGTTTTTTACTAATATAACCCTGATTAATCTTCTTTGTTAAGGCTTCCTGTCCAGTATTTTACTAATATAACCCTGATTAATCTTCTTTGTGAAGGCTTCCTGTCCAGTATTTTACTAATATAACCCTGATTAATCTTCTTTGTGAAGGCTTCCTGTCCAGTGTTTTACTAATATAACCCTGATTTATCCTCTTTGTGAAGGCTTCCTGTCCAGTATTTTACTAATATAACCCTGATTTATCTTCTTTGTTAAGGCTTCCTGTCCAGTATTTCACTGATATAACCCTTATTTATCTTCTTTGTTAAGGCTTCCTGTCCCAAAGATGGAGGACACCATCAGGAGGTACTTAGCTGCCCAAAAGCCTCTGTTGGATGAAGAGCAGTTCAAGTAAGTGCTGAGCCATTAAACCTTCATTGTATATTTACCAATAATTTCTGGCACATTGGATTTTATCAGCAGCATTTCTGGTTGTGCACTCGTAGAACCACAGAGAAGCTCGCCCTGGACTTCCAGAACGGTGTGGGTAAACAGCTGCATGAAGATCTGGTCACTCAGGACAAAAACAACAAGCACACAAGCTACATCTCAGGTACATGTTCCTGTCTGTGCCTGAACTTAACAAATCGTTTTTTTCCTTTAAGGGAAAGTTTATCTGTATTTAAACATTTTACTCTAAATTACAGTAGAGGAAACTTCATGTGCTTTTGCATTAAGCTAGATATACCTGCAGTTAACTATTCAGACTCATGATTCAGAGTGCCGGCTGTGCTTGTTGTCCAGAATTAACATGACACAGATGTGTACTGCAGTCACGTCACCAGTAGGATCAGTGTGGAGCGGAGGAGAGAGGACAGACTGACCACAGAAACAACAAGAACAGACAAACTGATAAATCAAGATCACGATCATCAACATGTGAATAAGGAGACTGAACAGACACAAACATGACTGATCATCAGCTGATGAGGAGAAATCCTCCTGCAGAAGGAAACAAGGACATAAGTTTGGTGTTATAACTGAACTGGTGACCATGTTCATTGGTGACTTGGAATTGACTCCATGGTTGGCTTTGTCCATAGATGTTTGTGTCAGCTTGCTTTCTTTGTCTGTATTTTCTCAAATATAAACTAATGATAGTTGATACATTGATTAATAAAAGTGAAGCAATGAAGGGGACACAGTCGGCTGCATCAGTTAACACGGTAACTCTTTACCCCATAACACCGAGACAGTTCTGATGGTGCACAGAGGAAATTAAGAGAGTTCATGATGAAGCTGATGGTGAGGTCTGACTGCTGCTCTTCAGTTGTTAACCAGTATTTGATGATTTTGATTATTGGTGTTTATTTTGGTACTTTTAAGAATTAACGCCATGTTTGCAGTTTACTTCTGACACAACAGGTAGTTACATACAGCCTGAGGTCTCTAGTGATGTCCTCCAGTAACATGCGTCACATATACCGCTTTCCCAGTAAAATTAGCGGGTAAACAGGGTTTTTTTCAACGCAGGTTTTTTCAACATGGGTTAACCTGCTAACAATCAGCAAGTGGCTCCTTTCCCATTGGCAGCAGACCTGGGTCTAATCGCCAGCAGGCGAGCTGCGTGGCTGTTTTTTTCCTCTGGTGCGTCATCTGATGTCATCATGTTGATAACATCAGCATCAAAACATCATCAAACATGGCCATGTAAACAATGGAAAGGAGCATGGAAGCCATGGACATGGGGGTCAGCTGTTTTCCATACTTCCAAAACTCCAGCAGATCTGTACATTTGAGTAGTTTTGATGTGGACAGTGAGTCTGTGTTATCTCTGTGTATAAGCTCATGAACGATCTGTGTCACTGTATATAATGACTGTGATGAACTTTAGAATTATTGCCCCAAACCTCTGCACAGTCACTGAGGTATGGAAGAACCCTGGGCCCGTAGAGAAGGTCCAGAATATTCTCTGCTCTTTCAGTTATAAAACATAATGGCTTATGTTTTCTTTACCTGTCCCATATTTTTTTCCAGCTCCGTGGTTCGATATGTACCTCTCTGCACGGGACTCTGTGGTCCTTAACTTCAACCCCTTCATGAGCTTCAACCCTGACCCCAAGACCGAGTACAATGACCAGCTGGTGCGAGCGACAAACATGGTGTGTTCGGCGGTGCGCTTCATGAAAACGCTGCGCGCCGGATTGCTGGAGCCGGAGGTTTTCCATCTCAACCCAGCAAAGAGCGACACAGACGGCTTTAAGAAGTTCATCCGCTGGGTCCCGTCCTCTCTGTCCTGGTATGGGGCGTTCATGGTGAACGCTTTTCCTCTGGACATGTCTCAGTACTTTCGCCTTTTCAACTCAACTCGGATTCCCAGGAAGGGGCGAGACGAGCTGTTCACTGACGAGAAAGGGAAACATCTCCTGGTCATGAGGAAGGGAAACATGTACGTGTTTGACATTGTGGACAGAGACGGGAACTTGGTGAGTCCAGCAGAGATCCAGTCCCACCTGAAGTACATTCTGTCCGATGCCACACCGGCGCCTGCCTTTCCGCTCGGCGTCCTGACCAGTGAGAACAGAGATGTTTGGGCCGGGCTGAGGGACAAGCTGGTCGCAGCTGGAAATGCAGAGGACCTGCAGGTTGTGGACAGCGCTCTCTTCTGTCTCTCTCTGGACGATGAGACCATGAAGGACCACATCAACATTTCCCACAACATGCTGCATGGAGACGGCTGCAACCGCTGGTATGACAAGTCCTTCACCATCATCCTGACCAAAGACGGACAGGCGGCAATCAACTTTGAGCATGCCTGGGGTGATGGCGTGGCCGTCCTCCGCTTCCAGAACGAGATCTTTAAGGACACAACCGAGAAGCCGCTGGTCCACCCCGGCTCTGCTCCAGCTGCCGTAGATTCAGCCACAGCCGTGCGCAGGCTGCAGTTCAAGGTGAACGGCGAGCTGGAGGCCGGGATCAAGACGGCCAAGGAGAACTTTGATTCAGCTGTGTCAAAACTCACCATCGACGCCATGGAGTTCAGACAGGGTGGGAAGGAGCAGTTAAAGAAGAGCAAGCTGAGTCCGGATGCCATCGCACAGCTAGCCTTCCAGATGGGCTTCCTGAGGCAGTACGGGCAGACCGTGGCCACGTACGAGTCCTGCAGCACGGCAGCCTTCAAACATGGCCGCACAGAGACCATCAGGCCCGCCACTATGCACACCAAACAGTGTGCCCATGCCTTTGTCCATGAGCCCGGACAGCACAGCGTGGAGCAGCTACGGGGCATGCTCAATGAGTGCTCAAGTATCACGGACAACTGACCAAGGAGGCAGCCATGGGTAAGCAGACATTCATTCATGTTAACGAGTTTTCTGACGCCAAGACGATTAAAAACAGTGCTCGTAAGCTGAATCCCAACGGTCTAAAAGCTTCTTCAGGGACACTTTAGAAAGTTAAGTCCATAAAATGCCTGCAGAAGTACTCTCTTAAAGGGATGGTTCAGAATTTTTGAAGCATGACTGTGAGAGGATTTATGGCAAGAATTAAGATACGGGGGTGACAATAAGATACATAACAATAATATACTGGTAAGCATCCTACACCGCTTATCCCTTTTGGGGTCACAGGGGGCAGACATTGGGCAAGAGGTAGGGTACACCCTGGACTGGTCACCAGTAAATCACAGGGCCACGTAGACAGACAGACAACCATTCAGGCTCACACTAATACCTAAAGGCAACATAGAGCCATCATTAACCTTATGAGCATGTTTTTGGTCTGTGGGAGGAAGCTGGAGAACCCACGCATGCACAGGGAGAGCATATAAACTCCACGCAGAAAGGCCCTGACCAACACAGGGATCGAACCAGCAACCTGCTCTGAAGCACGTGCACTACCTGTGGCACCACCATGCCGCCCCATAAGCAGGATGATATGCCATACTTTTTTACTAACTAAATAGACTCTTTTTATTTTTTAACAGAACCAACGAACTCCAGTTTAATAAGAGCAGGTGCCTGAACATGTCAGCTGAACAGGCCCAGCATCAGACCTACACTCATGTTTTTACTCTGAAGTGTGTCCCCAGGACTTCAGCTGTGGGACTGACCTGCTAATATGTATTTATTATACCCCAGATGTTTTTATTTCACCATTTTGTCAGCATCGCTTTTATTTTTCAAGTATAAATCACAGTAAAAAATCAAAAAGTTCACATCTTAATTTAATATTTACTGTCCTTCTGCAGGTTTTTCTATATTTAATGCAAACAACTTCTTTGCATTTCATACCTGTGTTTGAAAAGACATCAGTTCAACATTAGCGCTGGAATCAGAGGCTGATGCTCTCGTTTTAATGTCTGTTTCTGTCACTATCAGAGTAAAGAGAGACTCTAAGCACAGAAGACTTCATGTCCACTAAAATGAAGAAAACATGTATATTTATCAGCATCTGATGAAAGGATTTTTTAGTATTTGTCAATCAGATCTGAATGAAGGCCTTTATCATGCATCCCGTGTTTTCTCATGAGCCATGCCCTGAGGCCCGTACGCCCTCGCGGTAATAAGACTGAAACAGGCCTTCACTGTTGTCAGTTTTATGAGGAGCTTGATAAATTATTTACATGAGAGTGAACAAGATTAAACAGGGTGAAGTGCAGATTTATAAACAACACGCCTCTGAGGACAAATATTATAAGATGGAATGTACTAGTGAGGGAAAGGCTTCTTCTTATTTCTTATCTTATGGTTTAACTGATTCTTTATAGTGATGCATACGTGGATTTAATATTCAGAACGTAAAAAGTCATTATTGTCTCCATCAGTATTTACGCCTTTTTTATTTTGAAAAGATTCCTCTTTTGCTTTTATTGTGAAACAGAAAATACGACAAAAAAATGATTCTGCAGTGAATTAAACTGAATCCTTTATTAAGTTAAGACATTTAGTAAAGAATGACTGAGTAATTTGATTTAACTACAAGAACTTTTAATATGCAACATGATTTTTGTGACATTAAAACGGAGTCATATGCTGTCTTCAAACTACAAACAGAACAGTGAGCTCTGTAAAGACCAAAATAAAAAAACATTCTCTCTCTTTATTCTTCCAAAATAAAGTCAGTTCTCTATAGGGCTGGGACCTGATCTGATTTTATACCAGAGCCGTCATCAGCTCTGCTTCTGATCCAGTGTTTTGATGATTCTCTGAATGATTCCTGTGAGTTTTCCATGTGGATAGGAGTCGGCCGACATGTTTCAGTGACCAGGTCAATCATGTCACTCTTGATATTAAATACTGTGGTGCATTGTTCATTATGAATACATGAAAACCATGAATGAAATCACATTTTAAGTGATGATGAAGTGCTGAATAATATTTTAACAGTCAGTGTCACAGTTTAAACTGGAGCTTCATTAACCCTCAGAGTGTGATAATAACATTATGATATTCTGATATTGTTATTATTATTTACTCTGTGCTGACGGCTTCTCTCCTTCCACCAGGTCAAGGTTTTGACCGTCACCTGTTCGCCATGCGATACCTGGCCAGCTCGCAGGGTCAGCCTCTGCACAGCCTGTACACGGACCCCGCCTACGCTGCCATCAACCACAATATCCTCTCCACCAGCACCCTCACCAGTCCAGCCGTGAGCCTCGGTGGCTTCGCCCCTGTGGTGCCGGACGGCTATGGCGTCGGCTATGGCGTCCACGACGACTGGATCGGCTGCAACGTCTCCAGCTACCCAGCTCGCAACGTCCACGAGTTCCTGCAGTGCGTTCACAAATCTCTGGAGGACATTTTCTCTGTGCTGGAGGGGAAAGCGCTCAGCTAAAGAAGTCGGTGTGTTTGTCACCAAAGATGAAGAAAATGCAGTTTTACCTGAGGGTGAAGCTAAAAGTGGTGTCATTCTGAGACCTGATCTGAAAGGCCATGCTCCACTGAAGAGGAGGAAATCTATTTTTACACAGAAACGAAATGACGGTGCTGAAATGTTTGGAGAATTAAAAACTTGTCATAGGTTAAGAACTGAAATGTAATGTTTGTTGGAGGTGTGATACAGATATTTTTCAATTTGTTTAATATTAATCACATGCATCATCCTAAAACTGTCCGGGTCATCCAGATAATAAATCATGAAAGTGTGGATCTATTTGTGTCTGAACTTAACAACCATGTCCGCTCAGAATACAGCAATCAGCAGGATCAAGCATCTGTTGGTTTGATCGATGGGTCACATTGACGTCAGCACTCTTAGCTCTGTGAATAAGGCTCATGCAGTCGGGCTCTTCCTGTGCCTTATCAGAGTGTGAATTTAATCACTGTAACAGCGTCTAATTATCACTGTCATTTTCAGCCTTATTGATGTGAATGTCTTTTGAAATAAAACCTTATTTAATATCATTTTCTCAATTGTCAGGAATATTATTTAGTTATTATTTGTGTAACCCACAGGGCCCCCTTTTTTTTGGGGGGGGGGGGGGGGGCACGCTCCACATTGATGCTGGAGTACCAGGGACATGAAATTTAGCACGGTGTAGCAGAGGCACGAGGAACCCTATTAGGTTTTTCTTTGGTGCAACATTCCCACAAATCAAACACCTTCTCCCATGTTTGGCCACCCAAGCAAACTAAAGTTTATTCAACAGGTCACATCTCTGGACCAATAAAATCCTTTTCTCCAAATCGGCAAATCAGTTCACATTATATTTTGACTTGTTAAAGGGTGGTGAGATCTGCTGTTGTCAGTTAGGGTCGGGGTTCACTGGTGCATCAGTGGTTAGGACTGATTAGACAGATAAATACTTTCTCAATCCTCTTGGGGAAATTCAGGGACCTTTGACCTTTGAAAGAGACCATCCATGACCCTGCCACAGCTTTAATATTTATATTAAAACAAATACACCAGTGACTGTGAGCTTGGCAACCAGACAATGACCACAAACTAGGCCTAAGATCTGAAACATCGCCACTAAGAACAACAGCCTTTCTGTCTTGAAATTCTGACCTTTGACTCCCGGAGGGGTTGCCTGGGCTCCAGCTTCTCACAGCCTCACGCTCATCAGCTCGCCCTGCAGCTCGCTCAGCATGTTTTTCTTTGGGCTGTCCTTCCAGCGGCCCACACACACACGCGTACAAATGTATATATATAGATGTATATACTGTAAATATACATATACACGTTTGGTTAAAAAATTAAAAGAACATACTCATAAATCATTTGAATAATAATTTTAGTTATTTCAGAATATTTCTTGATTAAAAAGAGAGTAATGAGCTAATATTGTCATTCCCTTTGTTACGTGTCAAAATCCCAATGTTTGCCAAAGCAGTCACCATATATTTACCAAACTGTTTAGCCCTAGCAGGTGTTAGCTGGGCCAAAAATTATAAAAATAAAACGAAACTAAGCATTTCAAAGAATTATAGGGTTGCATGATTTTGGATTTTAAATATCTGATATGTTGATATTTCTGAGCTTATTATCACCAATACCAGTCAAGAGCAGACAGCGTCCATTTCACTAACTAAAAAGCTCTCTGAAAGCTCAAACCTCCACAAAGGTAGCTCACATTTTGCTGTTATATCTATAAGCAATAGTTCCATGATAAAGTTACCATCATAATATGATTCATGACCCTGAACACTCACAGCTAGCACTCAGAATCATGTTGATATCATTATTACTTGGACAGTTATTGTGGAAAAACGATTGTTCACTAATGGCGGTTATCTGGATCACCACCAAAATCTAATCATTTTTAATTTGGGCCATTACCAACATCTCCTGAAAATTTTAGCAAAATCCATCCAGTAGTAGTGTAATCTTGCAAACAAACAAACAAACGCCGGCAAAAACATGGCCTCAATAAAAAGAGCACAGAGCGCCCCCTGAGTGAAGGAAACAAAATTCAGTAACATCAACTAGACATTGGACAGAAATACTCATGGAAAGAGACTTGAAGTGAGAATCTATCATATATGGTAGAATCTAAAAGTCTTCTTTAGTTTCTAAAACTCATGGACGGCTAGTGGCAGATGCAGATGTTAGCAGAGCAGAGTCTCCGAACAAGATGAAGGAATATGAGCACATGGATATGATCTGCTGGAGTTTGGAAATGAAGGTCAGACATCAGCAGAAATCAAACATCCTACAAACAGAGCCTGACAGGCTTTGTCAGCAGATCTTCAGATTCTCGGTGTTTCATTGATGAGGCTAAGTTGGAAATGCTGGAGCAGTCCTGAGGTCAAAGGTCACCGCCCTGCAGAGACGGAGGACCAAACTGAGCTCAGTTCTCTGCTCTTCGTGAAGCTGGTGTTTGGAGTGGTCTGGTGTCGATGGCGGCCGAGCGGAGCTTGGAAACGTGTTTGGAAGTGAAAGCAGCCGCGGAGCTCACCGCAGCCCCGCAGCCAGCTTCTCCATGGCAGCCTTTCGCTCCTCTGCTTTCTGCTGCGAGCGGCGCAGGACGTTCCTCAGCTCCTGGAGGTGGTCCAGAGTCCCCACCAGCTCTCCCTTCACTGTCTTCATCTGGCTCTCCAGCATCTGTGTGTGATGGAGGGAGTTCCTCCTGTAGCGTCTGCTGGAGCGCACCTTCTCCTCCAGGTCCTCCACTGAAAGGCACCAGCACACAGTCACCACACAGACAGGAGCATTTAGAGGTAAGTCTGACTCTGAGCTTGGTACATACCCATGTTCTCCTGGTAACCCATGCTGTCTGAGCCGGACTCTGTCTTCTTCTCCATCAGGCCCTTGGTCTGCTGCAGCATCTTCTCCATCTTCACCAGCTCAGCAGCCTTTGTGTCGCTGTCCCGCCGCATTTTTAACAAGTCCTGCTCCTTCTCTCTCAGCTCGCTGTGAAACTTACTCATGTTGAGTTTCTCAGATCCTCGCAGCACAAACGGAAACTTCGATCTGAAGAGACGCCTGCTGC
>JBAMNC010001453.1:497500-663819 GCA_037902135.1 Cetoscarus ocellatus
AACTGTCCAATGCATTATTAAAAACTGGAAGGATACTTGAAAATCATTGTCTTTGAGGAAGAAATGTAGTCAGAAAGAAATCCTGAATGATCGTGATCGGTGATCACTTAAAGCAGGGGTGTCCAAACTTTTTACATCGAGGGCCACATAAAAAGGAATACATGGACAACTGAGCCAATTGCTGCACCTCATTTTTAATTATCTTTTAAGTATTTAAGTTAAAGTTTTAGGGTTTAGAGGTGGGTTATCACTTGTCAAGGGGCCCTTGTAACCCTGGGCTATCACTGGATTTACACCTAGTCAGGGTAAGAATTACCTTCTGAGCAACAGAGATGGGAGACACTAACAGCTTATCTTCACTGTCAGACACAAAACATGAGTAAACTGCAAGAATGTTGGTGCTTGAAGATGAACATTGCAATATACTTTGTAAATGAGACCTTGTGACAAAGTAAATATGGCAGAAAATGTGCATGATTGATGGTATTTGCTGCTGTAATCAAAATGTCTTTATTCATTCAACTGTTTCAGGGGCCAATTCAAAATGAGCAGTGGGCCGCATTTGGCCCCCGGACCATAGTTTGGACACCCCTGACTTAAACGTTTGGCCAAATCAAATGGAAGAAAAACAACAGTAGAACTCAGGGGTATGTTTAATAGTGAAAGTCAGAGCATTTCCACACTCACAATGTGAAGGGAACTCAAGGGATTGGGACTGAACAGCTGTGTAGCCTCAAGAAAACCACTAATCATAAGGCTAACTGGAAAAAAGGCTTCAGTTTGCTAGGGAGCATAAAGATTGGACTCTGGAGGACTGGAAGAAGGTCATGTGGTCTGATGAGTCCAGATTTACCCTGTTCCAGAGTGATGGGAGCATCAGGGTAAGAAGAGAGGCAGGTGAAGTGATGCACCCATCATGCCTAGTGCCTACTGTCCAAGCCTGTGGGGGCATTGCTGTGATCTGGGGCTGCTGCAGTTGGTCAGGTCTAGGTTCAGCAACATTATGGCCCAAAGAATGAGGTCAGCTGACTACCTGAATATACTGAATGACCAGGTTATTCTATCAATGGATTTTTTCTTCACTAATGGCACGGGCATATTCCAAGATGACAATGACAGGATTCATGGGGCTCAAATAGTGAAAGAGTGGTTCAGGGAGCATGAGACATCATTTTCACACATGGATTGGCCACCACAGAGTCCAGACCTTAACCCCAGATAGATAGATTGATTGATAGATTGACTGATAGATTGATTGATTGATTAAGAGGCTTTAAATCTTCAGCGTTGTGTTCACAGCTTTACTCAGTTGCCCGACTGTAAAAAGCAACTTTAAAGGATTACCTGAGTCATTTTTTTTAAAACTTTGATTATTACTTGTCCATAACCTTGTGATTAGAGAGTATAGGCTGTGATCCTCCAGGTAAATGGCCCAGTTTCAAGTCCAACCTGTGGCTCCTTTAAAGCATGCTATCCCCTGCTCATCCTCTCCATTTCTTACTGTATATACGGTCTTACAGTAGTTAACAGTCTATCTTACAAAATGTACATTATTCTTGACGTTTGGGTTTTGATGACTATATAGTATATTGTTTTATACTGTAAATATAAAGATACTTTATTGATCCCCTTGGGGAAATTCAGGTGACCAGTAACTCAAAACAAGCTGAAAGTGCAGAATTATGTCATAAAAGCTGTTACCCTAATAAACCAGACAATGAGGTCACATTTATTTTCTTATTGTTCTCTTTCCTCAAACCAACTCACAGCAGTAAGTGGGGTAAAATGTTTCTTTACCTGAGGGCCACTCATCTGCCTGAAATTGAGGAAATGTATTTCATGTATTTAAACCTTTGAAAGGAGGTTTTAAGTAGTTTTCTTCTGTTTTTTTGTTCAGAGGCCAATAGTTGTAATTCCACAACAAAAACATTTAAAGGAATTAAAGCTGCCATTAACTGCTTCAAACTAGAGAGTCTTTGTGGACTGCAGCGAACATTTACAACCATACTAGACGTTCATTTAAGCAATTAAAACCCCCACCCTTCCCTCCTTTCTCTCAGGGGGTCCAAACTATGAGGAACCAACTGTTCCTTTATGTTCTCAACACAAGGTGCAGTGAGTAAAATCAACAGGATAACAAAACACGAGGGTTTATGCTGCACTGATTGTTTAGTTTGTGTCATTTTTTACTTCAGTGTAAATGTATGACTATGATTATGACAGCACAATACTTCATCATTCAAATCTGGACTTTACTGGACTAGACTTATCTCAAAGGTTCTTCACCTGTCATGCATCTCCTCCCCAAAAGAAAAGACGGAGGTTGCTGATGATCCGGGCAGCAGGACGGTCTTTACTTAACCTTAATCACTTTTTTCTGGAACATCTCACTGCATTTACAGATCTGCTCACCCCAAATTCACAGCAAAATTTTGCCTAATGAGAGCAGCAAGAAAGTCCAGTTGAGGTCAGGTTGAGATAAATCAACACTCTGAGTCCACGCCTGCAGACTCCCACTGTGAGGATCATAATTCTTCCTCCGTAACTTTATTTACAGTAAAGGGCCCAGAGACTCACCTGACGCCCCAGTCCGAAGCCGGGCCAGGTGGACCATAGACTGATGCTGCATCAACGAGGCCACGACAAAGACAACGCCTCCAGCCACGTGAAACACGGTCAGCTGGGACAGCAGAGCTCCAGTCCCTAAAAAGACGAGGGCGGAATTAAACCTGCAGAGAAGCTGTGAGGACACTCAGCGGGGCTGGTCAGGCTCTTACCTCTCTGCAGACGATCTGAGGCCAGCACCGTCAGCCCCATCATCACGTAATAAACCAGACCAAACAGGTACTGCAGCAGGTGCATGGCGCCACCAGAGAACACACTGACAAACAGACACTCCTGAAGCCGCCTGAGGGAGTGGAGGACGAGCAGCAGCTGAGCCAGCAGAGTGACCAGCTGAGGGGCTGGAGATGGACCAATCACAGCACAGCGTTAGAGCAGGTCTTCTCAGACAGCTTCAGGCACCACAAAGGAGCTCACCTGGCTAAAGTCAGGGGCCTCAGTCTGACAGAAGAAGACACTGAGGGCCTTTCTGAAGCTGGACTGGGTTCAAAATCAGCCTGTGGCTTCTTTCGTGTACGTCATTCCCCATCATCCCTCTCCCTGACTCTATTGTCTGTAATACGGGCATAAACAGCCACAAGAATAAATGTTCAGTAAACATGGCTGAATTAAAATCAACTCAAAATGAGCTCAATACTCACATTTTTTCAGCACCTGATTTTTTCACATTACTTTAACTGATCCTGAACTTCAATGATGAAAAAAATCATTCAAAAATAAAGCTGTAATTCAGACATTATTGTTTTAATCAGCCTGCCGAGTTAACACAAATTAAACTAGTGTTGAGGCTGAAGCTGTCATCTTGAACGTCTTCTGCTCTTCATAACATTTTGTGGGTTCTTATTTAAAGAGAGTTTCCATTCAAGGAGAATTACTGCCACTTTGGTAGAAGCTAATGTGGTCTAAATGAAACTAACATATAAACAAAGGTTTATAAAATACAAGAAAGAAGAAATTCACATCCACAGCTCCTGTAGTAGATGTTACAAACTCAGCTGATAAATGATTGATGATGCAGAACAACAACAGAAGGACAAAAATCACTTTTCATGTGCAACATTTCAAGCTAAAATTAATACACGTTATAGTTATAATATAATAAAATATACTAAAGTTTGGTCATAATGAGCTTCCTAATATTAAGCAGACAGTTCTGACAGTATTGACTTCATTTTACTGACAGCACTTTGTCTTCATGTTGTGCACCACTGCTGGATCTGATCTGATCTGATCTGATCTAGTGGAGGCTCTTTGGCTACTGCACTGTCCACCCTGTACTTCAGTGATTATACACAAACTGCCCCTGGGCCACATGAGGCCCCCTACAGCTCCCAAACCACCCCCTCCCAGCAGTGTTAATTTTGACAGCACTTATTAATTTAGTTTTAGTTTTGGTCTTTTGCCTAAAACATCTTGTAGTTTTAGTCTAGTTTTAGTTAATGAAATTTCACAACATTTTAGTCGATGAAATCTACTGTAAATTTAGTCAACTAAAATGTTAAAGCCATCTAAACACTGAACGTGACCTTGTGACCTGGGCAACCACGCTCCATGTAAAGTCAATGTACAGCCGCGATGGGGCGGGGTTAACCCTCCCGCGATGCGACAGACACGCTCTGGGCGACCGCGTCGCTCATCGTTTGGTTGCCAAAGTTGAAAAGTTTGAACTCTTCAGGTGATGTCACGTGTGGCTGTGCGGCAACAGCCAATCAGCGTTGTGTGGGTGCGTGACTGTACCCATGACAGACAGCTTTTATTTCAGTTCACAGAGGAACAATCCATGTCCCTGTGGAAACATTAGTAAGTGAGGACAATAGTTCTGCCTAGATGGACCGCAGAGAACTGACAGACGATGCTGCTGCAGGGCCATCAGCTGCAGTGTTTTGTGGTTGGTAGGTGAGTGAAAAGGATACAGTTGGAATAATGTCAGCTAATACATCTTATTATATGATATGATACGATGGTGGTGAAACTCGAGTGGACTAACATCACTGAGCGTTACAGATATTAAAGCAACAACTGAGTTCACAGCAATTTTACCAGGAGTGACTCTGTTCCAGGTGTCAGTAATGTTTGAAATTCATCCAAGAGTCCAAGAACATTTGTGTAGAACTCCAAGATGGACAAAATGAAACTAAAAATATAATTAAATATAATTAAAAAATATAATTATTGCTGGTAACAGTATACTCATCCCCCCACGATGCACCACAGAGCACCACAGGAAGTCATTCCTGCCTGTGGCCATCAGACTTTATAACTCCTCCCTCTAAAATCACTGCTCCATCAGGTCCTGGAGAATAAACTTGTCACTGTTTCACTCCTCTGATATTTGTTAATTAGTAAATATACAAATGTAATTCCCACAAACATCCTTACTGACAAACTGTACCTACCGTCAGTCTTGCCTTGGACAAATGGTGCTGTCATATAGATATCATATAGATATTCATATTCATATTCTTATTGTAAATATTGTTAATTGTTAACACTGTGTGTTCCATGACCTCATTCGGAGTCTTACTCTTCTACTTAATTTTGACTCATTTCCTTCATAAGGAAGTTGATATTGCTTAAAGACTCTACAGGTTGCAACCTACTTACTTAATTTTTACTCGCATTTCATTTATTTCCATTCTTAGTTGTATTTATTCTATTTTACTTCATTTTAGTTGAATTATTTCTCCTGTCTATTCTAATGTCTTCTTCTGATGTTTCTGACTGCTATACTGTGTATAAGAGCAACTGAAACAACCAAATTTCCCCTTGGGGATGAATAAAGTATTTCTGATTCTGATTCTGATAAGTTTTAGGGACTGATCTTATTTGAAAAGGCTGAGAAATGCAAACATACTGGACCAAAAAAATAAAAAATATTAAAAGAACAGAATGTTAATGTGACCAAACATGTATATTATATCCCTGTTTTTATGAAATTTAGTGTCTGTCAAGAAAAAAATGGTCCATTGCATGAATGCAGCTGGTGATCCCTGCAGGGAGCAGCCTGTCAAACTGTGGTGCATCTGTTTGAATCCTCGCAGCGCCATCCAGTGGTATCTTTGCACTACTACAGCTGTCGCCATTTATGAGCGCACTCAGGACTTCACGGGGAGTTATTGGGCATAAATCAAACATAATTAGGGTATTAAAACGTATGTGAAGTTAATCTGACTTTAGGTGAAGATTAGGCTGCAGCAGACCAGTGAAACAAAATAAATAAAAGATAATATTAATATGCAAGATATTTTTGCTGACGTGAATATTTCAAAACATTTTTTGGCTGATATCAATTTGGACATATAGAAATGACTAGCTCTCTTTAGATCCCACTTATGTGGTATATAAAATATACTTTGACTGTCAATCAACAGTAAAATCAAACTTTATCTGCCCTTCTAAAGCTAAAACACTGACTTACTTTCCTGCTGACAGAAAATCCATCCAATTTTGGGAGCTTACTCTCTCAATTAAAGATTAACAAGCAAAAAAGAAAAATCCACCATCCTGATGTCAATATAAAAGGCTATAACATTGTCAGGAACTATCATTAGAAATGTTCATATCTGTCAACATTGATATTTAACTTTTGCAGCATTTATCTGCCGATATCTTTCTGTGCTTTCCTTAAGATAAGAGATGGAGTCCTTAAAAACAATCCTGATAAACAGGCTGGAATAGTCACGTTCATCAGTTAATGTTTGAAATGCTGATCACTGACCTGATCCATTAGTCTGGACAAATGATGGTTTTAAGGTGCGTTCACACACAACGCGACTTTGGCGACCAAGAACGCGTCGCAAACCCAAGTCCCGTCGCCTGTTCATAGCTCATTTTGTCACTGTCGCTGTCGCTCAGTGACATCACACTTGCTCGAGTTTCACCCCGCGATCATATCAGATATCATATAATAGGACATATTAGCTGACATTATTCTAACTGTATCCTTTTCACTCACCTACCAACCACAACACACTGCAGCTGATGGCCCTGCAGCAGCATCTTCTGTGAATTCTCTGCGGTCCGTCCAGGCGGAACTAATGTCCTCACTAACTAAAGTTCCCCACACGGACACAGATTGTCACTCTGTGGACCGGAATAAAAACAGTCTGTCACAGGTGTGGTCACGCACCCACATATCTCACGGCGCGACATCGCCTGAAAAGTTCAAATATTTCAACTTTGGCGACCTGCTTTGAGTCCAAAGCGACCCCAGAGTTCCCATCTGCAGCAACAGGGGCGCCGCCCCCATGTCTCTAAAGATGCGAACAAGTCGCCCAGAACGCATCCGTTGCATCGCGTGAGATCTGGTCGCGCATGGTCGTGGCTGATCGTGGCTCCCTTGAGTTCCCTTCACATTGTGTGTGTGGAAATGCTCTGACTTTCACTATTAAACATACCCCTGAGTTCTACTGTTGTTTGTCTTCAATTTGATTTGGTCAAACGTTTAAGTGATCACCGATCATGATCATTCAGGATTTGTTTCGACCACATTTCTTTCTTGAAGATGATGGTTCCCCACTATCCTTCCAGTTTTTAATAATGCGTTGGACAGTTCTTAACCCAAGTTTAGCAGTTTCTGCAATCTCCTTAGATGTTTTCTCTTCTTGATGCATGCCAATGATTTGACCCTTCTTAAACAAACTAACATCTTTTCCACGACCACAGGATGTGTCTTTGACATGGTTGTTTAAGAAATGAGAAGCTACTCATTGCATCAGCTGGGGTTAAATAACTTGTTGCCAGCTGAAAGATAATCGCCCATGCAGTAATTATCCATTAGGAGGCTCGTACCTATTTGCTTAGTTAAATCCAGGTGGTGACTTTTTTTCTGGCCAGGCAGTGTATGATATGATCGCAGGGTGAAACTCGTGCGGGCGTGACGTCACTGAGCAACGGCGACGGTGACAAAATTAGCTATGAGCAGGCGGCAGGACTTGGGTTTGCAAAGCGATCTTGGTTGCCAAAGTCGCGTTCGGTGTGAACGCACCTTTACAAACTCAAAACATTCATGTGGCAGAAATGTACTGTACCATGGCTGTCAGACCTCGGTGCACCAGATAACAGGTCTAACAGGCTGCTCAGCCACGAGGGATGAGGCTGGTCCTGAAAGGTGGACTTCAGGACCAGGACCAGGAGGAGACTATTCCAACAAACTGAGATCGTATAAAAGTGCCAGAACCACCTGGAGCAGGAACATGGAGAACCAAACAAGGATTAAGGATGTTTTTAATTAACTGTGATGATATTTTCTTCAAAACATATTAAAACATTAAATCTTATTCACACTCACAATACTTCAGGAATTAAACAACATTACATTTCAACATTCAGTTAATTCTGTGAATACCGAAATACTACTGCACAATACTTCTAGGTAAAAATAATGTTAAATGTACTGTCAACATAACTGCTGTTCACACTTTAACATAACTGGACTGCACAGAATGCCTCAGTTATCCTGTACGACACTTACTGTTTTTTTTTATTTTGATAGTTGGAAATACCTCCACATCTTCTATTTTGTTTGCCACTGTACAGATAATTGATCTCTATCTTCATATTATACGTTATTATATTAACCTTAATGTATGCTACTTACCCTTGTACTTACCCCTGTACTGCTGCAACACCTGAATATATATATGTATGTGTATATATATATATATATATATATATATATATATATATATATATACATATATATATACAATGAGCTGAATATTGCAGGAATATCAACATATATAAAACCACACACTTAAAGGCATGTAACAACAATGATCACATCATTTTATTAATGCATCTCTTGATCCTAAAGCCTACAAATTATTATAATTATTATAATTAATATTATTTTACTGACAATAGATTGAATTATATAATAAAAATCAGCTAAACCTCTAAAAACGGAAACGTGCTACAGATACTTTATTAATAAATTTAGAGAGAAAATCTAGAAATGTAAAGAAAGACTTGATTATAACCAAGTTTTAACTTCATCAACAATATTTCAGCTAAAGGGTCTCTTTTCATCCCGAACTTTTTCAACCTCGAGGACTAAAACCTACGAACATCTTTCCTGAGATCTTTCACCTCAGGGAGACGTTTCTTCATGCCTCGGTTATTTCTTCGTCGTTATTGAACACACGGACCTTTTGGGGATGTCGAACAGTCGCAGCCAGGTGTACCGTCGCGGCTCTTTGGTTTTTCCGTACCGGATCAGGTCCTGGAACACAACATTCACGTGACCTGTGACCTGTCGCGCGGACAGGTGAATACAGAAGGCTGCGAAGAAACTGAAAGCAAAAACAGTCCAGAAAACATCACACCCGCTCAGAAAATCAGGGATCCCAGCCATGTTTCCCGTTCTCCTCAGCTCCGCAGGGAGTTGGCATTGTTTGGAGTAACACAGAATAAAGACCGACAGGAAACAGTGGCGATGGTTCCGCCTGAAACATGTTGGCGGGAAATAGCTGCTTTGCGTCAAACCGTTTGATGAGGTTTTAATTTAACATGAAAATAAACCACAACAAAAGACAAAGAAGCCCAACGGGAACTTATTCTGACACCACGAGAGGTGATTCAGCACCTTAAAACTCAACAGGAGTACTCCAGAGAGATCATGGCCTCACCTGAAGAGACTAGTCTGCTTCACAGATGCTGCTCCAAAGAAGATTAACCTTTGAGGGTCACTTTAATTTATGAGCCTTTTAGGTAAACACAGGACAAACATATTCTCTCCCCGAAACTGCTATGAAAACATAACAGATTAATATTTTTTGTACTTTTGCTCAAATTGATCAATCAACTTCAGTCCTATTCAAAACTACAAAATATTTAATTATGTCTGTTATTTTAACCATTCAAATGCCAATTTGATTACATTATGTCACTGTTTTTATTATGAAAAATACAATAAATTGGTTATTTTCTATATGATAAACGTTGGAGGGCTGGGGATTAAAAAAAAAAAAGATCAGGCTTAAATTATTATGTTATTATATGGCTTGTTCTGTTTTACTTAGTATCCCTGTTTACACCTCTTGTTTCCTGTGTCTCTGGTGTTTTATTTTGAAATCCCTCTGTTCCTTGTGGTGTTTTCCTGCCCTCCCTTGTGTGCGCCTCTGATTGCGATTCCCTCCACCTGTGTCATTGTCTCACCTGTGTTGATGTTTTCTCGTGTGTGCTTGTCTCCAGTGTTTGTAGGTAGTAATCTGTTTTGTTGCATTCTTTTTTTGGTAGACACTTTGTTTTGCCTTTTTGAGTTGTATCTTCAGTGTTTTTTAGTTGTTTAATTTGATACTTTGTAAAAGATTTTGTTTTTGTAATACTGACTTTTTGTCAAGAATTAGTTTTTGGACTTTGGTCCTTATCCTTGTTTTTTGTTAGTTTATTTTTACGTATCCTGACACAACTATTCATAAGATTAGTTATGCAACTGATTTTCATGCTTTTTTTTTTTTTTTTTTGCAGTGTCAGATTTGTGATTTACGACTCTTTTAGGTAAACGGAGGGCAAAAATGTCCTCTTCCAAAACCTGCTATAAAAAGTTATTTTCCATATAATATAAGGCTCAAAACATTTGGTGACCTCTACAGAGAAGCACCTCTTCATCTTGCTTGTTGCTCATCAGGAGAATGAAATGATCAGTCAGCCAATGACATTAATTTATAACGTTAGTTCTGACAGGACAGCAGCCCAGGGGCCTTTAGCTGTCAACTTACCCTGGGTAACTCACATCGATCCAGGGTCGAGTAACCCCAACAATGGCAATCAGAATAATCGATAGCACGACGCGGATTATCAACAGGGTAACTCAACCCAGGTGTGTCTCATAAAGATCCTTGATCGCGCATGTATACGGGGAGGGCTCAGAGGCAGCTGACCAATCGCAATCATGAGCGGCAAACACGCTGAGAAGTGCAGGGAATACACTGACAGAGCTTCCTATTTCACATGTGAAGAGCAACGTCTGATAATATTAAAATATGAGGATGACAAAGCCAGTATAGGGGAGAAAGGAAACACCGTAGCAGCTGTCAATCATAGGCAAAATGCGTGGCAACGCATAGCGGACTGTGTAAATACGTAAGTTACTCATCAATGGCTCAATCTGACACTGATCACACTCGTGAATCTCAGGAAACAATATAGCCTACTGTGCAAATGTATTGCGTGTCTGACAATTATCATCCCATTCCCCCAGATGTAATCCCTCTGGAGTGAGAAGGTCATGTGAGCAGATAAAAAATAAATACAAAAACATCACTGCATCTGTAGCCAAGTTAGTCTGCTCATGTCATATCATGCTACATTTAAGAGTTAAGTCGTCGCCACAATGAAATCATGTCAGCATACCGAGCTGATGTCTGACCCAAATTAACAAATTAAAATCAGCAGCTGGACTAAAATACACCCCCTCTTTAAAGAAAAAGGCCTCAAACATGATGAATAAAGTGCAGGAATGACATGATAGAATAATGTGCTGTTTCACATTAGCATTACATCCCTTTTATTTGTCAAGTTTGGTGCATTTGAATGTATGAAAGGGGCTATATAAATGAAATTTTATAGCAGGGCGATGCACAATGACTGCGGGACAGTCAGTGTTCTGCTCCTGCGGGTCGCACGGGCAATAAACGGCTCCAATATCACAGGTATATGAGTCCGGGCCGTGAGAACCGGTACCGCTCAAATAACACATCATCAGGTTGATCTAGTGGATCAGATCGGTCTCGGGATGCTCTTTCTCATAACGCTCACCTCACGAGTTGTGCCTCTGTCTACCGGGTTCAGGAGAAGAGGGCAGGCCATTGTTTCGGAGAAGCCGATTGGCTAGTGCGAGGGGCATTTTACAGGATCAGATTCAGCCTCCAACTTATCCTGCTCTGAAGCAGGTTAGCCGTTCAGAGTAAGTCACCATGGTGATCTACCCCGAAAGGAAATGAACCGGCTTTGTGTTATCGATAAACCAGGGTTAACCCTGAAGTTACCTCGCTAAGACATTAATCCTGCTTCGTGCTATAGGCCCCTGGTGTGTAAACTCATTGTTTGTGTTGACTTCACAGTGAGCTATCTGAGGGGCAGCAGAGCAGGGGACCATGCTTTGATTTACTTTAGAGAGCGCATGTATGGTTGTGTGTGTGTGAAAGTATGCTAAATACATTTTATCAGACATAAGTTTTACGATGAGGTCAAGCAAAGGTCAGTCTCTCCACTTCAGAGACACACACACACACAGAACATGCATAGACGTACGACAGGAAAAATGTACTTCAGTGTTGAGCTCTGCATCCCTACTTTGTATTTTCTGTGCCTTCTATCTTCAGCTGATTCTGAGTGCTGATTGTGGTTTACAAAATAGCAGCAACATGGAGGTTAAATGTCCATATTGATAAATACAATGCTGATTTTAAAACTGTTTCAGGGGAAGTGGAAATTAGCACTGCTACAGTATTTTCATAGTCGTTTTTACCATGACAAAATGACTAGTGTTTTATCCATAGACATGCAAAAGGAAAATAGTCCCATCTCATGGTAAATGGTAAAGATGACAAATTTTACTGTTTTTCTCCAAAATGAAACCCTAAAAATTGTGGTTAAAATGGGATTTAAGGGGACATTTTTTTGTCTTCTTTTTACCTGAAAGGGAAGTAAGTTAGAATCTGACACTGCAAAAAAAGTAACAATGCATCAAAATCCATTTCATCACTAATCTTAAGTATATTTAAGCCTGATTTTTGAAAAAAAGTCCCAGCTCCCCAACATTTATTATATTGAAAATAACTCATTTTATGTGTTTTTTTTTTTTTTTCATAAAAACAGTGACATCATGTAATCAAATTTGCATTTAAAGGGTTAAAATAAAAGAAATAGGTATATATTTGGTAATTTTGAATTGGACTGAAGCTGATTAAATGATTTGATCAAAAGTACAAAAAAATATTAATCTGTTATGTTTTTATAGCAGTTTTTGGGAGAGGACATTTTTTTCCTCTGATTGCCTCAAAGGGTAGTAAAGGACCTCTTTCACAATACATGTAATTTTGCCCACAGCCCAATTTTTTGTTTATTGTGTGGTATTTGTAGTACACCCAGAGACTCCCAAGAATATACCTTTAGAAAATCCAAAAGTCATCCAGGGCCTGTACTATGACCTATTTTATGATCATTGCCATAGGTGTGAGCCAGGGTGCACACTTTACCCCAAAACTTACTCAAACACAAATAATAAATCATCAAATTGGGTCAAATCACCTTCACTGAAGTCTGGTGCATCTTTTGAAATCAAATGTAAAGCTAAGTATTACAATTGAAAGAAGTTATTGAATTTTAACTGGAAAAAAATTAGGTTTTTTTATGATTTTTTCAACAAATTCAATTCTTTGGAGATGTGTCTGACCAACTTACAGTTGCTGTACACCTAAAATACTTACAAATTATTTGGCCACATATATATTTTCAAAGTGGGAAAAAAATCATCAAATTCTGAGACCGGTAAAGTTGTTCAATTAACAGGTTGGGTTACTGTGGTAGAATCAGGATACTGTTCCATGTCTTGTATTATATCAAGGGTAATGTTTTATTTCATGCAATTTGCAGCAAATGAATGTTAACTTCAATTTAGTATTGTGCATTCAATTGAATTATATATTTTTTTCAAAATGTTTTTCATTTAAAACAGAAAAGGTATGCAGGGCCTGTAATTCCTCTTTTTTAAAATATCATCCAACGCAATGCTAATCAACACTGCAATACATGCTATATATTTCAAATGAATAAATGGGATAGTGGTGCATCTCCTTGTATGATAGAGTAGTACGTTCAAGCTGAGGCAATATGCTGTTGTTGACCTTCACGCTTGTGGTCAAGACGAGTTTAGTCAGTTCTGCCATTCTGTAAAGAATTGTTGTCCAAGCAACATATGTCCCTAGCTAGCTAGTATCAATTTGTCATTTGAGTATAAACAACAAATAGTCTGCTGCAAGTGTTATATTCAGTAGATTTCTTTTTAAGTATAGCTGTTCATATACAGTGTCTTCTGTTACCACAATTTAGTGTGCACACATGTACATTTTATGAAAAAATTGTGCATCTAGTACAATACTAAGTGGTATCCATACCTATAACTATACCTTTTTGTTGTTAGTGTATTTTCCAGGTTTGTTTCCCTGAGAATACCAATATATATTTAAATCCTCCAGATAATTTATTTTCATATTGTTTGAAGTTAAAATGGACGGGGTTTGTATTATACCCGATTGCAAAACCAGGTTCAAAGATAAAGGGAAGAACTTAAAATCTGGAAGGAGTCTAGATTCTCCCAGTAACAACTGGTTAAAGCAGGTGCTTAGTAAAGAAGGATTGAATGTTGAGAGTGGAAGTAAGCTGTGTCTAAAATGCTACATGAGATATCTTAGAAAAAGGCCACGCCCTGACTCAAAAGAAGACACTCACAGTGACAATGAATCCACAGGCATCTGTGATTCATTTGAGATTGAGGATAGCCCCACTAATCCTGGAACTAACCGATCTGTTATACCTCTTATCCTAATCAAAGATTTGAAGTATGCTTCCTCTTCACATCGTAAGTGTTCTTTGTGTTTAGAGTACAATGACAACTGTATAAACATTCCTAAGTCTGTTCGTCACTCTCTTATCATTGAATGTTCACTTTGGTGCCCGCCTGATGCTCGTGTTTGTTCTGAACACCTCATCGGGAGTTTTCTACACCCTGACACAAAGATAAATATGCACAGTCGTATTCCTCTGGAAAGTAAACTGACTGAATCTATTTCTCCAGTTGTTATTAATGATTTGCTTGAAATTGTACATGAAGTATCCAAACATGAGACATCACCCAAACTGAAGTTTGAAACCTTGTCAGATTCTGACTGCCATGCATGGACTGGCTGGACATTGGTGCAATTTAAGAACATGTATGACATGTGTGAATCTGATCTTGTTTCAGGTTCAAGTGATAGTTCCAGAGCAATAGATTTGCTTCTTTACTTTTGGGCAAAACTGAAAACAAACCTTTCATGGAATCAAATGACCATGCTTACTAATCTTTCCCAAGCTACACTGTCAAGATATTTTCATACAATTGCAGATATTTTGAACACAATAGTTGTTCCCAAATACCTTGGCACAAATCATATTTCACGCCACAATGCCATAACTCACAACACTGTCTTTACTAAAGCTTTTTATGGTGACCAGGTCACTCTTATCTTAGATGGTACATATATCTACCTCAACAAATGCAGTGATCATCAGTTTCAAAGGGCATCTTACGGAGGACAGAAAAACGAAATTACCTCAAATTCATGTCAGTTGTACTGCCTGATGGATATGTTTTAGACACTACTGGCCCCTACCATGGTAACGTAAATGATGCAACAATAACTCGGCTCATCATGGAAAAAATTGAAATATTGAAATCTTGGTTAGAAGCAAATGACAATATGATTGTAGATCGCGGTTTCAGGGATGCCTTAGATCTTCTTGCTAAGTTGGGGTATGATGCTAGAATGCCGTCATTTTTACCAACTGGTAAATCCCAATTGGATTCCTCAACAGCCAATAGTGATCGTTGCTGTACCAAAACAAGATGGATAGTAGAGTCCTACCACGGGCGTTTAAAGAAGTGGATGTTGTTTAAGGAACAACTTACCTCAAATTATTTGGTTGAGGTCATTGGCAAATTAGTGCGCATAGTAACTGCATGTCTCATTGCCTTCAGAGGACCAATATATGTTTCAGATCCAGATCGAGAGGAACGAGATACTAAGATGGCTCAGCGTATGCTTTCACTTTTAAAAAAAGACAATGTTTTGGCAAAACGAGTTGCAGAAGACCCAAATATGTCACGTAGAGCTCGTAGTGAATGGCAGAAGCTTGAAGCATCTGATATCTCGTTCCCTCATGTGGATCTGGAATACCTTGAGACCATAACATGCGGTACATACCAAATCAAACAGTCCCCTGGCTACATTGCTGAGCATCAAAAAAATGATGGTGACTATGAGATTTGGGTTTACCAGCATGATGCTGATCTCATCAGGGGACAGATTCATTCTCGTCACAGATCTCAAATAAAATACAATGTTTGGATTCAATTTGACAAGAATGCATCAGATGATCCTGTGAAGGCATATTATTGTCTCTGTCCTGCTGGAAAGAGAACCTCTGGCATGTGTGCACATGTTGCATCTGTAATCTATTATTTGGGATATTATAAACATTTTCAAAATCAGAAACCCCTCCAACCATACACAAGCAAATTCAAAGACTCCATTCTATGAAATAACCAGCCAATCATACATCTTATGGATTTCTCAGATCCCCTTTCCCTCACTATAGTTCCAGTCTACAAATTAAAATTGTCCAAGCCGTTGCTATGCAAAAAGACACGAAGGCCATAAAACAGATTACATGTATATATAAGTACTAGAAACAGAAATTGACAGAAGTAATGTTTATGTATTGCTGTCATTGTAGATATATACAATCTGATTACAACAATCCAAAACTGCATCGGTTTTTACTTGAATCAATGGCTCATTATTATCTCATCACAAAGGCATAATATACAGGCCCTTTGTGGCTGTTCAATATTAAAATGAATAACATTTCATGTGAAATGTTTGTTTTGAATCTAGCATTCAAATTCTAAAAGAAATCATACTTAAAGGATGAATTCTGAACAAATCTTTAAAGGTTCCCTGATATACAAGATATGGAACAGTATCCTGATTCTACCACAGTAACCCAACCTGTTAATTGAACAACTTTACCGGTCTCAGAATTTGATGATTTTTTTCCCACTTTGAGAATATATATGTGGCCAAATAATTTGTAAGTATTTTAGGTGTACAGCAACTGTAAGTTGGTCAGACACATCTCCAAAGAATTGAATTTGTTGAAAAAATCATAAAAAAACCCCTAATTTTTTTCCAGTTAAAATTCAATAACTTCTTTCAATTGTAATACTTAGCTTTACATTTGATTTCAAAAGATGCACCAGACTTCAGTGAAGGTGATTTGACCCAATTTGATGATTTATTATTTGTGTTTGAGTAAGTTTTGGGGTAAAGTGTGCACCCTGGCTCACACCTATGGCAATGATCATAAAATAGGTCATAGTACAGGCCCTGGATGACTTTTGGATTTTCTAAAGGTATATTCTTGGGAGTCTCTGGGTGTACTACAAATACCACACAATAAACAAAAAATTGGGCTGTGGGCAAAATTACATGTATTGTGAAAGAGGTCCTTTGCCCCCAGTTAACCTTTGACCTCTGAAAAAAATTGAAATTTGAATTTTAAGATTTTTCATGAAGAAACTTTCCTACAAAAAATCATTCCATATGGAGTAAAAGTGCATCCATATATTTGCTTAACTGTTCAGTGTTTCATTTGTTTTATTTTTCTTGATATGAATATCATGTTGAATCTGAAACAATCTTGAAATATCACAGTCAAACAATAATACAAAACAGTTGGGGAACTACAGTTTTTTTGTTTAGTGAAGTTAGTTTTTGTTTGTATGACCGAGGCTTCGGGCTCATTTTGTTTACTGCTGCAATAAAAAGAAATATCCCTCAAGCAAACAAGACCATAATAAACATCCCTCTAAGATGGTAATAACTTTTATTTCCAGATATTATTTTGCACCATCACCAACATCAGTGGTTTCTGTAGTGTGATTAATTTTCAGAAGAGAAATAGATATGATTACTTCTCTGAACTCCAGCTCAGGTGTACACGGTGCAGTCCCAGTTTGGCCCAGTCGATGGCAGCATTTTGACCTCATCGGACAAACCGTCCACGTCCTGCTCCTCTGTGTCTCTGAGCTTTGACACTTCAACACTGTCCTGCTCCTCCAGGTCATCCTCCTTCACTTCACTCACCCACCCACTCATCCACTACGGGCTCACTCGGGTCATTGACCCTCTCTCCGTCTTCAAGTCCCCTTTAAAAACCCATCAGGTCTTAAAGACTCGATGGCTCCGTCATTCTGAAACACAGGGTGGATCTTTTCCCTCAGCCATGCTGTTCATGGATCTGGTGAATCAAACCACTTTGCAGGATTGATTGGGTCAAACTGACGTCCCCTCGCTGCATTAGTTCACAGGATGAGCGCAGTGTTCAGATTTAAAAGTGTTCAGCTCACTTTGTCTTCAGCTCTCAGAGTCATGACTGTTTTGTTTCAGGCTGCAAAATGCAAATGAGACTTCACTGATAATTTATTTTTTTAGTCTTATTTTTCACACTGATGGACCCCAGACTGTATCTATTTGTCTTAAATTTGGTTAAATTAATCAGTGATCATTGAAAATCAGCCTTTTTGTTTCTCATTGACTTTGAGCAGGTAGATCTAACTTTCTCTGTCAGCACCACAAGGGTCGACCACCCAGTGAAGAACCACGGCTTAAAACATTTGTGATGTTTTCATCAAACTGATGCTGAAATAATGTATGAATTAATTATCATGATTTATATTTTCATAAATAATATTACATAGTTTGACTTATTCTTAATTATAATAATAATACTAATTATTATTATATGAGTAAAATGTTTTATTATATCTTGAAATTTATATTTATATCACAATTTATTAATTTTATAATTTTTTATGATAATGAAGTGCAAACATTTATTTAGGTCTTTTGAATAACAATAACAAAGGGGGGTTATGTAAAGCTTTAGAATGTATATCCTTTATAAAATGTAATTTTATCCTGCATTAAATACACAAGAAAGTTAACTGAAAGGCCAGTTTTGAGAGGATGGTTCAGATATTTCAGATAAACTGCAGAAATGTCTGTTATGCAAGTGTTTCAAACTTTACTCTCTCCAAAAAGTCAACATTTCTGTCTTTAGAAATTTTCTTAAACTGAAATAAGTTCACTCAGCTCTTCAGACCATTCTGTGAATAACTCTCTCTCTCTGGAGGCTGTTTCACCGAACTCTCTGATGGGCCTCGGGGCCTCGGGGCCTCACTCGTCCTCTGTTTCTGCTGAGCTCTCCTCTCAGGGGTTCATGGTGGTCTGTGTGAGGCATCCCGGTCCAGGATGCCTCTTAGAGGAGCTCAGTATCCTGTCTGAGGAAGTGTGGACTGTTTCCTGCTTCCTTTACTGTCCTTCTCTTTCTACAGCCAAGAGCTGCCGGACAGTCATCAGGCCTCCTAAAGACCGCAGGGCCAAGACTGAAGTCACAGAAACTTAAATCAACAAACTCCTGTTCAGACTCACAGTCCAAAAACCCTGAGGGGGGCTTTATGTGGCTCAGACGTGGGGCGAACCCTCATCCTCCACCCCCCACAATAAGAACCTGTTTATGTGGACCCCCATCACAGCAACACAGAATGAGACCACGTGCAGCAAAATAAAAGAAAAAAACATACAAATCAAAATGAAGGGCAACAAAGGAGGTTTGAAGCAGAAGACAGGAGAATAAAGTGAGAAGAGATGATAAGCAATAAAATCAGACAAGAAAACAATAAAAGGGAGAAAAGCTGTAAAATTAATTACAAACATAAAAAGCCTTTAAAATAAAAGTGCAACATAGCTCAATGAATCTGTAGCAGTTTTTTAAAGTTTGACTTCCTGCAGCTGGTCTCAGACTGGAGGAGGTGATCTGAGCTCCTCAGCCTCTGCATCAGGCTGTGAACCAGAAGTCAGGCAACAAAACTGAGCAGTAGAAACATCGAGCTAATTTAGAGGGATGGTGGAGCAGTTTTTCCTAAAGATAAGTACAAGATTTTAAAATCTATTCATGTTTTTAGCTTCTTGCCAACTTTTTCTCACATCCCTGCTGCCTGTGCAGGAGTGTAGACCACAGCGACTGTTTCACCTACAGGAATAATATCCAGAGTTTTTCTGCACACATTCTTTAACAACATGAGCCAGGTTTTTGTGTCCTTCCCCCCAGAGCTTAAAACTTCAATTAGTTAATTTATCAATCTTTATTTCTGTAGCTCCAGTTCATAACATCACACTTAACAACAGAGCAGGCTGAAAACAAACTCCTCATTTAGTAGATACATAAATATGCATATACGAGGTGTGTCAGAAAAGTTCCAGGACTGGTGTCACAAAAGATTTACTTCAAACCCAAACTTCAAACTAAGAGTTTTCCCCTTCAAAGTAATCCCAGCATGTCTACAAAGACATACTGCGACGTTTGCTTCGTTCAGTGTGTGAGAAGAGGCAAGAGTTGTGGCAGGACAAGTGGTGGTTGCTTCACCATGACAACGCACCTGCTCACAAAGCCCTGAGCATCCGACAGTCCCTGGCCAAGAAGAACATCGCCGTGCTGGAGCAACCTCCCTACTCACCCGACCTGGCTCTGTGTGATTTTTTCCTCTTCCCCAAGCTCAAGGGGGTCATCAAGGGGACCCGATTTGAAGACAGGAGGATGGGGAAGTGCATTGGGATTACTTCGAGGGGAAAACTTGTAGTTTGGATTCTAAATAAATCTTTTGTGACACCAGTCCTGGAACTTTTCTGACACTTTGCAAACAAACTACAATTCCCATAATGAAGCAAAGGGGGAGAAATGAATGGGATTTCCCATTATAAACTTCAATGTTTTATTGTGACGTCAATCTGGATTGGATGCAGATGAAATTGACCTTGATGATAGAGACATGAACCCCAAATTATCCTCTAAAATCGGAAGAGGATCTGTTAAAAATTGGCAGCGATATGATTAAAAAATTCTGCCCAATGTTAACCTATGGGATTTTTTTTGAAACTTTGAGAATTTTTGCATCCAAACAAATATCCAGATCACCACTAAAATCTAATGGCTTCTTCCTTGGACCAAACCACACCTCTGGTAGAAATTTCATGTCAATCCATCCTGTAGTTTGTCCATAAAGTTGCTAACAAACAAACATACGCTGGCAAAAACATAACCTCCTTGCCGGAGGTAAATATATTTGTATAGAAATATATATACATCCAGAGATGGATCCATCCAGGCAGAGACAAAGGGACTAAAAATAAGAATTTATGAGAATTTATAAACTAAGGTTCTGGTGGCTGATTTGGCCCTTTGCATCCTTGACAAAAGAATGATTTATTATGTTGTTCATACATTATCCTGGCAATGTGTGCAACAGTTACACTGCAGGACATTCAATAGTCAGCCATCTGACTCGATGTGCATTGTGCTTCATCGGATTACTTTTTCTTATGGTAACCAACATCGCTCATTTTATTGTCTTCTTGACCATATACAATAAAAATCTGTCAGAAATACAATCAGCCGGCAGACTCAGACAGACCAGGTGCATGTGGAGGTAGCACATAACCTAACATTCACTTCAAATAGTGACTATATTAATTGAAGAGTTTTTTTACTTCTTTTGCCTTCTTCAATAGTAATAATTGATGAATATAATAAATAATACTAATTATAAAAATACTCATAATAAATGTCTGTTACTCTCTTGGGTGGCAGGCAGTGTGAGAAGAAGAAAAAAATGCAAACAGGTTGTGGATTCTCAAACTGAGAACATTTATTAGGCCGACAACACCAAAAATAAGACAAAATCAAATCAATTAAACAACTTTCAAAAATGTGACACACATGCCTCCAGCCTGCTGAGTCCACACACCTGATGACCTCTGTTACCTGCAGCTCCGATCACAGTCATCCAAACTGCATTTTCATTTTCTTCTTCAAGACTGCTCGTTCTGTGACTTAATTCAAATTAAAAAGAAAACGACTTTTAAGATTTAATTTTCAAAAGATGGCCTAGCAAATACTTCCCAAAATTCAATCTGAATCGTCAAATTTGAAAATTAAAAAGCATTAACAGGAATGCTTTTTCATTTTCAGAAAAAAGGTGCTTTGTTTGACTCATAAATAAAATGAATAATAAATCATCCAAACTGCATTTTCATTTTCTTCTTTAGACTGCAAATTTTATGACACAGCTAAAAAGAAAACAAAGAGGACATTGCTTTTAAGTTTTCATGCCCGCCCCGCAAAAAGTGGTCCATAATTCAGTCTGAATTGTCAATCCCAAGTGGCGCCAGAAAGTGACGTCAGTGACCGCTCTTCCTCTTCAGACCTGCTGCGTACGTTAGGGGAGAAGACAGAGTGGAGTGTGAAGGTTGTGTTCGTGTCAGGCTGTGGTTAATGTTTTCAGAAACAGCAGAAATATCACCACGTCCACATCTGTGCCAGAGCTGCTGAGGGAGGCCGAAGCTGCCCTCGAACAGCAACAAACTCAGCCGGTAACAGCAGGTCTGGACTCAAGTCTGTCTCCCACCACGTTAGAAAGATATTCACAGATTCAGAGTTTCCGGGTCAATAACTCATCAGTGAAACACCGTAGTTACAAACCCGGCCCCTCTTTTTAATCCCCGTCATGAAGACTGTGAGCTACCACCCTGTTTTCCTCAAAACGAGCCGTCCTTTGAGCCAGAAAACTTCAATTTGTGTCAATACGCTGCCTTAGGGACCGTGGCAAATTACCATGTCAAGAAATGGTGTGAACGAAAATTTCGTAACTTAACCACAAAAAGATGCAGCGTCTTAAAAAAAAAAAAAAAAAAAAGACATGAATTTAATTACAACCTGTTTCACTAAAATTAGAGCTGAAGTATAAACCACAGAAGCTGGGAAGACGTCACACCTCTTTGTGGTTATTAAGTTTTCGTTCACACCAATTCTTGACATGGTAATTTGCCACGGTCCCTAAGGCAGCGTATTGACACAAATTGAAGTTTTCTGGCTCAAAGGACGGCTCGTTTTGAGGAAAACAGGGTGGTAGCTCACAGTCTTCATGACGGGGATTAAAAAGAGGGGCCGGGTTTGTAACTACGGTGTTTCACTGATGAGTTATTGACCCCGAAACTCTGAATCTGTGAATATCTTTCTAACGTGGTGGGAGACAGACTTGAGTCCAGACCTGCTGTTACCAGCTGAGTTTGTTGCTGTTCGAGGGCAGCTTCGGCCTCCCTCAGCAGCTCTGGCACAGATGTGGACGTGGTGATATTTCTGCTGTTTCTGAAACATTAACCACAGCCTGACACGAACACAACCTTCACACTCCACTCTGTCTTCTCCCCTAACGTACGCAGCAGGTCTGAAGAGGAAGAGCGGCCACTGACGTCACTCTCCTGCGCCACTTGGGATTGACAATTCAGACTGAATTATGGACCACTTTTTGCGGGGCGGGCATGAAAACGAAAAAGCAATGTCCTCTTTGTTTTCTTTTTAGTTGTGTCATAAAATTTGCAGTCTAAAGAAGAAAATGAAAATGCGGTTTGGATGATTTATTATTCATTTTATTTACGAGTCAAAAAAAGCACCTTTATTCTGAAAATAAAAAAGAATTCCTGTTAATGCTTTTTAATTTTCAAATTTGACGATTCAGATTGAATTTTGGGAAGTATTTGCTAGGCCATCTTTTGAAAATTAAATCTTAAAAGTCGTTTTCTTTTTAATTTGAATTAAGTCACAGAACGAGCAGTCTTGAAGAAGAAAATGAAAATGCAGTTTGGATGACTTAATATTAAATTAATTTATGAGTCAGAAATTGCAGCCATAACCTTGAAAATTAAAAAGCATTACCGCTAATGCTTTTTAATTTTCAAATTTGACAATTCAGATTGAATTTTGGTACATTTTTGCTGGGGCATCTTTTGAAAATTAAATTTTAAATGTCCTTTTCTTTTTCTTTTGAATTAAGTCACAGAATGAGCAGTCTTGAATAGGAAAATGAAAATGCAGTTTGGGTAATTTATTAATTTTATTTATGAGTAAAAAAATGCAGCTTTATTCTGAAAATGAAAAAGCATTTCTGTTAATCTATTTTAATTTTAATTCTGGTCCTTCTTTGCTTCCATAGGCTGGAGCCTATTTCAGATGTCATTGGGTTGGTACATCCTGAACCGGTCACCAGACAATCACAGGGCCACATAGAGAGACAGACAACCATTCACTCAAACACTCATACCTAAGGGTAATTTAGAGTCACCAATCAACCTCATGAGCATGCACAGGGAGAACATTCACACTCCACACAGGAAGGCTCTGACCGACACGGGGGTTGAACCACCAACCCCCTGTGAGGTACATGCACTACCTGCTGCTCCACCTTGCCCCCCATCTAGTACTTACACAGCAGTTTGACTAGGTCCATGTTAATAAAAGAACAGAATAAATAAACTTTCTTAACTCACTGTTCACATTTTAGATCAAAAGTCCTCCAAATGTTTGGCCTCCTCTTGTTTTTCTGCTCGTCAGATGCCATCTGCACTGTGCCCTCCTTTCTGCGTCAGCCGCAACAATACGGTGTGCGCACACACACACACACACACACCCCTCCCTCTGTACATGAATGCCCCGAGCCCACTCTCTCTGTGCTGGATTGTGGGACGGTGACCTCTGTAGGCCCTCTGCTGATGGCGCTGTGCAGTGCCAAAAACGAACAGCTTCTTACGGTGAGGACTTTGTTACGAGGGCCGTTACAGAAGCAGTTAAGCAAACATTCAAAACATTCCTCATCTCATATGAAAAGAGATTTCAGTGGTAAATCATATTTTTCTTTAAGCTACTCGTGCTCGGGCTGGGCAATATCGCCTGAAAACAAATCTCTAAATTTTCGACACAAAACCCGTCTCCTGATTTTTATCCATTTGTGTAACTACCAAAGGAAAAAGACCACAAATAACAGACATTACATAAATCAAGTCTTGCCTTATTTTGATCAAAATATATCACAAACTAAGCTGAAGCTTCCTCAGGGATTTATTGTGCACGCTGTAATTCTGTTTGTATGCTTTTTCCTGGAATTTCTTGTTTAGGCCTCTTGTTCCTCTTGTCTTGTGTTTCCTGTGTTACTGTCATGATCCTGCTCTTTGTCTTAGTTAAGTTACCCATTTTATGTTCATGTTTTGTTTCTTGTCGTGTGTTTCCTGTTTTATTTTGAAATCCTTCTGTTCCATGTGGTGTTTTCCTGCCCCCCCTCCTGTGTGCCTCTGATTATGAGTCCCTCCACCTGTGTGACTGTCTCACCTGTGTCTGATTAGTCCCCAGTGTATTTAGGGTGCCTACGAATAGTTTTTGGTAAGGAACCTTCCTTACTGAAGAAATGACCCGGAAGCATTTCAGCATCGGCCATGATAAGGGCTGTTCGAATTCTCCAAAAGTTAAGGAAAAGAGGGTCGTTGCTTCCTTTATTATCTCCTTTAGCTTAGGGAACACTGGACCATCCTTTACGAAAGAAAAGGAGAAAGGAGCACCCCATAATGCCTTGCTGCGGGTGACATATATACAGTAAAAACGGCACCCACCGAACGTTTACGGAAACCTACGAAGGAGAAAGGACGAGTTTTGAAGGTATGTATATAATACTGTGTGAGCATTTTTGGCAGGTATAGAGAAAGAGATATGCTTCAAAGCCAATGCTTTCAAAAATATAAAAGTTAGTTCATTTCTTTTTTAATTATTTTCAAACTGGTGGACAGATAAACAATTACATGTTATAATTTATAAATCACTTACTTTAGAGCATTTCTTTTTCTCCATAACTGTCTACAATGTGGATGATTATTAAATATACAACTGTGGTACTTGCTTCCGATATTAATATTATATATCAATTACCACATTTCCATCTATCTTAATTTATGAAGTAAATCATACCAATAATAAGACAGAACAATGGGGTCTCTAATAACGTTTTGCAAAAAACAATCAGTAAAAGGACAAATGAGGCATTTTACTAAACTTCAAATATAAGGACAAATTGAAACAACGTTCACAATGATTTATGTGAATGAAACAGGGAGAATAATGCTTCTGAAACATTCTGGTGTATTATCAGACCTCAGGTTTTCAGTGTCCTGTCAAAGATGTCAACATTTACAGATGCTCTCACCTAACCTCACAGCTGTGAGCAGAAAACACACACTGCATGACCAAAGGACAAAACACCTGTCACAGGTAAATCCTCTGATCATGTATTGTTAATGTTAACAGGTCAAACAACACAAAACAACACAAAACAACACTGTGAGGTAAAGCAGATGACAAAGACGCTTCTTGAAGTTCATTTTCAGAACATTGTAGTTCGTCATGGCTTACCTACGTCACAAGAAATTGTCATTGCGTAAATAAGACACCAAAGTGAAAAAGCAGTCGAATTTCCCTTTTCCCGCAGGTCTCCTTTCCTTTCCTCTTATTCCCTCCTTTCCTTGACCCTGTGACATTTTCCATTGGGATAAAGGTAAAGTGTATAGGAGAGGACTTAGGAAGGACTTTTCGAATGCACCCTTAGTCTTTGTGTTTGTCTGTGTGAGTTCGTTCCCCTTCATGTCACAGCCACAGTGTGAGTCTCCAGTGTCTTTTGTATTGCCTAGTGTTTTTAGTTTGTCTGGTTTTTGTTGAACTTTTCCGTGACTTTGTTTTGTACTTTTTGAGTTTTGCTCCTGGTGTTTTCTTTCTTTGTTTGCCTTAGTTTGGTTTGTTACTTTGGTAGAGATTTTTCTTTGGAACTTTGATACTTTGAAAAAGATTTTTCTGTTGTGCTTTGACTTTTTGTAATGGATTAGTTTTTTTGGTTTTTGACCCCTTTTCAGTTAATCATAAAGCCTTTTGTTTTTTTTTTATCTGCATTTGGGTCTCTCTTGCTTTTATTTTCTTAGTTTACTCTTGTTCCAAGTCCTGACATATGAAGTTTGGACAAAAGGAAAACATTGAGGCTAACAGCTGAAATACTCTCACAAAACATTAGCATGAAACCCTGTGATCATTATTTAATCCAATCACAAGTCTGTAAATGTGCCTGAGCAAACACTATCAGGGCCTCAAACAGTTTAAGTACACCAGTGATGACTGATTCACCTTCGGTTTATAAGTAGGGCTGAACAATTTATCGTTTTTAGATCGCAATCACAATTTCAGACTGTTCAGACTTTTAGTTCACAAAGTAAAAAATTACTGGGGTTTAATGGTTCTAAAACATTTGATTTATATTAATTACAATGGGAATTGGTTGTTTCTTTAAGTTCAATTAAATATTCAGATATTTCTGTTTGTCTGTGGATGGGTGTAGCGTTAATTACGACGCAGCTGCGTCAGGAAAGTTTACTTGAGGCGGCGGGCAATCATTCCAGTCAGACCATTGTCAGGAGCACACAGCCCGTTGGTATGTAGCCAATGCTTAATTTTAACACAAGCCTGTTTACCTGTTTAAATCGTTCATAAGTCAATGTTGTGCCTCATTGTGTGTGTGTTAAACGCGACTACCAGTGTTGATCATGGATGACCGATCGTGTGTTGCGGGCGCTTGGCAACGCGGATGCTGTGTAGCATTATGCTATCGATGTTAGCCCTAAGGGTGTAACGCCGGCTGGTTAGAGATCAGTGTGTTGCAGTCTGTGATGGGGCTAAGCGGTGATTTGATTGATAATCCGTTGCATAGCGTTGCATTGTGCTTGTGTTATATTATATGCTTCCTCTTTCTCCACAAATACGGTGGACGGTGGAGCACCGCTCTGCGCATGCTCCCTTTATGCTAAGCATTCTGGGTAATGTAGTCAATATAATTATTCTTAGCCAGCATTAATATGATTATGAATGATGGTACAGGCTTGCTTCTGTTTGTCATTATTTTGGTAAATTTATTGAAAGAATATATTGTAATTGGTTTTCTATTTTATTGTGTTTCAGGTTTATGACCTGTGGTTATTGAATCAAATAAAAACAAAGCAATAACAAACACGAGTTATAAAAGTGTGCTTCCTGGTAAGCCTGTTCAGAGGGCTGGGTGAAGAAAATCCGAACACAGACAACGCAATCATGTGATCGCCAAAGCTGCAGTTTTTTGCAGCGCTCCTGACTGACCCAGGATCTGTTGTGTCAACTACTTTACACAGACTATTTTACAAATTTGCATTTACGGAAGTGCTGGTAAGCAGGTCAACAACTCAAAGCCTCTGTTTAGGAGTAGAATTTGGAGTGTCCCTTAAATAATGAAATCAGATTATTAATCATCAATATTAGATAAGGAATAATGTGTTATGTGCTTTTGATGCGAATTGAATTGAAATTGCCATATCTGCCAGAAAAATCGCAATTAGATCTCTTCCTCAGATTGTTCAGCCCTATTTACAAACGTGTTGAATCAAACATCCAAAATGTTTGAGCACTCTTAAATTTGTCAACATAGCCGGTGAACATCAGTGTTTCCTAACGGACGTCATTTGGTTCCGCATAGCCTGACATAACTCGACACAGCTCCACATTTCCTCACATATTTCTTGAGGTTTGGTAGAATTTTCAGGATTTTTCTAGTTGTGAAATCAGAATTTCTTGGAGGGTCAGACTTATCAGTTAATAGTATAAAGGTATGACTTTTGGTCTATGTCGCCCAGCCCTACTGGAAAACCACTGAATGACCTGAGATATTCCTGCGTCTCCTCAGAGATTCTTTAAAGTCATCCTTCTTCTCCCTCTTTGTCTGTTTTGGGTCCATTGTTCAAAGTTGATTTTGGAAAATAAAAGCAGGCAGAAAATGGAAAAGCTTCTCTGTTTCCACCTTTTCCAGAGGTGTGTTTGTCATGCTGTGTGCCCTGCAGGAAGTGCTGTTCAGGAGAGCGGTGGGCGGCTTGGAGAGCAGAGAGTCCCTGTAGAAGTGACCAGGCCAGGAAACATGTGGATGAGGCACACAGACGCACACAAAGCCATCGTCCCCCTGTAACCCAGCTGAATCCACGCCAGCATCCAAACCTCCTCTGCTCAGGTGAAGTACCTTCATTCTTATCTTTGAATCTCTGTGAAAACATCATCATCTTAATTCTGTACTTTTATGTCTTCTATAAACTTTTGGTCTCCTGGCAGAGCTAGAGTGATGTCCCACAGTTATAGAACCGGTAATAAAAGTAAGAGACGGAAAGACTGAGAACCTTGTGTACTGCACGACCATGAACCTGTGCACTCACAAACTGCTAATTTTCAACAAAACTTATACCAAGAAACATTAGTCAGGCCTAAAGCCACAGACCTTAATGTCAGCTTCTTTGCTGGGTATTATGTCTCCTAACCTGTAATTGAAATAGAGTCACATTTAAGGAGGTCTGGACCTAAAAACATGCTCAAGCCCTTTTCACACATGCAGCCTTCATACTGTCAGGATAATGTCTGAGGCCCCATTTACACAACAACGAAAACGGCAGAAAATTGACACTTTTCGTTGTGCCTCTACTTCCATATAGAAAGTGTTGAAAATTTTTTGGTACCTGTCTCTGTGTAAACAGGAATCAGCATTGTCAGGGAAAACGGTGACGCACAGCGCGTGTGCGGTACTCTTTCAGATGAAGGTTGTACAGACACCTAGGAACAACAGCAACAACAACAGCTTCAGCTGTCTACCGAGCAACATTTCTTCTGCTTTATTGTGCTCCGTTTGTTATCCTGACAAAAGTATCCAGACATATTTGTTGTCCAGACAAGAAACTCCTGCATCTTCCTGCGTCCATTCGCCAGTTGTTTGAGAAAAGTTTGTCTTCACCAGAAAGCGTACGCGTGTTCTAAGGCAGATGCTTCACTACAAACCTACATTGCCAACTACTGGCCAGGCATGCACGCTACAGCATTTTCAGTCGTTCTCGTGGATCCGTATGAATGCGCATCGTTTTCACACCGTCTCTGTGTGAACGCAGAGTGCTTTTGAAAACACAAAGAAAAAACCTTTCTTTGAACAAACAACACTGTTGTTTAAACAGGGCCTGAGTAGTCTGCTCTGAGTAGTATTTCACTGACATGGTTGTTCACACTTGCTCCTCACAGCTCCCCTCCACCGGGGGTCACCGGTCGGCAGGACACGACATCAGGAATAAGTCAGTGTTCATAATCAAGCAGAGGAAGCAGCAAAGCAAAAGGCTATGATCATGATTTACATCCTCACTTCAGTGAAGCATGTTTAAAAACATACAGCACTGATTAAAGTGTCAAGAGGAGCCCTGATGCAGGCAGAGTGAATGAGCAGCATTACTGCGTGCACGAGAATCACAGACCTGTGATCATGTTCAGTGGAAACAACACTTTGAGTTTGTGTTTCTCTCCTTCCAGTAAGACAGACCTCTCCTCCAACAGAGGCTGTTTCTAATCCGTCCTGTCAAGTCACTTTTCTGATTTTTCACCAGTCACACTCCCCTTCAGGTAATTACTCTGATTATTTACTGCTTCATCCACACTGACCTTATGTGGAAATAATACTGGGGGCCCAAGGGAACTATCCGGGTCAAGTCTGGATAATTTCAGGGGTTTTTTGCAAGTGTGAATGAGATTTGAAAGAGCAATACTCAGGTTGGTAACCCCACTGAAACAGTTTGTCAGAAAAAAAAATAATAATAATAAACATTTTCCACAAAATGTTTAAGTTAAAACACTACAGTGAGCTCTGGAGTCTTTCGTACATTTCTTTATTTGATTTTACTTTACATTAAAAAGCCCAACTAGCTGTGATGTAAGTGAGACTGATGATAGGTCACATGAATAAATATGGATTTTAATACAGTTTTATAATTTAGATTAAGAAATGATTTTTCAGCAGGTATCCAGTCATCAACAGACTTTAATGAAGAGGAGAACAGAGCAGGAGGTGAGTGAGCAGCATGAGGTAAAGATATCTGATGATGCCGGAGACATCCGCGTTTTTACCTAAAATGTTTAAAAATCATGTCAAACTTTAGCACGGCCTCATCACATACAGACAAACTGCTGCTGAAGAGCATTTTCATTTGATATTCTCCCATCATAACTTATTATACGAACCCCACCAGCTACCAGCATTATTTGACCTGTGTGTGCATGAGAGCAGAGACTCGTGTAAGTCCCTGAGTGTGAACTTCAGGAGGCCAGAGGGAAATGCTTTTATAAATCACTGTTTAAGTTTTTTGTGATTTTCTGCTCTGAACCGCGTTCCTCTCATCCTCTGAACTCTTAAGTTCAGACTGTTAAGCTGCGGCTGTAATCATTCCTGAATCCTGTTTGGCTGTTTCATCTTAAAAGTAGGAATAGAAGAAAAAAAGGACCAAGTGCTCTCTTAGACACAGACTGAATGGTGATCCGTCCTATCAACCAGTAAATGTAGATCAAGAATTTTGGTGCAGATATTACATGAAATGACTGTCAGCCTATAAAATCACAGTCAGAGAACACGATCCCCTCTAGTGACCTAATATAACATGAAGGTGAGACAGAGATTTAGCAGCTGAAATAGCTGAAAATAGAGGTAGTTTTTTTTTTTTTTTTTTTAACATTTAAGGTCAAGAATTACCTTGTATAACAGACGTTAAGGAAAAAACTTTTGTATAAATGTCAAAAGAAATCTAACCTGCAAACTGCTTTTTAAATATTTATTTATTTATTTATTTAAATGGAAATGTATGTTGCATATCTAGGCATACTTTAATTTAAGATGTTAGAAGTGATCAAATACATTCAGACACATTTCAGAATAAATACAGGATATGTATTATTGTTTGGCTAAATGATTATACATGACAAAATCTCTGCTTTAAGAAATAAATAGTTTAAATACCAGAATAAAAGACTTTGGTTCTCGTAGGACTTGAACAGTAATAATCCCTCATTACTATGACTCTTGTTCATTGGAAATATGACTTTTATTTTACATTTTCTGACTTTTTATTTCATTTCATTTTTGAAATTTAATAACATTTTTGCTTATTAGGTCAGATCTAAAAATACAGCACCAACACAGCTGTTCCTATCCAGTTTTTGTGAGCTTTTAAAAAGTTCATGTCAAATCCATAGTAATCCTTAGCTGTGAGCTTTAAATCAATTCCTGGATCCACAGCTATGTTCTGATTGCTACCAAAATCTATCAACGTCTTTCTTGTGCCATGACTTCTATTTTAAGAGAGTGTCATCAAAATCTGTTTATAACTTTTGGGTCATTGACAAAAATGTGTCAAACTTCTATAATGTTAACAAATCCTTAAAAGAAAGTCTGAATCAGCATCTTTGGGTGACCATCATAATGTTTATAGTTCTTCCATCTGCCACGACCAACATCCCCTTAAACTGGATCACAACTCCTGAGTTTTTCTGCTCAAGCAAACAAACCAACAAACTGACAAACCCAGGCTAAAACACGACCTCATTAGTGGAGGTAATTCGCTTTTTTTGTAATCAATTTATTTGATTGATTTATTTTCATATTTTGACTTTTTGACTCTTATTTTGAACTTGAATTATATTATTTGCATTCTTTTCTAATATTTATGACCAAAATTACTTTGACTATTATTCATATAATTATTCATTTTTGCATCTTTATTACAACAAAAACATGTTTTTTTTTAATATACTTGATTACCTTTTGTAGTGGAACTGAGCTTTCATAAATAGAGTTGCGAAGAATTATTGGTTATTATAAGGTTTTTTTTTAATGAAAATGCAGTCAGTGTATACATATCCCTGGAAAACATAAATTTATGCGTGATCTGTTCTTTTTATCAACATCTATGTAAACCTGGATGTAATAAAAAAAAAAGTCCTGTGCTCACCACAGGATAAGAAATTGTCCTAAAACATGAAAACCCAAAGACATTTATTGCTCTGACGTGTGGTTTTCATCTTTTCTGAGAATTTTTGGAAATCTCAGCTCAGTTATTTTGGAGGTCCCTCGAAGATGAACTAATGAAACTTCCATGAAAACGCTGCTGACAGTTTAATTTCTGTTCCTGATAAAGTGTGAGTGTGCAAGTGTGTGTGTGTGTAAGTGTGTGTGTGTGTCTCTCTCTCTCTCTGTTAGTGTGTGTTGCTCCTCCTCCCTGTTCGGCCGTGGTGTCTCCATCCTCATCATTCTCAGGGCGACCCTCTCACTTTGCTTCCTGCTGCTCTTCGGCCTCTGTTCTCTTGGCTCCTCGTCTTCATGATTCTCTCAGACTTTGTTCAGCAGTGGAATACAAAACAGCAAAAGTCTAAGGATTAAAGTCTCCCAGCGGGATTATTATCACTTCACTGAAACTCTGTTTTGGTCTTTAGTGGACATTAATGAGGACTCTGTCCATGTCCTCCGTTGGATGATGGCTCTGGCAGTCTCCGTCATTCCACTGTTGGGGATTATTCTGGAAATCAATTGTGTGGCTGGTAAGAAAATGGATTTAATTCTCATTTTATCTTTTTTTTTTTATTACTTATTACCCTGGAGTTATTAGGTAATCTGTGTGACTTTTGTGGCTTCTGAAAATGATCAACTGTGTTCTTGAAGGGACAGCAGTACCTGGGCTTTGTTTGATATATTTGGATAGTTTGCTTGATATTAAAAAAGTCCAACAGAAACAATAATGTTCATGTTCTGGTAAAAGCAAAAATTAAAGTAAAGCAAAGATGGGTGATGTAGGACACTTATCGACAACAAAAGTGTTTCAGCTAGTCCTTAGTACAACTGTTTAGCTCTCAATGTAGAAATAAAGACAACACATCAAAAACTGGCACAGTTACCTGGTAACAACTGAGGTACCAAAGGCGGTTAACAAAGGAATGAACAGGTAACCAACTAATGAACAGCCAACTGACAGTGAAAGAGGAAACAACTGAGTAACACCTGATTCTTAAATGGGAAAATGACAACTTAACAGCTTGTTAGCTAAGGGACAAATTTGTGACTTGCTGTGTGCTAACGTGGAAATGTGTTTTTAACAAACTGCTAGATAACCAGGTAAATGCTGAATGGACTTGAGCTCCTGAAGTCCTTCGAGTCTCTGTAACGACTCAGAGCAGCTTCACACCACAGGCCACATCTACACAGTCACTCACTGATGGTTGGAGTTTCTGTGCTGTCCATCAGCATTTACTAACACATTCACGCCCTTTCAGATCCATTTACATGCCACTGACTCAGCAGTGGGAGCAGCTTCGGTATAAGTGTCTTGTCCAAGGACACATTAACATGTGACGGCTGGAGCTGGGCTCCCACTGTCACTAAAGAATGGGTACTGACAGCAAGTTAACTACGGAGCAAACGAGTTCTTGGCTACCAAAGAATCAAGAAAAAAAGACTGTCTAACTCCATCTTAATAACTAGGTAACAAATGAGTAATTCAATGCAAGTTGACCAGAAAGAACAAGTAAATAACTACAACCCGCCTTAGATAGGTAACTTACTGTGAGATTACTATGGAGATCCACACAAACACTTCTCTTAGTAACCTAGATAACTGGGAGGAACACCTGCTAGTTAATAAGTTAACATATCAATGGTGAGTTACTCTTTATTGTATTTGATTACTTATTTGACAGTAACAGTTAAGTGAGGTACTCCGATTTTATATCCTGAGTAACTCGTTAGATCAAATCATGTGACAGGTCACTTTTAGTCGATCATCGTGCTGGGTAGTTACTTAGTACTGAAACATCTCCCGATTATAATTCACTGATTGAATTCACTGATTGGTTCCATGTCTTCCAGCTGTTAGTTAGTGATTTATCTCCCAGTAATCATGCCAGTTAAAAGGAAGGTCAATTCGCCATCACTCAGTCACACACTAGCTGATAAGCAGTTAATTACTAGTTGTTACTTACTAAACTAACCATGCCGATTTCAGTGCGTAACTAGTAGCAGTAACCAGACAGATGTAATGTAGGCTAACAAGCAATAACTTCCTAATTTGCTGCACATTTACTCTTCTAGTTTCAATGTAGGTTAGCAAGGTGTGAGTAACCCTTTTGCTAACTACTAACTATGGCAATTTAGTGTAGGTTTCATTAAGTTGAGTTTTTGTTAACTAGTAGCTTTGAAATTCTTGCGTAGATTAACCAGCAATAATATTCTGATTTTCGTTAAGAATTAACAGGTATTTCGTTGTGGCTTGTCTTACAGTTAGTTACTCATTAGACACTAGTGTCCATGATTGCGTGGTGTAGGTTATCTTTAAAGCCCAACTATGTAAGATTCCAGCTTTCAGCTCTCTAGTGGCCTCTATCGACGTTCAGTGTAACTGCGCGGTCGTAAAACAGAGCGCCTCACACCAACATGCTTTTGTTTTATCCTCCGATAAAACATTTCTTTTCTTCGGGTTTTTAGCTTTTGCCTCTGCTTCTTTTTAAATGAATCGGGAAGAGGGGGGAAGTGACGTATGCTGTAAATCAGTCAAAGCAGTAAAAATGTGTAGTTTTTTAGAGTAAAAGTGTTCCCACCATCCACATCGAAGTTACATAGTGCCAGTGAAGGCGATACAGACCCCCTCAGACCATGACAGAGGTGTCATTTAACCGGTTGTGAGGTGAGGTACCATCACAATGACTCTGGAAATATAATATTAAGGAGGAAAAACTACATAGTGTTGGTTTAAGTATGTTACCTATTTGTGAACTTGCAACTATGACAGGCTGGTTTAGGTTACCTAACATTCAGTTAGAATAGAATAGAATAAACCTTTATTCGTCCCACAAGGGGGAATTTGCAATTTCCTTGCCTGTCAACTGATAAATACGCTAACTTAAGTGTTGGTCAACTTGCACCAAGCTACTAATTTGTTAACTAGTACTAATGAGATTCTTTGTCGATTATTTAGCTTTAATTTACTAATCTGTTCTCTGTTTAATAAGAGGTATTATTTTATAACTACCTATTCCCCAAGCTTTATCTACTGTGGGTTAACAGGCATCATTGACTCATCATGATAAATCAACATGTAGTTTAGTTAGTCAGGTCACCCTGTAACTATGGTAACTGGGTTCAGTTTAACCAGCATTCAGATTCTCATTTTTTCTACTCAACCAGCCACTCATCTTTCATTTGTTACCTGGTAACGAGCACAATTCTAATCTAGGCTAACTATCAGTTTGTCTGTCATTCGTTACCTTGTTACAGTGACAGTTTGGCAAAGGTCATTTTTCAATGGTTAACGAGTAGTTAATTGCTTATTCTCTCTGGTTAATGAGTTGATGGTTATCTATGTATTTTCACTAATCAAGTCTTGTTCCAAGAGGGAAATAAGCAGTTGTTTCTTTCTGTAGCTGTTTACACTGGTTAACTTAAGTTTCACATTTGTTTCTCCATATTTTTGCCTTATTGGTTCTGGTTGACCTCTTTTGGCTAAATATATTTTAGAATTTATTCCAGCCTGTCACATTTCTAACAAATCTTATCCTGGTTTAAAGCCTTGCTGGTTAAATCAGAGGTCGTAGAGTTGAATTGATTTGTGTTTATATAAATCCTCCTCAGTCGGCCTAATGTGTTTTTTCCATACAATAGAGTCAGAGCTTTAGGGCCTCTCGGGGAGGAGGTGGGCTGTGTGTATCCTCAGAAACAGGAACCCCGCCTAGTCCACACAGTGCTGGGCCATTCAGCCTGACCCAGCCCATCTTCCCCTGCTTCCTGTTTTGACAGATCGCCGCCATTTTCTGTAGCGAGGGGAAAAATGGCCGGGGAGCCAGTTACAAAACAGATCTTTTGTTTTTCCTACATCGTCCTTCAAGTTCTAACGCCTGCTTCTGACCTGATTTAATGCCCATGAAACTTGCGCAGCAACCATCTTAGGAGGTGTTTTTTTTTTTCTAATTTATGATTAAAAATAAATAATTTTACTTAAATAAGTCAGTTTACTTAACAAGTCAGGATAAGTATTTAATTATAGGACATAAATCACACAAAAGGGCCTGTAGTGTTCATCCATGAGACAGCCAAACGTGAGCTCATCATCTAATACATCTCATCTACACCTCTGAAGTGGACTTTTAATTTAATAATAAAATAATAATACATTTTATTTAAAAGCGCCTTTCAGGACACTGCACAAGATTAAACTGATTACCATCAACATCTCAACACCCTTTCTGAATGTCTCTGACTGGACGTCACTGTGATGTAACTCTGGACTAAACTAAAACTCTTTTATTAATCGACCTTGATAAGGTCAGCTGAAAACGACCCCTCTGTGTTTGACATCAAGCACTCCTTAAAGAATCACAGGAACTGTTTCTGACCATTGGGCCCGTGTTTTGATCGGCAAAGCCAGATGGAGCACAAACATGAGGAGGACAATTTGCCTTTATTATACACTAGTGTGTTTTGAGTCTAACATGAATCGAGCTCATCGTTCATCTTCCCTTTAAAACTGGGTGCTGGTATTGGGTTGTTTGTACCTATATGACAGGTTTCAGTGTTCGTCCCGTGGAGGCTAGGCCCTGAAACACCGGACAGCAGGAGGACTGACATGCAGACACCTGCCTGAATTTGGAAATGACATGGAAACTATGAGCTCTTGTTTTCCTGTTTGGGGTCGATGTACTTGACAGAGATTGATGCAGGGAAGTGGAGCTCATTGGAGATGCAACAAGGCGCTGGGGGGACTGAAAGCCCCTACACAACGAATGCGGAACCGCGCAGAGTGCGCGCAGAGCGAGCGCAGAACAGGGCGGCGCGGCGCGTCAAGTGCCAGTTGCTAAGCGACAGAGCAGGAAGTGTACTCCTTGGGGTGCTTGGTTCGACGAGTAGTGCATGATGCTCTCAACGACGCAGCAAAAATCTTTAGCTGTAATCCTCCTGAGGAGGAGGAGACGAGCAGCAGCAGGGAGGAGAAGGATGTGGGTCCACCCGACCCTGATGGCAAGACAGGAATTGGGGGAGTACAGGCTCGTCCGGGAGCTGCATTTTCACACAGACCGCTTCATAATGTACTTCAGGCTGACCAAGGAGCAGTTTGAGAGCCTGTTGTACTGAGTTGGTCCAAGTCTGGTGAGAATGCAGATACCAGATGTATCAGCCTGTCCTCTGTGGTTGGACTGTGTGGCGCTGTTCAGCTCCGTATCCGCGGCCACTTTTTTTTCCGAACTGGCCTCTCCTTTTGGACGCGCTAAGATGTCGTCACAGTGCGCTGCGCCCGAATTGAAAATTTTTCAATTGGGGCGCAGCGCGACGCTATAGCATTCCCACAACATCAGAAATATTAAGATAGCCTTGTATGTTAAGCCATTGCAGGTTAACTTTCATCAAAATTCCAAAAACCTTCTATCTTCAGATTGGTGGATTCCTGTTTGTAGATCTCAATATGGCAGGACTTTTTCTTTTTACTGTAACTTGTAAAATATTAAAAAAAAAAAAAATGTTTTTTTAGTCCAAAGAAACTATTCATAGTTATTTGCAGTAAGCTGTTTGAGTCACATTGGCTAAAATACTGTTAGTTTGTAAAATCTTCATGTCTAGTATTTCTTGAATAATCCAATATCATGCATCTCTAACATCAAAATGTAAATCCTAAGATAAAACTGCAGAATCTGACAAAACTGTGTTTTAAATTTCACTGCATGTTCCTTTTACACAGCATCAAATAAATTTAAGATGTTTACATTTATGAAAACGAATTCTCTGCTATAACCTCGGGCTGTATTCTCTAATTCTGTATCACAGTGGACAGGATGTGTTAATGTCCACTAAGATGACTATTGGTGGCTCTCATTTGTAGATCAGTAAAAAGCATTTTTGGATATTTCAGCAGGGCTGCCTGTGAACTCTGAGGCAAACGGACCACAGACAGAGCAATATGATTTCTGTCATGGAGAGCACACTGCTGACACCAAACAACCTCTTAAACCCCTCTAACCCTCTAATCCACCTTAATAAATGATGCACTATGATGACTGTAATTTAAGGACTTTCCACCTACAAGAAGGCAGGTCTAAGATTTAAGCTGGAACGATCTCTGCTGGTGAAACACCTCAGAGAGGCGTGAACTCTGTAGTAAGATCTTCGATTCAAACTCTCACAGATGCTAGAACACAGAGCTGGGGCGTGTAAGCTTAGCTGAGTGCATGTTTTGACCTTCTGATGCACGTCATTGTCTCTAATGCCTGCCCCTCCTAAACACGAGGATCATTCTGCTCCACAGTAAAAGCTCATCAGCTTCGACTCTGACCCCTCCTCATGTTAAAGCAAACACACCCATGGACACCAACAGGAGTGCACGCTCACAAATGTGAGAGCCGGGTGTGTATGTGACTGCATCAGGAAAGACACCAGCGCTTCACCAGATCACTTTGCATCAAACAGAGATGAACTTCAACAAACTGTTTTAATCCTGATCGTTAGGAGACCAGATTCAAACCAACAGCCAAACAGGCTGAAGTGTGGAGCCACACAACAGATCACCCACGATCTTTCCACGGAGTCCGTCACCTTTATCTCTTCATTGGCCTCCAATTCAGCTTAAAATAAACTTCATGATTCAAAGACTCAGTGCTGCAGCTCCTGAACTTGACAGTTTCCCCAGAATAGCAGGTCTGCTGATTCTGCAGACTCTAATGACTGTTAAAACTAATTTAATGAAGAGTTTGTCTTCAGCCTGCTCTATTGTCAAGTGTCGTGAGATAACACTGTAATGAACTGGAGCTTTACAAATAAAGAATGATTGATTGGTTGATTGATGAGTGAGCATTTTTGTTAATGATCTGCCTTCACACCATATGTGATGATTGTGTTTACTGTATGCTGGTTTTGTAATGTTTAAAAGTATATGTGTGCCTGCTTGTCCCCTCTCTGAAATGATGTGAAGCACTTTGTCTCTGTCGTAATATAATTTACTATTAACACAGATAATAATAAAGTCATATTAAGCACTTTGTCTATGTTTAAATATAACTTACTATTAACACAGATAATAATAAAGTCATATTAAAGCACTTTGTCTATGTTTAAATATAACTTACTATTAACACAGATAATAATAAAGTCATATTAAAGAACTTTGTCTGTATTTAAATATAACTTACTATTAACACAGATAATAATAAAGTCATATTAAGCACTTTGTCTATGTTTAAATATAACTTACTATTAACACAGATAATAATAAAGTCATATTAAAGCACTTTGTCTATATTTAAATATAATTTACTATTAACAGATAATTATAAACTTATATTAAAGCACTTTGTCTCTGTTTAAATTTAGTGCATTATTACCACAGGTAGAAGGTATTTGCTGCATTGGCAGATATGCCCAATAACTTAGGGAATTCAGTCTTTTGTTTTGTATTTTGTATCTTAAAATAAGATTTTTATCTATGCTTGTTAGGTCAGTGTGTCTAACGTTGAGTGGAAATGTATTCATAATTAGGTAGAAGACTTCTGCTGTGTAATGGGTAATTACTGTTAGGATCTAATTATCAAGTTTGTTGACAGTTTTTGTTGTGATTGACACATATTCTTGATTCCTTTAGCCATAGATCTGCGGTTTATGCCTGACCCTCCAACTCTGAACATCTATGGAGTCCACAGGATGAACAAATCAGACAACCTCGAGCTGATATGCAGGTACAAACAAATATATTTCACTGATGACTAAGGACGGAAACAGAAAAGGTTTTATCGACTCTAATGCCTGAAGTGATTTTACTTATTGATCCGACTCTTCATCAGTTGTCCTTTCCTGATCCTCTTTGTGGTTTAAAGCTGGCCCACACTGGTTTTTAGTGGTAACAATACCAAACACATGGCACTTGTGATGTTCAATGCTGTGCTGCATGGATTAATGGCTTTGTTAGTTTGAAGTGTTTTCACTTTGACTTGAAATCACAGACACTGGATGTTGTGAAATTATTGTCACATTGTGTAAAATAAAATTAAGCCACATTTTAACCACTTCTGCTTCCAGTCTGCCATGAGACATCAGGAAAGGGTTAATAATTCTCAATCTGATTTCTTTTTTGATTCCCATCCCTACTGATGACTGATGTTGGCCTGCAGCATCTTAAGGCTAAGATTGTCAAAATTTTGGATGCTTTGAAACTCAAAGTTTCCAACTTACAAAACAATAAAATCTCTTTCTTGAATGGTCCTTGGTATAAAAGAGTGTTGAAACATATTTACAGCAATTTACATTCAACAATTAATATTACAAAAAAAACAGTTACAATTTGATGAGGCTCTCTCGAGTGCTCTCAGTCTGGATTTAAATGCATTTAAAGAAATAAGCTCAGTTAATTTCCAGTCTTTTTGCAACATGTTCCATGTAGAAGGAGCAGAGTAGACAAAAGCCCTTTTTCCCAGTTCTGTGCAGGCAAATGGAAGTGAAAGCAACAAGTGATCGTTTGAACGCAAACCATAAGAATCAACATTTCTCCGAGTGATCAATGTACAAATGAAGGAGGGCATTAGTCCAAGCATGGCCTTGTAGATAAAAGTGTACCAATGTCCCAGTCTCCTGGTGGACAAAGAAGGCAATCCAATTGAGAATACAATTCACAATGATGGGTCAAGGCTCTACAGTTGGTAATGAACCTCAGGGAAGCATGATACACAGTGTCAATCTTATATATGTACATATATATATATATATATATATATATATATATATATATATATATATATATATATATATATATATTTATATATATATATATATTATATATATATATATATATATATATATATATATATATATATATATATATATTTATATATATATATATATATATATGTGTATGTGTGTGTGTGTGTGTGTATTTCACAGTGGATTGCCCCTTGCAGAGACATAAGAATGAATTCAGAGCTGTTGACAACATGGCACTGAACAGCCCTGAACGGACGGAAAGAGTTGATCCGTCAACATTACAGTGGGCTGGGCCCCTAGGGGCCCTGAAAGGGGCAAGAGCTCTGGTAGAACTTCTTAGACAAAGTAAGAATAAAGTTGGATCAGGAATAGTCGTTTGAACATTCGTTATTGTGAACACACTCTGGCAGTCATCAAAATAAAATATATAAAACAGAGTTAAGGCAAAATATGAGCTCTTCAAAATAAGATAACCCATAAGAACGATGTTGAAGTCTGCTGATGTTCAGCATGTTGAATAAAACTGTTTTTATCAGATCTTCCTTTGACAATGTTTTAGTCTGTCAGTTGTTGTGTTATACCTTTTATCTCTTTACCCTTCAGAGGTCGGCAGCACTTAAAGTGGGCGACGCCAACAACCAGCACTCGTTTGTCCACCAGCGACTGCAGCGGCTCAGGACTCTTCTGCACGAAGCTGAGGATCGCAAACGCCACCGTGAATGAGACGGGACAGTACCAGTGTTCTTACAAAGACCTGAGCGTGGAAGACAGAAAGACGGCAGCTTCACTTTATGTGTTTGTCAATGGTACAGATGTCCGTCCACTGTCTTTAGTTAGTGCTGGTGAATTAATGGCTTTAATGTCTGACCTGTGACCTTCATTTTGACACCATGAGAGTGATTTGAGTCAGACTCCACCACACTGCCGTCCTGTTTCTCTGCACTGATTTCATTTTACCTTAAACTGAAGTTAACCACATGTGATGTTTGTTCATTTGTTTCAGATTATAAGATCCCATTTGTGCCGTCTGAGAAAGAGTACGAGGTGGTGTTTATCCGAGAAGGAGTGATGGTGGAGATCCCGTGCAGAGGCTCAGTGGAGAATCTCAATGTTACGCTTCACACTGTAAGGACGGCTTCTTTTTCTTTCCTCTGTGGTATTTGTATGTAAAATGTTGCATTTCAGCCAATTTTAACACCAAAGAGCCAAAGTATTTATTAATTTCATGCCCCAATTAAAAGGTTTTGGTTTGGTATTTTATTTACTGTTTTTTTTGTGAATTTTTTAAAAGGAAAATAGGCCAAGAATTCTCATTATTGGATCTAATTGAGAGTGGTAAACTTTGGGTCTAATGTGTCACAGAATGGTAGAGAAACAGTCATTGATGACCCAGTTTTGACTTCCTGAAGAACCTTCTACAACCAAATCAAATACATGTAATAACAAAACTTAATATGGTAAATGAACCAAATATTGCTTTTTGCAGCCTCAGTTGTATCTATAAAATCCATCCAGATGAGAGCACCTCTCCAGGCGCTGATGATGTTTTAATTCAAAGTTCCAAATCAGTAAATGTGTGTGTCTGTCAGAAGTATCCTTATAAGGAGCTCCATCCTGACGGGAAGGATTCTCTGTGGGATGCTCGCACTGGCTTCACTGTTCCCAGTCACCTGATCAGCTTCGCTGGCGTCGTGTGGTGCCAGACACAGATCGGAAATGAGACGTTCAAGTCCCCTCTCTACATCGTGGCTGTTGTTGGTAAGATGGAAGAAGACTCTGGTGATTGTGTGTTTGATTAAGCTGAATGAGTCTCAGTAGAGGAGGACTTGTTGAAACACCATTCTGGTCTGTGTTTGTGTGTCATGTGTGAGCAGATTAAACTACTCATCTATAAAAATGGGTTTCCACATAATGTGTCCAAACCTTTAGTCCCAGGAATGTCTTTAATGGAGCCAAAAGGTTCTTCCTGCAGACTGTTGACCCGAAGAACTTTAAGATTCACCAAATGTGTCTGCCTTAGCTCCATGCATGTCTGCAGTCCAGTTGGTACCAGTCATGTTTTAAAGGTCCCATATTTTGCTCCTTTTCTACAGTATAACATGGATCCTTGATGTCTTCATGAAACATGAGTAACATGCTTTGGTCCAAAAAGCCTTTGAATAAAGCACAGCAGCATTCTTTCCACGCTTACATAACCGCTCTGTTACGATCTGGGTGTATGCTAATGAGCTAGAGCAGCGTACATACGGCAGTTCATGATAGAGCAGCGTAACTCAAGCAAAGCAGAGCACTCTGGCACTTCGGCCACGCGCCGCTTACAGTCATGAACACATACAAACGCTAAATTCATGCCGGTGTAAGTACCAGATTTGTCCCACACCAGTCACCACACACATGGTTGCAACAGCGAAGCTCTTTTCCCCCAAACATCACGGTCTAATGCACAACATGCTAACCGCAGAGGGATAGCCACAACTTAGCCTATCTTCCGGGCTAGCATTAGCACAAACAGAGGGACCTCGGGTAGGTAAAGGACTGATTATATTCAGCCAACTGTTAAGCTTCTCTTCCTGAACACAAACGAACCAAAAATTGAAGCCGTTTAACAGATAACAGCGATCCGGTTTACCCAAAACATCACAGGCTAACACACGACATGCTAACCTCGGCCTAGTCACCGCAGTGGGACTGATTATATTCAGCCAACTGTTAAACTTCTCTTGACTAATGTAAGAATGCTCACACACTGAAGTTTTATCCTACAGACTTTCAACAAGTAACGTTAACATTGACAAACTATTGTGCAGTTACCTCTAGTTCACCTCACCCAGCTGTTAGCATTAGCTCGTAGCAATGAGCAAAATAAATACTACACAGCATTAAAATACTCACATTTCCATTATCAGTTTTGGCAACGGATTGTTGGTACTAAGCCTGGATTCAGGAAAAGTCTAGTTCCCAGTCCTGTGTTGAACTGACTGAAGCTGAAGAAGCAGTCGGCCGTGAAGTGACTGACACACACATACAGGTTTTAGCCGACTGTAGCTGCTCATTCCCTTCAGAAATAAAATTAATCCACTGGACCCTTTGGTCCTCTGAGGCTGGTAGCCTATATGTGAAGATATATGTGGCTGTTTACAGCCAACAACTGAGCAGTGACAGCTTCTGAGCTTAGACATGCTGAACACCGATCTCTCGCTAAGAATATAAACAACATGGCTGCTCTTCACAGAGGAATCTCTCCAGCGGGGGGGGGGGGGGGGATTCTCAGGTGGACCAATCAAGTCAGGTATGCAAATCAAAGATATACTGTTAAGTAACAGTCCTGTGAAATACCCATTTTGCCAAGAATGTACATCCATATACCATAACTCTCTACTTTAACAATCAAATGTTAAGTGCATTGAAAACTTTAGAGAAAGGCCGAGGGAGAGCAGTAGGAGAGTGAAGGGAGAGAGTTTGCAGTCTGAGGAGAACAATGGGCCGTGGACTGAGCTGTCTTCCCTCCTTTTTCCGCAGGATACAAGATCTACAACCTGACGGTGACCCCTCCCCTGGTTCGGCTGTGTGAGGGGGAGCATCTGGAGCTCAGCTGTAAGGCTCACACCGAGCTGAATGTCGGCATGGAGTTCACCTGGACACACTCGGGTCAGGCCCTGGTCAGTCTCCTCTGAATCCTGCTCGTGTTTATATGAGGATTTATCAGCCTGTGAGGACATGAAGCTGCTTTTACCACAGACTGTATTAAATATGGACGGAGACTCAGTGACGTCACCCGTCTGTCTCTGTGCTTATGTTTTCAAGCCCAGAAATGGGCTGCTTGAAATACTGACTTAAATTAACTCCTGATCATTAAAATAAGAACAGCTGAACACATAAGAAAATTTCTCTTGTATTTAAATGACAGCAACTTTTTATTTATATATTTTATTTGTCCTTATTATTTGATTTACTTTTAATTATTTATTTTTTATTTGTAATTTATAATTTATGTATTTTTATTTTTTTATGTATTTTTTATTGTTTATCTATTTTTTTAATTGATTTTATTTTCCTATTTTAAGTTTAAATTTTTGTATCTTTATTCATTTTCAGTTTATTGTGTTTAATTCTATTTACATGTATTTGATATATATATATATATTTCTGTCCTTTCTTAGTTTTTTAATTCTACTGTTTAATTTTATATGTTTGTGTATATATATATATATATATATATATATATATGTATATATATATGTGTGTGTGTGTGTGTGTGTGTGTGTGTGTGTGTGTGTGTATCACACATGTAACAGTTGTTCACAAATGTTTGGTGAGTATTACTTTCAAAAATCACAATGACTGTATTTGGGGAAAAAATAACAGCAACAACGAAAAAATAATTTCAAGGAGACATAATGAATTATATTTATACAATTTGATTGTTGTTTTGATTCTAATGCTGATCTTTTATGTTCATTGGAGATTGATGAGAGGAGATTTCTTTTCAGAGATGCACTAATATTCAGTTAATTCTGTATGTGTACCACATTCTGCTGTAAGTTCCAGTTTACCAGGAGGAGGCAGGAATATTCCTGTGGTTACATATTTAGCATCTTCTCATAGCCGGAGTGGAATAACTCCTGTTCAGTAAGCAGGCCTTCCTGTCAGACCTTCATAAGAATGAGTGCTGACTCCTTTCCATCACACAGAGCTTCTCTCTGCACCTCACCAAAACATGTCCCTTTTAGTGATCAGAAACATGAGCCTGAGGGACTGAAGCAAACAACATTTTTCTTTGGTTTTTATTTTGTAATTTTTAATTCTTAATGTTTATCCAAACGATGTTTCAGAGCTCAGGGAACAGCTCCAGGCTGATCCACGCCACACCCTATAAGAAGAAGCTGTGGAACTCTCTGGAGCTTTCTAACACTCTCAGCGTGGAGAACGTGACCATGGACCACACAGGGGAATACACCTGCACAGGGTCCAGCGGACAGATGGAGAAAAGTGCCACCATGTACCTGAAGGTGTACGGTAGGTGAACTGAACCCATCGAAACCTGTTTGGCACTCGGAGTCAATCTGGTCCAGATTCTTTCCTTGAAAGGTAACAAGCTTTATCAAGGTGCCTCAATTATCAACCATGAACACATTCAGAAGACATGAATCTTTCATACTAGTGCAGCTGGATCCTCCTGATTCAACGTCTGTGATCAGGCAGGTCCATCTTGCCAAGCTCCAGTCTACACTGACTGTGCACACCCCAAAGTGGGACGGCCCAATCAGAGTCCTTCAGAGCAGGAAAAGGAGGAGCTACGAGTGAACGACAGCAGGAAGTGCTCGTACAGAGATTAGCATTGATACTAACAGTTTTATCAGATCTGGACCACATTTCTTTACTAAATGAAGAATGAACATGTAGAGCATTTCTCCATAGAAAGGATAATTTGCTCCTCCTCTGACCCGCTTTGTGAGTTTGTTCTATGAAGTGGCTTCTATTTTAAACCACAGCAGTAGTGTCCACCTGCTACATTATCTGATCAGCTGTAATGAGTGTGATTGACGGAATGATCATCCAATCAGCTGCAGGACATGCTGTTAAAGGTTCTGCCCTCATACGCACACGAAACGAAAAATATCAATCTGCAAGAAGTGTGATCAGTGTTGATATAAATATCATCCAATGAAGTGACCTGGTTGAGTCTTGTAACTTGTTGACTGGACCAATTTTCTGCTGTTTGTACAGATGTTGGTGTGGTGCGTGCTGCGGTGCTTCCCGTGGGCGACGTCACCAGCCTGTCGGTCGGAGCAAAACCACAGCGCTTCAGTGCACAGCGTGTTCGCTCTATTTGGAATTGGGGTGTTAGGTTTATACACTCTCACACACAGACTTTTGCTATGACGGACTATTTCTGTATTGACATTATCAGCAGCCTTGTTTTGAGTGAAACAGGCATGTCTGGAGGGACTGCAAGCGACCAGAGCTGCCGCGTTTGTTTCTATAACGTTAATGGGCTCACAGTAACTGATCTTAGAAGCCAAGGCCCCGGCTTTCTCCGTTGGCCATAGTTTTCCTCCACTCCACTATGTCTGTGAGCAGAACTGCATGCACAGAAATCCTCTGCTGGCATTGCAAGGGACGCTGGGAAATGTAGTGACATAGGCTTAAAAAATGTTGATGTCAGTTTGCAAATAAACTACAATTCCCATAATGACGTAAATGAATGGGATTTGCCATTATGAACTTCAATGTGTTTTTTGTGACGTCAGTCTGGATCAAATCAGCACCAAAATGTATTGGCTTCTTCATTGGACCAAACCACACCACTGGTAAAATTTACATGTACAGTAGTTTTAGCGTAATCTTGCTAACAGACAAACAGACAAACAAACAGACAGACCCTCATAACCTCCTTGGCAGGGTAATGATGGTTCACACCTGATAACCTGGTGGACATCCTGACTCTTGATACCCATCAGCTGGGCTGGGGAGCTTGTTAAGGCTTGATTATGCTTTCTGCACGGATTGTCGCACAGACACAAACTGCCACGGGATTGTTGATGCTTTGTGTTCTTAAACTCGGTGTGACTTTCTCTTCGCTGCAAACAAATATTCTCCCAAAATGTTAATGGCAGAGTCTTCAAAGAAATCCCATCTAGAGCACATTTTAATTGGAGAATGACTAACATGGAGAACCATGGAGAGGAGCTGCTGTGTTTAGTCATGCTGGTCTGAAGGGTCACTAAGAGAGGGCGAGATGAGGGGGGCAGACTATTATATACTTGTGGGGACAATGCCAGAGTAGATGAATCAGCTTTGTTTATCTAAGAATCTCTGAGAATGGCCTATTTTCCAACTATGTTTGGCAGGAGCTCCCCTAAATTTTCCACCTTTATCTTGATCAGCAGCTCCTGAAATACTCAGACCAGGCCTTCTGGCACCACAACCAGAGTCACTTACCTCTCGTCTTCATTCTGATGCTCAGGTTGAACTCCAGCAGGTTGTCTTAACCATATCTACACACCTAATTGCACTGAATTGCTGCCATGGGATTCGGTGATAAGTTATTTGTGTTACCCATAAGGAGTACCTTATAAAGTGGTTATTAAATCCCTGAGCGTGCTTGTAAAGCTTTATATGACCTTGATTAGCATCATTTTTTAACAAACATTACTATAGTTTTGTTACTGAAGTCACACGATAATTGTTGATTTCTTCGATAACAGATAACAGATACACTTTTTTAATATTAGGTCACTGTCATAAATATAAGCAAAGCTCATGTGGAGAGAGTGTGTGAGAATGACAGTTAAGTTTACTGTGTAACCATAATATTTGATTTTCAGAAAAACCTTTCCTTGAAATGAAGGAGTCGGGGACGAAGGTGTTGGAGGTAAACATGGGAGAGCAGACATCCACCATAATCCCTGTCAAGTACTCAGCTTACCCGGAGCCCGCCTTCAGGTGGTGAGTTTACGGGAGGAATTAGAAAACAGAGACAAGGGGTTAAACTGTGTCTTAAGTTCAATATAAAGCATTTCCATTAAAAAAAAATCTGTGCCTTTAATAGACAAATAAAACATTTAATGGATATATTTAATGAGGTCAATGATACTGAAGCCACAGAGACAATGTGCAAAGGCACTTCAAACTCCTCTCCTTATCAGCCCTCTGCACCTTAAATTATAATCAAACCGAGAGGTGCAGGGTGATGCATTTGTGCAGGCTAACACTGAAGTTAGCAGTGCACTGTTCCCTCTACTAAAGCCTAAAGGACTTTTTTATGCTCCTGGATAAATGAGCTCTGCTGCAAACAACAGCTCATGAAAGGCACACATTTGGTCCATGATACTAATCAAAATCTTCACTAACAAACTTGGTGTCAGGTGTGGCTGCTGCAGGTCTGTGCTGTGGGGTAGGGGGTGGGGGGTGTCTGTCATGATTGCATCAAAAAGCTTGACGCTTCCTTAAGACAGCACAAACATCGTGCCTCGAGCTGGCCTCACATGTCACTCTCCAGGACCAACGTCACGCTATGACCTCTGGTTTGATCATTTGCTCCTCATCAGATTGCCTGATCAAGCTGATGTTCATGGCTATGACTCTGGTGGATGTATTATTGTTTCTAAAGACATGAAATGAGTGTATCAGGGACCACAGCCATGTTTGTAGTCTTTGTTAGCAGTTATTTAGCAACAATCCTTCTAAAAACACAACAACGCTTTAAGATTAAAAAGTTCATCACTGACCTTATTACTTATCAGCTGTTCAGACATCCTGTAGACTTTTAAACATGTGGTGCAGATGTGATAAATCACTCATGAGTTTTTTGGACTTGTTCCTGCATCCCTCTATCCTTTAGCTGACTGTGTTAATCACTAATGTCCCTGCTCAGGTTGAAAAATGGTCTTCCACTGAAGGATGCCTACAGGATAAAACAGAAGAGCGACGCTCTCGTCATTCGTGGAGTCACAGAAAACGATGCTGGGAATTACACCATCATTCTGTCCAATAAGAAGATAAAAGTGGAGCAGAGGCGATCCTTCCAGCTACTCGTCAACGGCATGTTCATGCTAAATTACTTTATATTCTCTAAATCTTGAGCTTGTCAATAGAAAGCAAAGATAACAGCTCATGTCTTCTCCTACAGTTCCTCCACACATCATTGAGAAGGAGGTGGCGGTGGACACTGATGTGTTTCCGCACGGCAGCAGTCCCACACTGAGGTGCACGACTCGTGGATTTCCCATCCCGGCACACATCCAGTGGCAGTGGATGTCCAGTGAAGACTGTCCCCAAGCCTTCACGTGAGTCTCTTCTGTGATCGTTCAAGTCTGGTCTTGATATATGTTTCTATTGCCTTTTTATTTTAGCTTTTTTCCTTCATGTTGTGTTGACGCTATCACAGCCAATTCTGACACCACTATCTCACTCTGTGTACAACCTGATGCCACTGAAAATCATCTCCATTTACTGTGTTACAAGCAGCCACAGTCAGGTCTGCCCCCCTGCAGATCCTCTGTTTGAAGCTTCAAGCTTTCGCTCCTGTTCCTGATCTGAAAATGACCCTTTGAGGAGACAGAGCCAACAGCTACCGGCGTGGTTTCACAGTGACTGTAGGCCTCTGACTGACTAATGAATTAACAGACAGAACTTTGTTTAAATCATGTCCTGCTCTTCCCAAAAATTGACCAGACAGACCTGAAATATATTCCAAGGATAACCAGTCCATCTGCTGATCAGGTCTAACATCATTCATTGCTCTAATCTTTTCTTTCCTGGACAGCGGTGGTGAAACTTGAAGCCCGTCGGTGCCTTAACTCAGTATATGAAGGTAGCTGACTTGGTGTTGCTTGGTTCATAGTCCATGCAGGTTGTGTGCTGCCAAAATAAGGTTTGGGCCCCCCTGGGAAAAAAACGCCCCCTTGGGTTTCTTTCATATGTTCCATGCTTGTCTTCTTGTTGGTTACTTCTGCTGCTAGTAGAGTTTTCATTTATGTTCATTTAAAATTGAATTACCAAGTTATCCATCATGTAAAGCAACAGAAAGACTTCCTCGCCTTCATGAGAGGCTGTCAAAACCTTTAAAAGCCTGCGGGCCCTCCATCATGACCAACCCGATGTGACAGACTTTTACAGAAAACATAAAAAGGTCTATGCTGATCGCTAGATGGAGGATGAGACTGTGCAAGCAATTTAAACACAAGTGCTTTCGCAATATCTAATGGAAGACAAACCATCAAAAATCATTATCCATTCTTCGGAGGTCACGTCAAGCTTTGTGGTTTACTTTAAGATCTCCCATGTGAACAATCCTCAGGCTTCACAGCGTTACTGAAGGCTTAGAGCTGTTATCAGGATTACAAACCCCAATGATAAACACACACCAGAGGAGGAGGAGGCTGTTTCAGGAGGTTAATCACTGCTGTGACTGTGATGTTGAAACAGAAGTGGAGACAGTGAGAGCTCGGCCTGACCCGACACAGACCAGAAGACGTGCTTCACACTCTTAAATGTGCCGGCTCTTACAGGACGTGCCATCAGAGACTGTTTGTGCTGAAGCAGCTGAATCCTAAAGCTCTCTGCACACAAGACCAAACTCCCCCCTCAGCCATGTTGAGAGTGTCAGAGAAGAGCAGGAGTGTCTGAACGTCTGCTCGGACCATCAGCAGGTCCTTATCTCCTGCCTACACATCACAGCTCTTCCTCAGCCTCTGAGCTGCGTTTCCTGTTGTTCTGTCAGGGTTTTCCTGCCTCCTCTTGTCAACTCTATGCCCCTCATTATCTCGCCTGAGGTTTCCAGACATATTCACAAAAATCTCAACAAAACTTTCCTGTTGTCTTTATTTCAACTGAAGTTTGTGTTTGGCTCGAGGGAAAAACAAGTTGCATAAGACAGAAAAGACAGAAAAGATCCAAAAACAGAAGCAAACAGAGAGAAAAAAAACCATGACTGTGAGAGGGAAAGTAAGACTTCTCTATTTCTGAGACATCTGTGACTATTTTTGCATTTGTGTGGGTTAGGGGTTCAGAAGAATTCTGACACTGTATCAAGAAAATCACATGAGGTCATCTGGTGTCTCTGGATCAGCAAAATGAGTCTGTATTCCCACAAAGGTTGTTTTCAAGGACTGGGAAAAAAGTCAAATCTGACAGAAACGCAAGCAGGCAATGGACTGATTAAGTCTATGGATCTGAAGATCTGAAAAAAAAAAAAAAAAATGAATCAAGACTTTTGTCAGACGTCCTTACTCCCTTCACTTATCCTTCCAACAGAGACAAACCGCTGGAAGCTTTCATTGTTTTTTAATAGTTGGGCCCAACTTTACTGCACAGGCATATTTCTAGTCTTGTGTTTTTTAAATAAAATTAAACAACGATTAGAGAGGGTTCACGCTGGTGTTGTGTGAGGATAGAACAGAACAGAATAGAATAGAAAAGGTGCTTGATTGTCATTGTATAAAATTATACAACAAAACTTTAATCGCAGCAGAACCAGTGAGCATCATTTTATCATGTGGTCAATAATGATGCCCTGATGGGATCAGCACAAATCAGTAATGGCTGAATTTTGTCAAAAAAAAAAAAAAAAAGTGATCCATTGATCAGAATTAATGTCTTTAAATCACCTGTCATCATGAACCTCATGTTTACTCTTGGGCACCATCCCCTCATCTGCTGCCCCTGCTGCTCCGTCCTACTCTTAAATTTCCTGCAACAAGCTGTTCTGGCAGCTGCTGGTGCTGTAAACAGAGAAGGGAAAGAGAGAGAAGTCCTTTATCACATATGTAATACATTGAGCGATATATAAAACATGAAAAGTCGAGCATGGGCTCTTCAGTGGTTACGCAGTCCTGAGATCTGACGATGGCTGTAAAGGAAAAAACACATCTGAAAAAAAATGTGAGCTGCACAGAAAAGATGAATTAAGCAATAAATCCATAAGAAAAAAAAAGCTTGAAAAATAGGTTGATAAAATAAAGATATAACAAAAGCGTTTGTCTTTTGGGTCCAACAGGTCTGGTTTGATGAAGTCACAGGAGCAGGTCTCAGGCTGTAAAGGATGGAGAGACATCAGTAACAGCAGCAGTCATCCTGCAGACCGTGTCGTGATTAACACTGACCATCACCAGAAGGTTCAAAGTTCCTCCATCCTATCAGATAAACACTCCATTTCACATTTCAGCTGTATGTTCATGGCTTTATCAACCAAACGTATTTTTGCAGAAAATCACGAGCTCCTTGAAGGTCCAGAAAGCTGAGGTCCACGCTCTCTACAGATGCACAGCTGCAAACAAAGTGGGAGAGGACTCACGCATCATCTTCTTCCACGTCACACGTGAGAACTTTTTTCTCCAGGTCTTATGTGACCTTTAAAAGTAACATGAAGATTAAAAATGAGGTTAACATGAAGACACAAACTTTTTGTCCTGCTTCTCTAGAGGCAGTACTGATGGAGGTGAAGATAAAAAAACATGTTTCATCTTTTTGTTTTATTGGCAAATAGTTTTAGTTTTACTCTGTGATAAAATTGTCTTTAATCATTTCCGTTATTTCATCCCATTTAAGCACATTTTAAATAGTTGTTCTTCCCTCTCGTGTGTTGTTTTTTATGACATCTGTTTCCAAATCGGTGTCAAAATGGATGCCAGCATCTCTCCATTTGAAGACAGATTTACTTGGGGGAATCAATAAAGAAATGTGAACCTGAGCCTGAGAGAAACAGACACATGCTTTTGAAAAAGTTTTACATTTTGACGACCTCTTGTTCTGCATTGGCCTCATGGACATGTCTGTTTTGTGTTCACTTATATGTTGCACCTCTCATCCTCATCCTCTGGTCCTCGTAGGTGGTCTTGAGGTGAGTGTCTACCCGTCTAACCAGCCTCTGGAGGAGGACGACGTGGTTCTGCGGTGTAAAGCAGACAAGCTGCTGTACAGAAACCTCACCTGGTTTCGTGTCACCAATGTCTCAGAGACGGAGCCGGTCCCGGCAGTGCAGCCGTGTCGCTCTTTGACGCTGCAGCAGCCGCCTCAACAGTACGCCATGATCTCCAACTCGCAGGGAACCAACGTGACCCTGGAGCTCAGGCTGCCCAGCGCCTCTCAGAAAGATGAGGGCGTGTACGCCTGCCAGGTGGAGAACGTCAAGACTCAGGAGAGAACCTGCCTGCTCAGACATGTGACTCTGAGAGGTGAGATCAGTTCACTTTGGTCATTTTCAGTTCTTCAGCTGGATCACACAAAAGGCATACTGGCAACACGCCGTTACATCACAGTGCTACTACATTGCGATGACTACGAGTCGTGCTCTGCATTATGGGAAGGAAGCTAGCAGGCTAAAGTTTACACAAAAAGAGAGGAGGTCAAATCAAACGTCTTACTACCGATTTTACAGATGAACATATTTATCAGTGATCTGAGTGTAAACAGACTCAATACACGAAGAAGAGGCGCTGTGAATTTTACAGCTGACCACAGAGAACACCAGATAGCAAGGCAAATTATTATTCTGTAACACCTGTAGATGAGTCCTCAAAGAGGCCGTCAGTGATGTGGAGAGGCAGAGATCAGCATTAAAAGGATAAAGTCTCCTGCTGTAACGAGCTGGACTAAAGTCCTGCAGCTAAACCAGTGCTGGACTCAGCGCCCGTTTACACGACAATGTTGTCATCAGAAACCGAAAGGTTTCCCCCTTCACGTTTTCAAAAGTGCTCCGTGTTCACATAGAGATGGTGTCAAAACGATGCCTGTCCACACGGATCCACAAGAATGACTGAAAACACATGCATGCTAGGCCATAAGTTGGTGATGCAGGTTTGTAGAGAAACAGTAGTGTCAGAACACGCGTACGCTTTCTGGTGGAGACAAACTTTTCACAAACAACAATTTTAAATGAACATAAATGGTGAGTGGACGCAGGAGTTTCTTGTCTGGATAACAAACTGAGCACAATAAGCAGCACACATTTTGCTCAGTATTCAGCCATAGCTGTTGTTGTTTTTGTTCTTCCTTGGTGTGTGCACATCCTTTATCTGAAAGAGCACTGCGCATGCATCATCAGTTTCCCTGACGACACTGATTTCTATACCAAGCGTTTTCAAAACTTTTCATTCTGGACCCTGTTTTCAAAAGTTTGCAGATTCAGGCACTCGGGGCACCGTTTTCATGTGAATGGAAGGTGCAAACACAACGCAAACTCTCCATTTTTGGCCGTTTTCGTTGTCGTGTAAGCGGCCCCTCAGTCCATGTTGTTGAGTCCTGTTCTGCTGCAGAGACACTGAGTGATGTTCATTTGTTGATATTTTCATGTATGTTGTGCCTTATCACAGAAAGTGACTCTGTGGGATCAAAACATTTTATTAAGTTATCAGTTATCATCCTGGTAGCTATGTGCAGTTGTTATTTTTACTACTGCTTCTTATTCTACCACAGCGGTGTGATGAGTGAACTGGTCACCGTGTCACAGACTGCTCCAGGGGTGGGACCACCTCTTTCAGTGGAGCGTGGCGTGTTTGTTTGTTCAGAAACAGGGATGGTTCAGTGGCCACACAGAGTCAAACAAATAGGGAACGCACGCTTGTGTCAGAACAGCTCTCCAAATGATCCAGGTGTGAAACGACTTGAGAGCACGATGTCAGCCAGAACAGATAAAGTGGGTGATCCTGGTTTATTGGAGTGCCTTTGATTTTTTTAGACCTTTTCAAGCTTGTAATACTGAGTCTATGATCAGTGATAGAAATTGAAAGTACAGGATTGTAAGTTGGATTTTTTTTTAAACTAAATGGACTGATTTTAAGTTATATTTAAGTTGATTACTCTCAATTTTATACCTCAAATGTTTCCATAAGAAATTCTTGAATTCTGAAAGGCTGCTGGGCAGGTAAGCAGGACCTGCTGCTGCTCTGTTTCTGTATCTCATTCATACTTTGTGGCTTTCACCTAATGGACCACCTTTATTCTCTGCCTGCTGTCAGTCTATCGCTGTAACTGCCTCCTTTAACTCTGCCCCCCTGAAAATAGACATTTACAAGTTGAATGGAGATCTGCTTCCTCCTTCGTCCTCCCTCAGTTTTACTTCTCTTTCAGGATTTAAGACTCTTGTCAGTAAAAGTCATCGCCCTGTGAGGTGTGTTCACTACACAGCAAACCAGTATTTCTTTTTCACAGTTAAATTTCACATACAAACCTTTCAAAGGGGATTAACTGAAAGAGCAATCCCAGAATGCTTTGCGAGTAGCTCACAGAAGATTTAATTACACCAAAAATGGTTAGAATGTCACAGCTGATTGGTGCACCATGTTTACGGTTATATACTCAATTTAAATGCCAACTATCTTGTTCATATTGCAGGTCTTGAAGCAGCGAGGATCCTCAGTAATATGACTGATCAAAAAGTCAACGTGAGCTCGACCATCTCGCTGCTCTGTGACGCCGTTGGGATTCCAGCACCATCGGTGGTTTGGACCAAAAACAACCAAACTGTGGTGGAGGGCCATGGTGAGATCTGAGGGTTCCTGAGATGAACACATTAACTTTACAGGAAGTCTAAATAGTTCTTTGTTCTGTTTTTTAGGTGTGATTCTCAGCCAGAATAACCAAATTCTGACCATCCAGCGAGTGAAGAAGGAGGACAGCGGTCTGTACACGTGCACGGCCTGCAACAGTCGAGGATGTGAGACCTCACAGGCCTCTCTGACCACCGAAGGTCAGTCTCTGTCTAAAATAATGGCTTTGATTGAAGTTTGAAGCCTTGACATGGTGCAGGGCTTTCTTCAGACATATGGACTCAGTCACTGGGAGAAAGTGGTCAGCCTGGGGGGCCGGGCATCTACCCCACGAGATGATTCAATCACTGTTGAACATGAGTGATGGATCTAGTCTCACCATTTTCAGACGTTCATTATCACTGATCAAAAAGTCAGCAAATGCAGAAAGTAGTTCATATTCTTTTTTCAAACTTAACATCTTTATTAAAAAACAGATAAAAGCAGCCGTATTCCTAACATTCATGAAATGTTTAAAGGCTGCCACATAGAATTTGTAATATGGACAACAATGTAGAAATTCATCACCGAAAACACTAACTCACCCACAATAATAAAGACTGTGCATGACAAATAGATGTCATGCTTTGAAAATAACTAAATTATGTTATTTCAGCCTGGATGCAACAGAAAATAAATTTAAAACATATTGAACCAATGATTGTAATAAGTAGGTGGTTGTTTGGCTGGCAGCCAAACACGGAAAACTGTTCAGGAATGTTTATCATCTGAGTGAAGCCGCTCTGCTTTACTTTGCTGAATAACTGAATAGATGGAAATAATTAAGCTCAGGCCTTTAATTAAAACGCCCCAGCTGAACATTCCTGCAGTGAGAATCTGTGTGACAAACCTTTTTTAGATTTCGGATTCAAATCAGTAAAACAAAACATGATTGATTTAAAGAGTCACTAATTCAATATATCGAGAGCATGCATGAGAAACATGGTCCTATGAAAATAAAACATGTCTAAAGTGATCATTTAAACTGAAATTAACTACAGTTTATAATCACAAATTCAACATTAGTCACGTGCACAAATGTACTATAAAAAACACGTAAACTGTAAGATTAAACTCAAAAAGGGCTTGTTGGCCTTGTTATTGTAATTTAACAACAAGATAAGGTAATAAGACTAAAAATATTAATGTTCTGCTGCTTTACTAAAAAATAATCATAACTTTTTCACAGGTTTTTCACTTCATTTTAGGGGTCAAACAAGGATTTTCATTTTCTCACAACGCAGTGTCTTTGTTTTTGTTCTGCTTTATGATCTTTGCACACTCTCATTTCTTTTTATGTGCTCAATACTGTTGTCACATATTTACAGGGCCTATAAATACAGACATTGACAAAAATGTTGCTATCTTTCTGTTAAAGAAAGAAAATCCTACATGTTCACTGAAATAACTTGAAACTGACAAAAGTAGTAATAAATAAAAATGTACTGAAAATTAACTAATGAAAATCAGACATTGCTTTTGGATTGTGGTTCAACAGAATCATCATCAAAATGATGGTACCCTTAACTTAATACATTATTTTGTTGCACAACGTCCTGAGCCAATCACTGCAGTCAGGTGATTTCTGTAACTCTCAGAGAGACTTCTGCACCTGTCCACAGGTATTTTGGCCCACTCCTCATGAGCAAACTGCTCCAGCTGTCTCAGGTTTGAAGGGTGTCTTCTCCAGACTGCATGTTTCAGCTCCTTCCACAAATGTTCAATAGGATTTAGATCAGGGCTCATAAGGCCACTTCAGAATAGTCCAGTGTTTTGTTCTGAGCCATTCTTGGGTGTTTTTAGCTGTGTGTTTGGGTCATTATCCTGTTGGAGGACCCATGACCTGTGACTGAGACCAAGCTTTCTGACACTGGGCAGCACATTTGGCTCCAGAATGCCTTGATAGTCTTGAGATTTCATTGTACCCTGCACAGATTCAAGACACCCTGTGCCAGATGCAGCAAAGCAGCCCCAGAACATAACTGAGCCTCCTCCATGTTTCACAGTAGGTACAGTGCTCTTTTTTTTGTATGCTTCATTTTTGTCTCTGTGAACATAGAGCTGATGTGACTTACCAAAAAGCTCCAGTTTTGTCTCATCTGTCCAAAGGACATTCTCCCAGAAGCTTTGTGGCTTGTCAATATGCATTTTGACAAATTCCAGTCTCACTTTTTAATGATTTGCTTTTATCAGTGATGTCCTCCATTAAGTCCACTTTGGCTCAAACAGTGATGGATGGTGTGATCTGATACTGATGTACCTTGACCTTGGAGTTCACCTCTAATCTCTTTGGAAGTTGTTCTGGGCTCTTTGGTTACCATTCGTATTATCCGTCTCTTCAATTTGTCATCAATTTTCCTCTTGCAGCCTCGTCCAGGGAGGTTGGCTACAGTCCTGTGGACCTTAAACTTCTGAATAATATGTGCAGCTGTAGTCACAGGAACATCAAGCTGCTTGGAGATGGTCTTATAGCCTTTACCTTTAACATGCTTGTCTATAATTTTCTTTCTAATCTCCTGAGACAACTCTCTCCTTAGCTTTCTGTGGTCCATGTTCAGTGTGGTACACACCACCATACCAAACAGCACAGTGACTACTTGTCAGCCTTTAAATAGGCAGACTGACTGATTAGAAGCTTGAAGACACCTGTGATGCTAATTACAGGACACACCTTAGTTTAACATGTCCCTATGGTCAAATCATTTTCAATCTTTTCTAGAGGTACCATCATTTTTGTCCAGGCCAGTTTCATTACTTTGTTTTTTAAATGATTCTGTTGAACCACAATTCAAAAGCAATGTCTGATTTTCATCAGTTAATTTTCAGTTGATTTTGATCTATTATTACCTTAAGGCCCTTCTATCGAGCCCTGAATGGCACAGTATTGGTGTCACTTCTCTGTGCGCTGCGGCATTGAAGGAGCATGAGAGAGCGTGGCACTGTGGGCTCCCTGTGCTCCTGTTATCACCTCTGAAGCCAGCCCAAAAGGGGAATCAACTCAGTCCCCATTACACTTCTGCCTTTTCACACTGAAGACAGAACGTTAGAGGCCTAAATATCACAGAATGAAACAGCTTGACGAACAGAGCTCCTCTGTAGCTGTCATCATTACTCTGTAAATGAACTAAAGCAAAGCTGATGTCTCCAGGATCTATGACCATCTCCCTGTTGTACTCAATGGTGACATATTTTGTGGGCGGAGCCTAACTGGTGACATATTACTCACTAACAATAGCTTGCAGTGACTGTAGTTGATGATGTCTGCCTGAGAACATGTTGGGTCTCTGTTTTCTTTTTTTTCCTCTTCGTTTTCATGTATAGTTTGAAAGCACAGCTTTGACCTCTGAATATTCTGATTTGATAAATCCAGACCCTGTATTTATTTATATCTGGCTTCAAGGTTTCACCCCCTCATGTCCCTCTGACGACATTTTTGATATCAAAGATGTGGAGTAAGAATAACTTTACTTCCTTGTGACAGGAAGTTGTCCTGTTCAGCACACATCCTCCTGGGAGTTTCTAAATTGAAAACAATGAGGGGACGGCAGGACAAAGGGAGAGGCCTGGCCGTCCTCTCCTGTCCACCCGTCTCTGTCCTCAGCAGAGACACCAACCACAAACAAACAAGAGTCCTGACCAGAACCAAGTGCCTACGTGACCCTGGCCCCTTCGGCAGAGAGTCGACCCAGTCAGGTGACAGGTCGATGCCAGGAGGGATAACGAGGGAGGGAAGAGGACGGACCTAATGTTTGAGTGTGAGGGGCAGCATGGGCATGGTTTAATCTTTATTTATATAAAATATTAACCAGTTCAATGTTAGAGCTGGTTAACTAATAAGGAACATTTCAATCAAATGCTTCTGTCTTGTTCCTTAAAAAATGTGAGAAGCTAAAATGAGAGCAGAAAAGACAGAAAGAAGTGAAAAAAACTGTTCTCTAGAAAAAGAAGTACAACAAAAGGAGGATTAAAACAGCTGAGTGATGAAACAGAAAGACCCAAAAGGCTTATAGAAAAGCTTCAAAGTAATACAAGCATGTACAGATCGACAACAAAAGAAAATCTGACAATGGAGAAAATGACTGAAGTGGCAAACAAAGGGAGAAACAAGCAAACAAAGAGAGACAAAAGAAGAAAAACATACAAGTGATCCTAAAAGAGAGACATTTGCTTAAATACAAAAAAAATACTTCTTGTTTCTACCAATGTGTTTTTATGCAGCTCATCACCTGGAAATCCATTCACTCCTGTGTGAATCTCTGATATCTGAGGCTGTTACAGTGACCATGGCGACAGAGGGCTCTCAGGGATAGCATCTAATAAAATAAAAAAACTGTCAATAAAATGTGTTTAAGGCTGTTGCCTTACAGCGAGAAGGTTACTGGTTCAACCCCGGGACAGGGCGGGGTCTATCTGTGAGGAGTCTGAATGTTCATCCCCATGTGCATGTCAGGGTTCTCTGCAGGTTCTCTGGTCTCCTCCAACAGACCAGAAACAAGCTTGTGATATTCATTTGAGGCTCTAAGTGTATGTGCGTGGATCGGCGTATGTTTATGTGCCAGTCTTGTGATTGGATGGTGCCCAGTCCAGGGTGTATCCAGCATGTTGCTCAGTGAAAGCTGACGATCTGATTGGTTTGTTCTATGTCACGCCCAAAAGACATCCAGGTATAATCAAGGCACATAATCCATCCTCTTCGTGCCCTGCGCCTGACTTTGCACCAAGAATTTACATGCGCCATGTGTTTAAAACACGGCTCATGCCATCAAAAAAGTTTCCTACAGCATTTCTTCTCACTGATGCAGTGCTGGTAGACATGCCTTGCTGTAATGGATTTGCGTCTTTGCCTTCATAAAATCTTTGCTTCACTGATGGAGTCATCATCTTTCTGGTGTAGTTTATCTAAACGCTCCGACATGTCGATACAACAGGTCATTAAGAATGGGCAAACCTCTAGATGGTAGTTTTCTCATTAAGGATTACTGTTGAAAGATTTATGTACACTTTAGGATTTGAAAAAGCAGAACTATATTTTAACGCACCTCATCGAATCCACGAATCTTAGTACTGAAGGGTTTTTGAGTCCTCAGCCATATTCACATTATGAATGAATTAATGAAAATTTTATTTCAGTAACATAAATGTTGAGAACAAACAAAGAATAAAATCATTTAACACAAAATTACTGAAAAAGGTAACAGCTGAGGCTTGTGGCTTATTTTTGCCTATCCTGTGCAATCCAAGATAAATCCAAACTTAAATACAAGCAGGAGGAGTATTATTTACTGCACAACAAAATGATCTCCAGTGTTTTTAAAAAAACAGTGTCTTTCAAATTTAACATAAAAGATCCAATGAAAAACTGATTAGTGGGTTCCAGATATCCAACTTTATTGATTATTCTGACCGTTCTTTTCTGTAGTTTGATTACTGGGTCTAAATTTGTTTTACATGTATTTCCCCAGGTTTTGACACAGTATAAATTATAAGGCATTACGAGTGAATAATACAAAGTCTTAGAGCAGTTTTATTTAATAAAACATTAAAACTATTTATCAGTGTGATGATGACACAGACCACTTTGTCAGCTTTATATGAAGTGATTTGTGAAAGTCATTAATTAAAATGCATTATAGTGGAGTTTTGCCTGGTCCTGATGTTCTCCAAACTTGCACAACAGCTGGATCCTCCTGATTCAGTGTCTGTAATCAGGCAGATCCATCTTGCCAACCTACAACTGTGTTCAGCCCACAGCAGCAGGGCTGAATCAAAGTCCTTTAAAAGAAGAAGAGGTGGAGCTACAAGCGAGACAACAGCAGGAATGACCGCTCGCGCAGAGATTAGCGTAGATGGTAACAGCTTCAGTGGCAGTTTTATCAGATCTGGACCACATTTCTTTATTAAATGACAAACCACAGCAGTGAAAGCATTTCTCTACAGAAAGGATATTTTCACTTCACTTCTGGCATGATTTGGAGAGAGTTTTTTTCTAAGAAGAGGTCCACGTCTTATATTATATACTGCAGCAGTAGCACCCGCCCACTGCATTATCTGATTGGCTAGTAATGAATGTGATTAGCAGAATGTACGTCCAATCACCTGCCAGATATACTTTTGAGAGGTTCTACCCCACCCCCAGACACTTTTTATAAGCTGGACTAATGGAATGGACTAGTGAAATATATTCTGTATGTATGCTGAACAGTCCATATGGTGATTCAGAATAGATCTCTTCATGCTTATTAGTTTTAAGGTCAGGCCTTAAGCTAGAGGTCAAGATGTAGCAATGCTTAGTGTGGCAGAAGTTGAGTCATTGTCTGCCCTTGGGTTTCATCATTAGCTAGAAGGAAATCTTGCATTATAATTTTTCATAATTAACCATTTATCATATGGCTGAACAATATATTGATTTTTTTACAGCAGTTTGCACATGTGCAATAGTCACATTGCAAGCCTTACAATGCTAGTCACATGTACTAAAGAATATGAATTCAATTACATGATTACATGTATCAGTTTCTCCCAATCTGAGCACAAATAGATTCAAATGTTGAAAAGGAGGTGTAAAGATGTTTCAACCAAAAAGAAATCCATATAACGAAGACTTCTTAAAATCTAATGGATTTATACAGTATGTGTTTATTTCTCTAAGACCAAAATTCAGCTGTTGAAATAAAGATGTTTTGCTCTTGCCCCAGTCAATTTCAATTTTTCTCTCTCTCGTTCAGCCCTAAATTCGTACAAAACAATGCTGCTGTGCTGCTTTCTAACTTTTTTGCATGTTCGATCTGAGGACGGTCCATTGGTGACAAAGGAGACACGTCTCTACCTAACTCAGCAGAGTCAAATGGATGTCCTCCGTTAAATGGATTATCCCTCTGAACAGTTAAATGAGCTCCTTAAGAAGTAACTTGGCTTGATTGAACTTTTCATGTGAGCACAGACAGACTGATTGACCTTTCTGGTCTCTTTGGCCATTTTCTTTCTGTCGTGCAGACTCTGATCACTTGTTATGACTAGATAAAATGTTAGTTTGCTTACCCACCAGCTTCAGACCAGCCTTCCTTCCTCAGACCCAAACACACTCACACTAATACACAGCAAGGACAATGACAAACCTGTCTGGACTTACGCAACTGTGCCAGGGCTTGCCACCCCAAAACAACCCACATTCCTCTATCCCATGGAGAAATGGGACCACATAATGTTAATTACCAACATGATCAAGGGCTGCATCTTCTGTTTTTGTTTATTTTAGGTGCAGAGGAAAAGACGAATGTGGAGCTGATTGTTCCCATCGGGTCGGTGGTCATCGCCATGTTTTTCTGGCTGCTGATCGTCTTCGTCATCCGTGGAAGAAAGAGAGTAAGAACTTCCTCATCCTCTCTTTGCCACACTTTTCCTTCCTCTGGTTTTCCCTGCTGTTACACTCAGGGGAGCTGATAATGAATTAAAAAGGATTCACGCACACACACACTGCTGGTTTGTCAGATTGATTAGAAGTGACTGGTCTGGCTCCCGTTCGCTGCCCTCCTTTGTGTCAGCGAACAACAGGCTCACTCTCTGCCTCCATAAGTCACGTAGACCAGCAGCACAGATCGGGCCCCTTTTCACTGAAGAGGCACCAGACTCAAACATCTGAGACAAACAGCCTCTCATAATTCCCCTGTTTCACTGTTTCAGCCAAACGGGGGCGACCTGAAGACCGGCTACCTCTCCATGATCCTGGACTCAGAGGACATGCCAATGGATGAGCAGTGTGAGAGGTTGACGTACGATGCCAACAAGTGGGAGTTTCCTCGAGACAGGCTGAAACTAGGTGAGGCACAAAAGTGTCCAAAACCCAGAAAAAACCTAAAGAACACCCAAGCTTTTCTCTTCACGGAGGCGGCACGGAAAAGAAAAACATCACAATTCATGACCTCCCCTTTTGAACAAATAGTTACCTCTAAGTTAAACATAAAACAGGCGCAAAGGAGAACAAACAGCCGCTTTGGTCATCTGTCAGAAAGATCATTTATGTGAAGGTCTAGTTCTTTGCTAAAAGGGACATTTTCTCACACAGTACTGGTGTACTGGGAGGTCATTCCAGTTGAATGCCCTCATTAAGCTACTACAGAAACTGGACGTAATCAGGCCAACATAAAAGGAACACTCCAACATGTTCGTTGTTTTCCTGTCTTGCCTCCCTCCCGAGTCTATGACAAGCAGATAGACACCATTCTTTCGACTGTGCATCCAGTAACAAGGAAGAGACAGGCAAAGCTCACCCACTGCTAATTAGCTTAGCTCAAACACTGTGAGTATATGAGTAGCGTGCTAGCCTGCCTCTGCCTACAGTCATCAGATAAACTCTAAACAGTCCTGTGTGCTTGTTGTGACTCATTTTTTACCCCTTTATGTTACGTTATCTTTTATTATCTTCATATTCTTCTACTCCTAAACAGAGGCTTTGTTTTGTTGACCTGCTTCTGTGGTGGTTTTCGTGAGAGATGTGACATTCGCGTGGAGTCGAGTCTTTTGAACAGCTCTTTTAAGTGAACGATGATAACAAATTCACAGTTGCAAATTTGCAGACAATTTGCATTTAAGAATGACTCGCAAACAAATGGCTTTTAACACTTCCTGTCCCCACTTTCCAAAGTAAAAGGGATTTTGGGAAAGCCTTTCTGGACCTGAAATAAGGTCTGCGATGAATGCATGCAGGGTTTCAATGTTTCATTTTGCAACATAAAATGCATCAGATACACCCCTGTTGTTGAATTTTAAAGCCCCTGTGAACATAAATCAGCGAAACCTCCTTCATAAGATATTTTTGATCATTAACTATCCACTGTCTGGACATGATCAGGCTGATCTTTCAGTGTCTGAAAAACATCAAAAATCATAATTTTTGTGGGTGCTCAGAAACTAGATGTAAAATAGATGGGCTTTAGAAAATAATTCATTTTGTCATAAATAGCTCGGCCAATAAATCAATTAAAGACAAAGTCCTGCCACTCACAACAAACTACGCCCATCCAATCAGCCTCTTCATGTCACAACCAGCATGACCGCATGCACACAGTCCTAAGAAATCAACTTAATGTAAAATGAGCTGTTTCAGAACAAGATTTCTAAAACTTAGAGGTGAGTTCTACTCCCTTAAATGTTCAAGGATAATTAGTGATAACAAACTTTCATTATCATTTTAAAATTCTAGAAAAGTCCTGTCCCCAGAGGCTTTAAAGTTTCAGTGTGTTCATAAAGAAAGGTTGCTCACAAATTTCCAACAAAGACACTTCTGATTGTTATTCAGTAAAACATAAGTATGCAAACATGAGGACCAAACTCATCAGTTCACTGGATTAAAATAAAATCCTCAAACAAGAGACTGAAGCAGAATGCTATATAATTTGGAAGAAAGATTGCCATGTTGTGGTTCCTTAATAGTCTGTTAATAGCGTTTACTCTGCCTGATTATGTCGTAACTTAAGAATTGTGAATGTTTGTGAAATTATCCTGATGTGCAGAGCATGTGAGTTCCAGTTATCAGCAATGGTCCAAAAGTGCACTGAAAAATCCCATTGACTTTTAGTGGAAGGAAGAAGCCTGATACTAACCTTCAGACTGGCCTACACAAATATGTCCTTCCTGCATGTCTTCATTAGAGTTTGGACAAAAGAGCAAAGCAGATCATACAGGCAAATAGAAAACACATTCTCTTGGTGTGGATGGGACACAAACAAGGAAACAAGATTACAAACCACAAGCTCAAGCTAAAACAATCAGCAGGTTTAATTTCACTGACTGATTAGTCATTAATTCAGTTAAGAGGTCCCCTTAACACTGTCTGAATGAATGAGTGAGAGTGGGAGGACATTATTTGCACAGAAGGTGTTGTTTGTACTCTTGGGTGACACATGTTTTTTTTTCCATAAAAGGTGACCCACTGGGTCGAGGAGCTTTTGGCCAGGTTGTCGAAGCAGCTGCCTTTGGAATTGAGAAAGCCACAACATGCACCACTGTAGCAGTCAAGATGCTGAAAGGTGAGCGGTTTGTCTAGTGCTTTCTCTGCATGAAGGACTGAACAAATGCTTTATGGCTCCAAAGGGAGCATGTCAAGAGTACCAAGAGCGTAAAAACATGGGCTACAAATGACATCAATAAAATACTTTACAAAACCACTTTTGTACAAATAGGAAATAATACAAATAGTCAAAGTCCAAGAATTAAACATTCAACTGCTGTGGAGGAGAAATCCTTAAAACTGTAGACTAAGAAAAATGCACTAATAATTAGCCGTCATAAATATTAAGCACACAAAGATTTACACTTTTATCATTGGTGAAAAAGCATTTTTTATTTAATGAACTTGAAGAGAAGCTTGTTTAAAGATGAACTGAGAATTTGCCAGCTGCTGAACTACACTCTGCTTTAATTTATGTTTCTAATTCAAATTAAATTACTCATGTTTCTAAAGAGTTCTGCTAAAACAACTGCATCCTCTGATGAAATGCATCTTTGCATCACAGAGGGCGCCACCTCCAGCGAGTACCGTGCCCTGATGTCAGAGCTGAAAATCCTCATTCATATTGGACATCATCTGAACGTGGTCAACCTTCTGGGAGCATGCACCAAGCCTGGAGGTGGATGTCTCTGATGCACTTAACATTCGCTCCATTTAATCAGGCCACTGAATTATTCTGTAATCCTGTGATGTTTTTACGACACGCTCTGGTCCCTCTTCTCTGTCGTCCCCCTGCAGGGCCGCTGATGGTCATCGTGGAGTACTGTAAACACGGAAACCTCTCCAGCTACCTGAAGAGCAAACGTGGAGAGTACAGCCCCTACAAGGTGAACCATGTGTGACCCACAAACAGCCAATCAGACAGTCAGTTTCAAGCAACAACTCACATCAGTGACTATCACAAACTATCACACCAAAATGCTCTGGAGAAACCAAGAGGGCTTAAAGCTAGAGAAGCAGGAAGAACCTCAGGGGTTTTAACTGGTGGTGCCGTGTTGGGTCAAGGAGAAGGGCTGTTGTGGTGTTTGTGTTAGAGTGTCTGACAAAAACCTTCAGTTCTTAGAGCCTCTAGAAACCCACAAAAGGTTATATCTTCTACAAAGAAAAATGTTCTCGGTGTTCAGCTGGTCCTCCATTTAAAGGAGAAATGCGGTTAAATTCTGATTAAACCGTCAGAAGAGCAGGCAGCATCCATGCCAGATTTTTCCTGGGAGGCCTTTCTCTACACGTTTAGAGTTGCTTCTCATTGTCGTCAAGCTTGTAGCTCCCGCCTCTTTCTCCTCTAAGGATGCTGATTGGTCAGTGCCTCTGCAGACTGAGCTATACTGTTCCAGCTCCAGGCTTTGCTTGATGGATTTGTCTGCTTGCTGACAGTGAATCAGGCAGATCCTGCAGTGCAAGGTTAATGTGACACTACCTACTTTGTCTTGATTTTCTATCCCATAATACTGACAGATTGCTCTGTTTCTATGGGATGCTCTTTCTTTTTCTTTCTTTTCTTTTTTCTCAAACTTTAAAAATAAGACAAACAAACAAAAACAAAAACAACCAAGTCAATGCAAAAGAATACATATGTACACCAAGCAACTGTACATGTCCATCAAATAAATTTACACATGTGAGTATAAACATGTACGTCATCACAACAACCAGTTTGATGCCGTCTGTGTGCTGGGTCATCAGCTGCAGTTCAAGCAATGTCCACGTGTAGGCGGGTGTTTCTAAAAACACAGCTTTTTCTGTGCATATTGTCCGTTTGTCCACACGTAGGGTGAAGATAAAAAAAAAATAAAAAATACGCTTTTAAGGGCGTCTCCATGACAAATGGCTGCTGGCGCCATGCTGGTTGTCATGGTAACAACAGATGTTAAAACCAACAACAACACCGACGAGACTTTTTAATCACTAGATTTGATCAAGATTATCAGATATGTCTTAGACTGAAATACAAACAAAGAAATATTTACTCAAATGCCTGCAAACACCATGTAACACAGCCACAAGTTAAACCAGAACACCGGGCTAGAAGGGATTTAAAAATAAAATGTCTTTTAAAATGAAATTCATCCAAAAACAAAAAAAGTTTGATGTTACAGTCATTGTTACAGCTTTAATGAATTTTTGTATGGACAGGGATATTTTTAGAGTATTGAAGCTTGTGAACAGATAATTTCTGAAAACAGGGGAGGAACATTTTCTTTAAATGTTCTGCTTTGTAGTTTCTTATTATTTCTAATCTCACACATCCCCAGCACTGAAGCACTTAGCCTCTCAAGTCCTTTCATTCATTATGTGCTCAGTCAGGTCCTTTTTGTGTTTTAAGCCCATCGCTCTGTCCTCTCTGTGTCACATGTCCAACAGCAGAGTGGAAAAACGAACATCTCCTGTGATTTTATTGCAATCCTTTCCTGACATAAAACTGATGTTCTCTTTTTCTGCTGTGTTCTCCGTGACAGAGGAAGCGTGTGGACAGTCAGAAGTGGATGTCAGCAGAGGAGGATGTGACTGAAGGTGACCTTGGTTTAGGGAAGGTCGCTCAGTTGGACATCTGCACAGGAACGGCAGTCTGCTATGGAGCTGGAGACAGAGCATCAGGCAGCAACATGGACGCTGGAGAAGGTGATCAGGACAATTGAAACCACTGTCGCATACATCTGCCCTCCTGAAGATACTCTTAGTGTTGTTTACAGAGTCCATTTTGTTTTAAATATTCGTCATATGACCACAGAGAGCTGTGACGATGATCATCTGACCATGGAGGATCTGATCAGCTACAGCTTCCAGGTGGCCAAAGGCATGGAGTTCCTCTCCTCTCGCAAGGTGAGCTCACAGTTAATAAGACATAGGTGCATGCTTGAACTTTTGTAAGCATTCAATACAGAGTTAATAATCACCTTCTGGACGTGCAGTGTATCCACAGAGATCTAGCAGCCAGAAACATCTTGCTCTCAGAGAACAATGTGGTGAAGATCTGTGACTTTGGCCTGGCCAGAGACGTCTACAAGGACCCAGACTATGTCCGCAAAGGAGATGTGAGTCCACAGAAATGAAAGACATGAAGAAATCTTTTGTTTTACTGAGTTATTTCATCTTAGATCTGACTGTTCTGATGGGCTCTGCTGAGAAGAGGACTTTTGTTTTTCGATCTCATCATCAGGGAGTAGATAGAAGATGAGGGTGATCGTGGACCTGATGTACTGAGACGTGTGATGTGCATGTCATGAGTTACATGAGTTATAAATATAAGTCATCTGGCCCAATGGTTGGTCACTAACTGATTATTTCTTGGGCTGGAACAGATTACAGCAGCTAACGGCTCTTGATGATATTAAGACTTGATGACATGCTGCTGCTGCTGTTGTTTCAGACCTTTGCTCTGCATCCAGTGAATGTAACACAGTGAATTAGAATTTAAAAGTGGGCCAAATAAAATTATTACAGCCGAGTAATTTAGTTTAAAGACATAAATACACTTCAGACAGTGGAGAAAGCTCTTCAGATGAAAATCATACAATCAGATTTAAGTTAAACTTGGTTATAAAGGTAACGTTCAGGCATTTGGACCAATCAGAAGACTCAGCATCTTTGTCCATGTCAAAGTTTTACATTATGGAAGATTATATATTTTTCTTTCTTCATAACCTGTTACTTTATAGACCCAAACATTTTCACGTCATTCAGGCATGCAGACATTTAGAAAACTGTACCTCTAAAAGAGTTTGAAATGACCTCTTTTATATAAATGTTATTTTATGGATGCCTGAATATTACATTTTTGCAATAAAAAACATGATAAACTGGATAAATTTATTCAGTGGGGAAATCTTTAAACACCAGTGGCAAAATGTACCTGATTTTTTAATATTTATTTATGGGCCCCTCACAGTCACGGGCCCCTGAATCTTCATCCCACTCCGGCTTCACCTCTGAAGGCACCGAGGTCTCCAAACCTGTTGATTGTGTCCTGTTATGTTTTATTTGCTCTGCTGCTCTGAAGGTTTTTAAACCAAAGCAATTTTTGTCAACTCAAAAAAAAAAGATAAACTAAACTCTGTTGATTCTGTAGGACAGAAGGACAGTTCAGGTTTTCATCATGTTGTGTTCTAGTTTCAAACTTTAAAACGATAAACCTGTCATTTTAGTGAAAGGCAGAACCAAAAAGAAGTAAGTGTATAAAAGACTAACGGCCTGGTCTCACTGCAGGCTCGACTCCCCCTGAAGTGGATGGCTCCTGAGACCATCTTTGATCGGGTTTATACCACGCAGAGTGATGTTTGGTCGTTCGGAGTCCTTCTGTGGGAGATCTTCTCTCTGGGTAAGGCAAATGATCATCAGCACGACCACCTGACACGTGGTCACTATTGTCCAATGTAACACCTTTGTATCTTCTGCAGGAGCTTCTCCATATCCTGGTGTCTGCATTGATGAGTCCTTCTGCAGGAGGCTAAAGGAAGGAACCAGGATGAGACCACCTGAATACGCCACCACTGAAGTGTAAAGCTAACGACCTTCATCATCACATCCCGGCAGTGTTAATGCTTCACCAGCTCATCGTGATTCATGTTCTTCCTCACAGGTATCAGACCATGCTGGACTGCTGGCTCGACCGGCCCACAGACCGGCCCACCTTTGCAGAGCTGGTGGAACATCTGGGCGACTTGCTGCAGGCCAGCGCTCAGCAGGTTGGTTTGGATCTGAGCTTACACCCGCTGTGTGCATGAAGACTTCAGTCAGAGCATTAAAAAGCAATAAATCCCTCAGGTCTGTACTCTGATTCTGATCAGACACACAGGCCTCTGAGCCATTGTTCAGGCCAACAGAGTTCAGCGACATGTTCAGACTGACTGACTGAGCTGTGCCAAGTCCTTCTTGGAAATGTAGGAAATGAGAGAACAAACAGTTTCATCAGAGGATTACATCATGAGGACAGGAATAGAAAGGATGACGTAGTCTTTTGGATTTAATGACTAATTAAAATAAAATCAAGACATAAACAATAACTTATGAAAAAAGATTAAACTTGATCACATGTAATTTTTAAGTATATGTTTGAACATTCATTAAATGCTGTTGTTGATGGAGAGAGCTGCTGGACAGGTTTGTGAAAGCGGGGGACGTTCTGCTGATGGGCCTCAGGCTGGAGTCAAACCTGAGCCACAAGCATAAAGACGGGACACACTTATTACCTCTTCACAAACCAGCACCCCCTACCATACCCAACACAATTTAATTGAATTAAACAGTGATAAAAAAGGTTTATGTTTAGTAAGAACAGTGCGGCTTCAGTGTGGATGTAAACAGGCTCACCTGTACCTGCGTTTATTCTACATTGAGCAGCTGCACACCTTAACACACGTAACAGCACCTTAAATCCTGGAGGGAGGTTCAGTTACTGACATTCAGTGTTTGGATCAGTTTAAGGCATTTTGTTTTGCATAATTTAGGTATCATTTGTTTTTTATGGGTAAAAAGTCATGAATAGAGTTTTGTGTGAGAAAAAAAACCAGATTTTATTTTTAGGTCATCTTGCCCAGCCCGTCAAAAGCTATCAGACTCACCTCAGGAAAATGAGCTTAAAGAAGAGCCTCATTTTCTTTACTTCAATCATTGTGTCCTGATTTATTACAAACATTAACATTAAGATTCAAGTTTGTAAAAAGTCCATCCTGATTAAAAAAGTGCAGCTATACAGAATTGTGACTAAGCTAGTTTACCTTGTGTCAATGTATTCAGTTATACTCTAATCCTGTTTTTTAAGAATTAAAAGCATTGGTAAACTTCTAAACATTTGACCTTGTTAATCAGTGTCATCTCATTGGCTTTTTTGACAGCCATAAACTTCAATATAAAAATAAAAAAAAAATTCAAACTGTGAATTAAAAAGACCGGAGGGTTTTTAAACCTGTACTTTTCCAAACTATCAATCAATCAAATGGAGAATTTCATTTTTAAAAACATGGTGTTTCAAAGGTTGGTCAAAAATGTTGTACCAGCAGCAGCAGCATTTATCCAAGTTAGAGTTTGATATTTGTCAGTTAGATCACATTTACTTCACTGCCAACAACTGTACATATAAAGTTGGACAACAAAAATGCATATGTACACCATACAACTGTACATGACCATCAACAAACTGAACACATATGAACAAATAAACATTTATGTCAACACAACAAACCAGTTTATGAAGAGACAGAATGAAACAAGAAGCTGATCCACTCCTGCCCCTTCATTACAAATCAGATCACAACACTAAAACTTATTATTCATTACCAGCTTCATTATTCATAGAACAATTAAAAATAAACACAAGGGTGGCATCCTCATTAACAATCGCAAATAAATAATCTCTGAAAGCACCGTAATGCACAACCTCATCCTTCAAATAATCCTCCTATAGGTCAAAAAACACACACTAATAATAAATATATAAACACTTTAGATATATATATTTCTGTTGTCCATGTCATGCCCATATGTCTTATAGAAACTGATTAATTGTATATTTAAGGCAATCATTTCATCACAGTGTTGTTTTTTCTGCAGGGTGGAAAAGACTACATCCCCCTGACACCAGGCGGAGAGGCAGAAGGGTCCACTGTGACCTCTGACCCTAGAAGGCCGTACAGCAGACCTCCAAGTTCAGAAGTCCTGGAGGCTCAGCTCAGCTACGACAGCCCGGCGTCTCTGGGGTCAGTTTGATTATATAGATCTGAAACTGGCATTAAAATGTTTAAACACCAGCATGTTTGTGGTTAAACCGGAGTCTCCTCTGTGCAGCCTGAACCAGCAGAGCGAGCGCTGCAGTCGGCCGCTCAGCGTCAAGACGTTCGACGACGTCCCCGTCGCCATCAGCAGCGTCATGGTGAGAGTCTGTCTCTGATGCCGATATTTGGCAGAAAAAAATACAGACTACCGATTAATCGGCCAATTAATTTAAAAAATATATATAAAATGAATTTAAAAAAATTGGTCCCAAAACACTTACAACAATGAATATATGAATTACAGGCAGAACATTTTACTGTTTTACAATACTTTGCCCCTAAGTATTTATTTAACTTTACAACGGAGAGGAATTTTCAAGTACAAAAACATGTAGAAAAGCATTAAACCTCTGAGAAATTAATTATAAAACCTGTTTATCTTGTACTTCTTGTTAATGAAAATAAGAGGTAGGTTATATTACAGGTAGAGCAACTTTTAAAAACATGTAGACAGGTCATTGTGAGAGGAAAGCAACACAAACACTAAGGTAACATTCTTTTCACAAGCCTCTTTTATTTTTCTACTCTGCAACTTTCAAGAACAAAGAACTTTCAAGTACAAAATAAAATAGTTGGCAAAATTGCAGTAATTCCTGCAAAATAAAATAAATAACCTTATTTAAAATGTATATATATATAGATGAATTATGAACTCTGTCTTGTCACTTGTGCCTTCCAGTCCCAGAGTCCTCATTAGTGCAATCAGAAGAAGGTTTTAGTTCAGGTAGAACCACTTTTTTTTATTGTATACATGAGGTAATATGTGTGAGGACATCAGAATATTTTGTGGGACACTGCACATATTGCACAAACTTCTTTAAACAGGCCTGATTAAAGTTCCCAGCTATGATGAAGACTCCCTCTGGATGAATCCACTGCAGATGACGTCATAGAGCTCTGAGGGAGCTATACTAACGCTAGCATAGTTAGCTAGCTAGCTAGTTAGCTCAACTGCAGCGTCGCGGACAAGCGGGTAAAGCCTGGTTTCCTTGATAATCATCACAGAACAGTCACGAATAAACTGATCCCCTGCCATCAGAAGGTCCAGTCGTCAGTTTTGTGAACGACAGATGGTCAGGAAAATGCTCTGCAGTGCCGGTCTTTGAGGCTGCTTCTGTAGCCGAGCTAGCAGAGAGTCCAGTGGTCTCGCTATGTCCAGCGGTATACCGTGCAGCCGCTGAAAGTCGCTCGCTATGTCGGACTTGCAGGCAAAAACAACATTCAGCAACTCCGTGTGAGTGTAGGCGAGTTTTGCCCCATACACTCCATCATCCATACACACAGCATCAGCAGAGCTCAGAGCTGCAGCAACAATGCGTGCCGCCATCTTTCGCAACGTCATCATTCTGCGCAGCTTGGACACTGAACAGCGTTTTACTGTTTTATGAGAAAGTAAGAATATATCGGCGTTACATCGGCAAAACTCTGGCCGATGTTGAATACTTTGAAAAGGGCTATAATGATATATGATGATTTAATCAGCCGGCCGATATATCGGTCGGGCCCTAATATTTACATTAATGATCACTGAAATTAACTTAAAAACTCCAAAATAACTTGACTGCAGGGCAGAGCAATAACTTATGAATTAAATCTCCCTCTTACTCACATTGGATCTATTTTGTTAAGTCTAGAGGGAGTAATATAAGCTCCACAAAGAATTTCCAGCTGTGTTACTCGACCTCTGACTGATTTTGAGGTTATCTAATGTCACGCCAAATGCTTTCCCATTCTGTAGAAGTAAATTTGACCCCTAAATCAAGTTCCCATTGAGACTGTTTTTGAGTTCTGGTTTGAGGAGAAATGAAGCAGTAACTGATGTAAACCTGAGGCTGCTCAAAAATCTGATATTTTTTTCTGTCAATCTCGTAATTATAATCAAAATATTCTTTGGGAAATTTGGAAACAACTGGCTTTAACTGGGAATACTATGATATGATACTGATACCCCTTACACGTGGTGTTGTTGTGAACATGTTAATGTTGTCTGTGTGTATTGATCAAGGTCTGGACCTGTGTGTGTGTTTTAACTTATAAATATTAAAAGTATGAATTATAAAAATAAAAAAATAAAACTGAATTTCTAATAACATGCAGTTTCTTTGATCAAACATGTAGTTTAAGAAGACATCTCTAGAATTTTAAAGTTTTTTGGGCAGATTTTAGTACAAAACTGACCATGTGGTTGACATTGAAAAAGAGAGCAATGGTCATATGATGGACATAATGATCAGAGCCTGACCCGACCTTTGGTTTGATCTGTTTTGTCTCATCAGGAGGGTCACACAGACAGCGGCATGGGCTTCTTATCAGACGAGGTGAAGGCTTTGAATCAACAACTGTCGACCACGCCTAACTTCAGGTAAAGATCACATTACTTTACCTCCAGTATAACTCCAGGAGCACCTACCCTGTAACCCATGAGTCAGACTTTAACACATCATCCTCTTATGGTGTCTCCACAGCCAGCTGCTGCGCTGTAAGAGCAAAGAGTCTCTGGCCTCTGAATCGTCCAATCAGACGAGCGGATATCAGTCAGGTTACCACTCCGACGACGCTGACACTCCGATCTACGCCAACGAAGAGGTGATCATGAAGCACAACAAGCTGAAGAAACCTCCGCTGCCCAAAATTCCTGACAAATATAATGTGGAGATCCGCTACAGCACGCCGCCCGTCTGACCCAAAAACCCCAATCTTCTATGTACAGAATTTGTTATTATATTTTAGGAACAACAAATGCAGTAGACTTGATTTTACTCTTTATGAGGGGGTCCCAGGATGTTTAAACCCAAGAACTGATTAGATATTTATTTGGCTGAAATAGCTAAAACCTGGTTATTACTTCTGTGCCAAATCTGCGCCTCACCTGCGCCATAGTCTGTCTGAAACATTCATACCTGTGTATGGGTGTGTCCATGTCACACTGCAGTGCTCCCAAACACACGTCAGCTGAGACTGTACTTCAGTATTTCATATTTTGACAGAAACAGAGCGTCTAATGTCAGATAATAATGAGCAGCACTAGATCACAACACAGCTGTGCCTGAGAAGAGTAAAGAGGAGACATCAGGAGGGCTGGAATGTCCATCTGCTGAACCAGAGGGCGTTGATTTCTCGAGCTCATTTGGCTTCTTAACACTCGAACCACCATGGGGAGCCATTTTGACCCCCCAGCTGCAATAGTGTCAGCAATGCTATGGTGTCAGTTCTAAAAGTTGTGAAGTGGCTTATTCCCATCTATTTTTGAAATAATAATGGAGACTTGGCAAAATAAGTGTTTAAAACATATATTTTTGTGTTTTTTTTTTTTAACAAATAAATAATTATTTTAATCAAACAGGTAAAATACATTTTTAGTTTCAACAAACTGTAGGAACTGTTCAACAAACTACAAAATGATCAAATAACAAGATATTTAGATTAACAAAATAACATTTCTCTTTAATAATAACAATAATAATCATAATAATTTTAAAAGGCCGTATAAAGTGGCCAAATGCTGCGCTCGCTCACACTCGCTTGTTCTCTCGCCCACACAAATAAATACATTTTCACACTCATCAACAAACTATAGGAACTGTAGGTTAACACAAACATGAAAACAACAACAATCAAATAACAGACTATTCACAATAACAAAATAACAGATTTCAGTATTTTAATTATTTTAGAAGAACGGATAAATTAACGCTGCGCTCTCTCACACACATGCACACACATTACTCACAGTCAGCACACACCCTGTCCACAAACTGCACGTTGGCACTTGTGACTCATCATCACCCGATAAAATCATCGATCTCTCCCCCACCGATTCCTCCACACTGATGTCCCCTCCGTCTGATTCCTCCTCACTCAAACCCACTGTTATCTCTCCTCCCTCCGACTCTCCTTCACTCAGAGTCTGGTACAACAGCCAAGCCTCTTTGACTGTCATAAATCTTTTGGACGGGCCCATATTTCACACCATTTTGATAGCTGGTGGTTGTAATACTGATAGCTGTCAAAATCGGATGACGTAACAAGCGTTGCTAAGCAACCAGGAGTAGCGCGCAAGGCGCTGCGTGAAAAGTGACAGCTGTATACAGTGTTTTATATGAGGCGATAAAAATGACCCGTTTTGGCGTTTCTAGGTATATATGGTCGTATTTATTTTTCTTTTTTTCACACATTCCCCAAAATTCACTGAATGATTAATAAATCCCTTTTAGGAAAAGTCTTGGACTTGAAGATGTAGGGGTTTTATTTTAACAGAAATAGAAGCGTTTGAAAACGCCAGGGGGTAAAAATGACCCCATTGGCGGTTCTAGTGTTAAAGAAACATGAACGAGGAAACACCTCTGATACTTTGGCCAGTGGATTCATGAGTTAGTCTGTCTTCTGCAGCCATTCTGTCACATTATTGGACACAAACCTGAGGTGCACTCGGAGACTCTTCACTCTGTTTTTGTGCAGCAGACCAACAGCCGGGGTGATGTTGGACCAGTCTGCGTTGTTTCAACTGATGGTCACAGTTTGTTAGGGCGTTTATGATGCCTTGGCTCAGGGCGACCTGGACCTGAAGCTGAAGTCTTGGCATAGCCTTGACTCATAAATCAGCCTAACAGGCACAAAGTGGTGCAGGATCACTCCGGTTCAGCTTCAGAATCTCAGTCCTTCCATGGGCCAATCACATGGCACCTACCTGGCATCCTCTCTTCTGCTCTGTTGAGGTTTTCCAGTGTTTTTCTTCTCTTTTTAAGTTTTCCCCTCAGGACTCAGAGTCACAGTAAGTCTCAGTTTCAGGTGAATTAGTTTATTTGGCCTCTTGTTTTTGGACACAGACCTTCTCCATGGGCGCTTCTTCTATTTCTCTGGGCGTTTTTTGGTAGGATGGGAGCATCTTTGTGCACCTGCTTCTGTCACTGATTGGTTCAGGTTGTTATGAAGTATCTTAAATATTGAGAGAGAGGATACTGACTTTTTTTAGCACTTAATGAGCCATGAATGTAAAAATGCACTTCTGCGACATCAGAGTGAAAATATAATGTGTTTCTTTATCACATTATAAAACACAAAATAGTGTCAGACACTCAAAGACTGGCTGTAATAGATTGCTGTGCAGACCAATCACAGGGCCGGAGGCTCAGGTTTTAAGCCTAGATTATTAGGGGTAATGAGTGCAGCCCTCTGCATGGGCTCTGGCTACAAGGACCAAGAGTGGCAGTCACAGGATGGAGAGTTGGAGAGTTTTCATTGTGTTTGCGACTTTCGTTTACACGAGAACGGTGCCCGGAGTGCCTGAATCCGCAAACTTTTGAAACCAGGGTCCAGAGAGAAAAGTTTTGAAAATGTTTTGTTATCTGTCTCCTTGTAAACATGAATCAGCATTTTCAGGGAAAACAGTGATGCGTGGCACATGCCTAGTACTCTCTAACAACCCGTTTCATTAAACAACAGAGAAGAAGAAAAAGAAGGCTCCCAGTCAACGTTCTCCCAACATTTGGTGGTTTTGTAGTTGAGCGCCACATAAAGTAACAGCCCAACTTCTTTGTGCGTCCACTTGCTATTGTTGTTTGTGAAAGGCTATTCTTCACCAGAAAGCATTAGTGTGCAGATGCGTGTTGAAACGCTGCTGTTTCACTACAAACCTGCATTGTCAACTACTGGCCTGATATGCACACTACAGTGTTTTCAGTCGTTCTCGCAGCTCTGTGTGAATGCGCATCATTTTCACACCATCTCCGTGTGAACGCAGTGTGCTTTCGAAAACACCTTTTCTGGTGACAACGTTGTCGTGTAAACAGGGCCTAAGTCTTCCGCTCAGGACAGAGAGATCATTAATGTCTCTGTTGGCCAAAGTGATTTTATTTGGCTGCCAGTAAAGCCCTTTTCACACATGCAGCCCTGATATTATCTGGATAACGTCTGGACTGTCCGCCTGGGTCATTCACTGACATGGTCGTTCACACCTGCTCCCCTCAGCAGGGACTTTGTCCTGCTGGACGGGGGAGAATTGGTGAAGGGAGGCAGGGAGGTCACCAACAGGCAGCACACGCCGTGAAACATAGGTGGCAGAAGTCAGTGTTTGTGATATGAGAGCAGACAAACAGTTTATATCCAATCTTCAGTGTTGCATGTTAAAAAGTGTACCAGCAGCATCGAGTCAAGAGTCAGAGAAGCACTGGAGCAGAGGTGAAGATGATGCAGTGTGCAGCAACAGCAGCTGTTTTTATCCGTCCTGTCAAGTCTCTCTTTACTGGTTTCGCACCGGCCGCTCAGTATGATGTCATCAGCCCCCCCGCTCACCTCAGTCCATTACCCTGATAATACACTGCAGCATTAAGACATAAGCTACTTGAACTCCACGTGGATAAAACATTAAGGAGCACGAGGACATCACTGAGTGAAAAACTCATCACACATGTGGCTCATGGCCTGAAGTCTGGATAATTTCAGGGTGTCTTTGCAGGTGTGAAAATGCAGAGCCCCTCAGGCCCTCTGATCATTTTTGGGGGGCTGTGCCTTGAGTGCTCATCCTGTCAGAGAGGTTTCTTCTGCCCCTGATAGGCTGAGGGTGGTCTTCAGTATCAAAAATGATTGCAGGAGGAATTTTCACCAGGAACTGCCCCCTTCTCACGACATCTAAGTTGGGAAGCTCTGGTGTCCACAGCCATTGATTTTAGCACTCACAGTTTCACAGCCCTTCGGACTGGCACACAGTGCTGCTAGGTCATGGCCTTTAACCTCTGGCCTTATTTCTGTAGTATCTGAAGGTTGTCCTGATGCCTTCTGTAGGCTTCATATCTGGCCTTACACGTGGAAATGCCACCCAGAAAAAGGATAAACAACAAGAATGTAGGCTAATCAGTCCTGGCTGTGGCAGCAGAGGTCGATGGTTGGTGTTGACCTCTTCACAGGACGAGTCTGGCCTAGTATTGTTAAAAACAGATAATGGAGCTCCTGCTGCTTCGTGGTTTTGACTGGTCAGGAAGAGAGCTCACACTGACACATGTGACGCTGTCCCAGAGTTGAAAATTTTTCATTTGTGGGTGCAGCCTCAGAAACAGCTTACTCTGTGCTCAGGGCGTGGAGGTTTTGTCTTAAACATGAGCGCTGCCAGCTCTGACCTCTAACAGATGACCTTCGATTCGGCACATTCACCCCAAGTTTCCATCACAGCCATTTTAGCCTTCTGTTCGAGGCTGATTGATGCAGACTTTAAGTGGTTAAAAAGTTTCTTAGATCTTTAAAAAGACCCTTAAAAAGTCCCTCTAACCAGAAGCCCCTGGAGTGAGTCAGCTGATAAAGAAGTAGGTCGTATGGTAAGTGTGTTTGAGCGGCTCTCTGTGAAGCCCTATCATGTTTACACAGCCAGGGCCGAGACACGAGGACACGCCTACTTCCTGACTCAGTCCACCACTTCCTGTGATGCAGGAAATGTCATGAGGAATTTTTAGACAATCGAAGTCACAAATGTTTTCTTTCTTTGTCCTCTCTTTTTTCTTTGTTGGCGGATTAAATGTTGGCCAATGAGGCGGATTGTCCTGAAGAAAGTTTGTTGTCACATTTGTACAGATTTGTGAAACATATTACTGACAATATTTTATTAAAGTTTATTACTAAACCTGATATAAATGTAACTAGTTTTATAAAATAAAAGTACTCACAGATTAAAGCAGGATGACTGTCTCCGTTTTTAATTTTTGGTTTTTTTGTTTTACATATTTTTTTTTTTAGCATATTTTATGATGATGCGTTATCAAGTTTCAGTCTGATTGGGGAACAGCTATTATTTCAGTTTTCTTAAAAAGGGAGCATTTTTAAATGACAATAATGCCACAGACACAAAACATACGTCCTAAACACCAAATGCTGGTCATTTTTTTGTTTTAATGATCAAAAATGACCGACAAGTTGGCAAAGAGTGAGGCCTCGTCTACTTTTCACACAAATGACATTGTTTTTGTTCAATTTAGACAAACTTCTTTCTCTTTTAAATAAAACCATGACTAACGCTTCTCTGCTTTAAATAACACTGGTTATAATTGAATGAATGTATTTTTATCAAATTGAGTAAATGGTGTTTCACAGTATGAACAGTGTTGACTTTCTCACTGTTGGAAAGTCCATAGTGTCATTGTTACAAATTTTTGATGGTCAAACATTAAAAAATGTGCACAATAGCGGACGCTACGGTCTTATAAAAACTGCCATCTACACCAGCAACACATTCTGATTTTGCCTTAATACTGTCTGTAGCCTGTAACACTTGTGAAATGTGCGGTTTGACAAAAATACGCGGATGTCAGACTATTCTGAAACAGAGTAAGCAGACCGCATCGGACCAGTTTGCCTCTCGTACTGTTACCCACAATGCAAACTGCCAATGGATGGTTGCAGCTGAAGCAACAGCCTTAGCCGAGGTAGCAGTGGCATTGTCCATTACTGTTACAGTAAAATAAAAGAATTAGTCTTGGTAAATTTACATTTTTGGAGTTGTTTCATAGATGTACCACGTTTAACCATGTAAATTTTTAGTTATAAAAATTATGAAAAACAAAGTAAACCTCTGGGAACACTTTTTCAGATGGGTGTGAAGTTAGTGCTGCGCTCCAGATATGACAGCCACCAGTGCAGGTGAGGCTAATATATATATATATGTTACTGAGAAAAACAAAGTGAACTCTGACATAAAGGATCAATCTTGCTGATTTTCAGCCATGAACCATCACCAAAACCTCTTTAGACCCTGTTTACATGCAGTAACGTCTGTTTGGGACATTCAGATATTGAGTTGAGGTTAAATACGTCATGATTCATCATATCTCCAGGTCCTTTCCAGTGTTCATCCAGACCAAGTTGACTTCACTCACATACAAACTTAGTGTATGTTTCTGAAACACCTTCAGTTATGATCTGTGGTTTATAAACTTCCGTCCAGCCTCCTAGTTTAGTCTTCCTGTGCTCTGTTCAGCTAAGTGGCTAGCAGCAATCTGTGAGGCTTTTTTCCCCTTTTATCGGCTACAAAACTGGTTATGTAGCACATTAATTCGCGGGGTACTGATTAGATTGAAATGACACCAAATTTAAGATGAAAAGTGATACTGACTGCTGCAAAATGAAATGATAAAACAGTGTTTATTTCATGTTCCTTATATGTGATATGTAGACCGTTAGACTTCAGTGCTGCCTGATACCGTCCCAATCAAAATCTTCAGACCAGTTGAAAAATGGAAATGTTTTGCACTTTGCACAGTTGGATCTAAAGAAGGTTCTGATCAGGAGTGTAGCTCTTGTTGTGGCTCTTGTTTGCCTCCAGCCATAGGCGTTTCTAGCCTGTAAGCACCCCCAAGATTTTTTTTAACAGTATGTCCATGTTTAAACTGAAATAATTTCAATACTATACCGTGTATATGATTGAAACATCTTATTTTAACAACAAAAATACTGCAGCAACCCCCGGCCCTTGCCTTAAAATTGGTTTGATTCGCCCCATCCCTCCCGCCTTTTCCTTCAAGCACAGAGATGTGTTTGTGAGACACAGTCTGTGGCGAGACTGTGTGTAAAACCTGACTGAATCCAGCCAGACAAACAAACGTGTTGAAGAAAGTTCCTCAGTTTACTGTTAGTTGCTTGTGGATATTAGCTTGTCTGCTAACGATAGCTTGAAATGTTTTTTCACTAGCTCAACTTCCATTATTGTGTGTGTGTGTGTTTGGGTGTGACAGACCGCCAGCCAGCCACATCATGGACATAAGGACATTATTTAGAAAAAAGGAGCCAGGTACAGGTGTGAGTGTAGATCAATTGGTATGACTTCTTTTCCCAAAGCAACGAGATGCTCTGTTAGAATGATGATGTAAGTTGAATCAGTTTGATTTCCACGTACATCTCATGTGAAAACACATTGATGGTTGTTATTTGCCCTTTGGTTGACAGTACAATGATAGAGAGAAGCAGAGAGAGGGCTTTATTTATCAGTATTCTTACTAGTATGTTTTCATTAATATGTAATATAACGTCTAGTTGACTACAACATACAGCATGTGTGTATGATTGTCAGTTTAAAGATGGACAGATGAAAGATGGGAAGAAGAGGAGACAGTCCAGGAAGAAGCAGGTAAGAAAACAGAAAGAATAACTGTTAAGATGAGGAAGAAAAGATTCAATTCATTATATTATTTAACTTTTACTATTGGAAGTTATGTGTTCTCCCAAATTATTGTTCCCAAAATTGCATTTAAATGTACAAAACTCAAACTTCTCTTGCCTGGCCAGCTAGCACTCTGGGTGCTCGAGCACCCCCAAAGCTCCAATCCTAGAATCGCCTCCAGCTAATGCCCTGAAAATCTGAAAGGGTCAGCTGTTTGATTTTGACCAGGATCATATAAATTTGATTTTGTTTGGCCACAATCATTTGGCATTTATTCTCAGGAAAATTAAACAGTCTGTGGGTCTCACTGTTAAAAACATCAAAATGTGATTTTTGGCCCACAGAGCCTCACGTTGAAGGTTTTGTTCATCCTTCTGACTTCCTGTCTCAGAGTCTTTCCCCAAAGAAAACAGGACTTTCTCAGCCTTGGTCACTGTGTGTGTGTGTGTGTGTGTGTGGGTGTGGGTGTGTGTGTGTGTGGGGGGGGGTGAAACAATACCCTTTCAGCCTTGGGTATTTTCTTCTGTTCAGCTCACAATGCCTGTTTCTGCTCCGCCAAGGCCGCTATGACAACAAGCAGCACGGCAGCCACTTTGAAAAGCAGGTTTTAAATCCTCCACATATTGTCTGTAATTTTTCACATTTTTATTTTGACACAGATCTTTTTTCCTTAATCTTTCATCTCTTGTTCTAATGTGAAAAGCATACGAACAAACTATTCTGAAAGTCTTTTTTAAACAAAGGACCAAAACAGAAATGTGGAAAGAAAATTAACATAAAGAAACACAAAAACAGACAGATATTTATTGAAAGGTGTGGGTTTGCCTGCAGATTTGTTGGCTGTTTCTAGATGAGCTTGTCTGATGTTATTTCTTATTGTAGTTCATAAAGATTTACTTTTAAAGTGCTTATATTATTTAATGTCGGCATAAAAATAAAGGTTAAGAACTTGAGTAGAGTTTTTATGCAGAATAAATTGTCGAGACGATTGTCTCGTCTTATCTGTCACTATTTCCCCTTCTTTCACACTGTGGTGTAACACAGCCCTCCCCTTCAGCTCACTTCCGGGGTTTAATAAAGTTTGATTTGATGGAGTAGCCTACAGGGAGGGCTGGTGATGGTCACTGGTAGCAGTGAATCATACTTACTTATTTCTCACTGCAAAGAAAAAAATGCATTAGTCTTTCCATTGCTGTCATCTGCCACAGTTCTCAGCCAGAAAGATAATGCAGACAAGGGAAAAAAAAAAAACTTTTTCTCAGTTTGCATCTAAAAATGATCCAAAAAGTCTTGAATTTAAAGCTGCAGTAGGTAGAAAGCCAAAAAACGGCTGATTTTTTAGCCTCATCTGAGTTAGGTTTCGTTCGTCTCCGCCCTGAGCCCCCCCTACCAGACGAGCACGCGCACACAGCATTTTTTCCACAGAGTCGCTATCGAGCCGCAGCTGGAATTCACCGGTCCACTTAGCACAACTTTTTTCAAACTGTTAGCAGCATTCAGCTTACCGGTAGCTGTTTGTCATCTGCTTTCATTAAATCTAACTTCACAACACAACTATCACCACAACACATTACAACAAATATTACAAGGTTATTCATTTAGCAGCTTACCTGTCCTAGAGAAAAGTGGCCAGCTCTGAATCCAACTTCAGACCTAGGCTATCCCACAGTTCTCTCCATTTCTGGAATGCTCTGCTGGTATTAACACGACTTTTCTTCCTTTTTTGGTCAGCCTCTCTTTCATATTCTTTCTTTTCTAATCCTGTCTTCCTTTTTTGGGTTGTTTATCTGTGTAGTCAGTAGTAGCCAATGCTGGAATAGCTATTTTACCTGGTGCACTGTCCGCCATTGCCGCTTGCTCTCTCCTTCTGCCTGCATCACGGGAACGCGCAGCAGAACAGCCAATAGGAACGCAGTGGTCTGAGCTGACCTTTGATTGTTTGATGCACATCGTCCCGATACTGATTCTTTAGAGGCTGAACACAGAGCCATGGTGAGGTGCAGAACCGACTGCTTGTCTCAGACAACTTGACTTACATTATGCTTGGAGGATATTGTAAGATTTTTACTCAGTTATACTAGAACAGTGTTGCCTACTGTAGCTTTAAAGTAAAAAAAAGTGTGCAGAAACCATTAAAAGAATAAAATGTGTCTACATTTTATAATCATAACAATTATTATAATAATGTTTGTTATCATTGTATTAAAATCCCTTGCATGTAGAGGGTAACTTTGTCATGTTGCTGTAACTGAGGTGCTTTTCTCCAGGCTGTAGCTTTGGTGAAGTGGGGCTGATGTCTTTTCATGAGTTACTAATAACTTACATACATTTACTTTTTACACATAGCTTTCCCATCACTGCAAACTACTGACTTTCAGCTGACTGTGTTCCTGAAATCCACTGTTAATGTTTCTAATGAAAACAGAGTGAGTCCTCATTAATGTCTCTTTGTTTTGGTTTAGACACAAGCCAACGCCTCCCTCTGATCCTACGTAACAGTGAGAATTATTTCATGTTTGACATGTTCATGTATCACTTTTAATTAACATTTTTAACACAACACAGCTTTGAAAAAGGTAAAAACATCCAAAAATGATCCCAACATGAGAATGATTTCATGTTTACATGTTGATTTTTTACATTTTTGCCAATTTTGGAAGCAATTTTTTTCTCAGATCTTGAAAAAGACAACATACCTTGATTAAATTTTCTTTTTTAGTCTTTTGGGAAATAATGAATAACTCTAGTTTTCTGTTGACCTTTGGTTGCTCACACTGTAAAGGCTTCTTGTAAATTTAACAGTATTTTACTGTAATATAATCAGTTCCTTACTTTAGGTGGTATATACAATAAAATACTATTGATCACAAAAGGACTGTGGGAAAGTATTAGGTCACTGCTGTAATTCATTTTCAGGAGAATCTGATCAATGGCAAGACTGATTTCTTTTCAAAGCGATTTCTTTTCATTGTTTTCCTTTTCCAACACTTTTGGCGAAAAAAAAGAGAAAGAGGGAGAAAAGCTGATCATTCCATCCTAGCAGCCATGATACTCAGACATACAGATACACACACACGCCAGACACACATGCATACACACACACACACACACACACACACACACACACACTTATAGTATCACTGAGTTATCAATAATAGTATAATAGACCACCTAATGGGTTAAATTAAAAAAATAATAATAATAATAAATAAAAAAAACAGCTGTGCCGCAAAGCGATTGCTTGGAGATCACCTCCAGGGGCGTGAGCCCCCGAACCCCCCCGGTCTGACGGTCGCTCAGCCCTGCACATGTATTATGAGGTAAAAAAATGATGATAATACTTACATGAATGTTGCTGTGTAAAGATAATCTTTAAGGTGGTGAGACTACTGCCATTAGATGTGTGGATTGACAGTATACCTGACAGTCACAGTTGATAGAAATCAGAGGTTCCTAGGGTTAACCTTTGAAAGCTTGGGGTCATATTTGACTCCACATATGGAAAAGTGTGGCACTAATACAAAACATGCAATGGCCTCATGTCAAAGACAACCTATTTGAGGAATACATGGAAGATTAAGCAATAAAAAATTCGAATTACAAAGATATTGCAAAAAAACAACCTGGCGTCATTTTTGACCCCACTTATGCATCTAAGGGTTAAGAGCTTTACAGGTAATAAAGGAGGAGGAAGATGAAGAATCTCATCAGAGACTCACATGTTGGTGGGTTTGAGTGTGTTTATGACGAGAACTCGACTTATTGTGTCTGCTGTCAGAGACAGCAAACAGCTAATAATAGAAGAGAAGAGGAAGAAACTCTGAGGAGGCATTTACACACTTACACGTAACACTGGAGTTAAATATAGAAATCCCTCTCTACACTTTAACCCTTTACTGACCACTGGCCAATCTTCAGCAGCAACTTAATGCACTTAAGCAGACATAGACAGGACAACCTGCTAAAGCTCAGACTGAGCAGCAGAGCAGAGAAGACGGGAGTCAAGTGAAAATGAACATGACATCTTTGTTGGAGCCAGAAGAGCTGGACTGTCAGAAAACTGATGATCTACTGGGACCTTCACACACAAACATCTCTGGGGTTTACAGAGAAGGACCCAAAAAAGAGAAAATATCCAGTAAAGCACTTTTCTACTGGTGAAAATGCCTTGTTGTTGTCAGAGGACAGAGGAGTGATTCGAGAGGATCAAAAAGGAGGAGGACCATATCTGAATGCACCAGGTGCCACGTCTGTTGGTTGAGGAACAGGAAACAAAGGCCATTATTCACATATACTCACAGAAACTGGACAACAGAAGATTGTGAAGATGTCTCCTGGTCTGATGAGTCTGGATTTCTGCTCCACATTCAGATGATAGGCTCAGACTTTGGTCTGAACATCATGGAGGCATGGATCCATCCTGCCTCAAGGCTGTGCTGCTGCTGGTGGTCTAAAAGTCTGGGGAATATTTTCCTGGCACACTTTGGGCCCCTCAGTTCCACCTGAGCACGGCTTAAACCCCACAGCCTACCTGAGTGTTGCTGCTGACCATGTCCATCCCTTTATGACGGAGAAGCTCTGTGTCTCAAAGCTCAGATCATCTCAAATTGGTTTCTTCAACGTGACAATGAGTTAGCTGTACTGCAGTGGCCTCCACAGTCACCAGATCTCAGTCCATTAGAGCTCCTCTGGGATGTGGTGGAGCAGGAGATTCTCATCATGGATGTTCAGCCATCACCATGATTTCATGGAGATATGGACCAACATCTCTGAGGGATGTTTCAGCTCCTTTTTGATAAAAAGAAAAGACTTAATTTATCATAAATTCTTATTTTTTCAGATTAGTTAAAACAAATTTACTGACAGATCAACAAAGAACATGACCAGTTTGCTTTAATATGTTGCCCTGTTTTAACTCAAAGTTTTTGTTACTCTGGTGGGTCAGGACTCCACTCTGAAGAACTGTTAGAGGTCAAAGTTCTGGTGAAAGCAGCCCTTAATTAGGTTGTCTGGTAAAATAACTATTGAAGCCTAAAACTCTGAAATCACTTCAATAATGAAACAGAAGCTCTTCAGCCTCATGAGGTGGACTGCAGGACGGTCCAGTGCTGATCCAAGTGGCTTCTGAACTGGATAAGATTCTCAAAGACTCTTTATTACAAGAACTTGAATCAGTGTTGGATGACCGGGATGACTGAGCACCTACACAGAGGAACTACAGGACTGTTTGTGTCCATGTATAACTGAGCAGCAGCGCCCCCTGCTGCACTGGAGACAGACTCGCAGTCTCCTCAAGGATCAGCTTTTAAAGGGATGAGCTGATTTATTTATAAATGTTGAGCTACCATGTATTGTATTCTTCAGCCTGTTATGTAACAGACTGATGCTAATCTGTTTGTAAAACAGAAAAGAAACTTCTTCTTCTTCTTTTTCTTCTTCTTCTGCAGGAACTCTCATTTCCCCAGGAACCAACAGACCAGGGCACAGAGCTACAGGAAATACCTTGGCATCCACAACAGGATTAATATGACACACACACACACACACGCACACACACACACCCACAGATCCAGCTCATGGATCAGATGAACAGACTCAGATGGTCCTCTTGAGTCCACCTGGTCTTCGTGTGAAAGCTCACAGCTGTTTCAGTGCAGATCATGAGTTCAGACACTAAGATGAAAAATAAAAATGAAAGATCATCATGATGAGTTTATTTTCATGCTGTCATTGCAGTGACGACCAGAGCCAGAGTTATTCTGTCTGAAGGTCTGTCACTCATCCGTCTGTCTGTCTGTCCTCAGACCTTTTGTAAGCACATATAAACACTGAGGAATGTCCTCCAACTTTGCACAAATGATGGAGTCATGACTCTTTTTAACAACACACACACTCACACACACCCAAAGGTCAGGGTCACTGTGACCTGATCTCCTGTTATTCGCTCTGACTCCCTCCTGTGTTTAACGCTCGGCACAGTGGGACATCACATTCAGACTGCTTGATGGACCTCCTCCTCTCCCTGAGTGACTAGAGCAGCTCCTCTGGTAACAGTCTTCTCTGGTAACTTCAGGCGCTTCTTCAATGATGATGGAATCAAGACAACCAGCTCTCCTCAGTTTAAGGTGTGATAGTGACTGAAGTTTCAGAAAAAACAGACCTTTTCTGTCTCACAGAGATGAAATCTTCATCTGACCCCTTTGTCACCACTGAGTGGCAGCATTTCTCCAAAATCTTCTTCTTGGACCTTCATGGTCACAAAGAGGAGCATCTGAGATGATCAGAGGAAAGCAGGTCCTGCCGTCCTCTGCAGGTTTGATGCAGTATTTTTACTCCTACTGATGGACTTGAGTTTCCAGCTTTTTTGTCTTTCTTATATCCTTTTGTTTGTTTAATATAAACACTTGAGCCATGCACACTTATTAGGTACAGAAATGATTAATCAGCCAAGCACATGGCAGCATCTCAGTGCATTTGGATATGTAGAAGTGATCAAGATGACATGACTCAAGTAGCTGTGAACAGCGCAGCCCCTCCCTAAACGTAAAACATGTGCTGTGCGTAGGGCCCCGAGATCCATGAAGGGCCCCATTTTGCGCAAGGGGACACATTCTCTGCTGTCTGATGCAGCCACGATCCGCTCTGTGGACTACAGGCCTGATATTTTCCATTTAAACTGTGGCTGTTACCGTAGTTGTCTGTCAGTAATGTCATTTTGCAGTGCAGCCGACGCACATTTGAACATTTGATCTAAATACCGCCTAAATTGCACAGCGTCTGTGTGCGCACGCTCCTCCATCTACTGGTGAGCGTAAAGACGCCGATAGGCACGCATCGCAGTGACAGTGAGGAATCATCAGACACTTTGTGTGATTTTATAATTCAAAAAGTGTCTTGACGGCTCATGTGCACGGTTTAAGTGACACAAAGACTTAAAAAATGACAAGTCAGCCTTTTGATAAAAACTCAACATTCTTCATCAGTCCAGCTCTTGTTTTCACTCACTCACTGTTTTCTAAATAATAAATTCATCCTGAGGGATCCTCCATCACTTATTCTCCATGATATCAGAACATTCTTTGAAGGATCAAGCTTTAGATACAATCTAGTAGTGCAGCGGTTCTCATCCTGTGGGTGGGGGCCCATAAGTGGGTCTCAGATCTGTTTCCAGTGGACGGTGTATAAATCCTGGTAAAATTGTGGCAAACATGTCTTCAGTGTATGGAGGCCCTAAGAGGACAAACATCCATCAGAGTATGTCTGAGTATACCCACTAGAATAAACCTGGATGTGGACTGGAGATTATCACTTATTGAATGTGTAGTTAACTGCATATACATTCATCTCTGTTGAAAAAGAAGTGATTATTAATTGACCAGTTGGTGATTGTATGTTGGGCCAGGTTTATAGCAGGCTTTCCATCGATCTGATCAGCTATATTGGATCAACTTAGAAATATTTAAATAGACTTATTGCTCCCTCTTGTGATCGGATCAGTGATCATTTTTTTAAACTCACTAATCAGTGATCAGCCCCAAAATCTTGATTGTGTAAAGCCTAGTTTATATCCTCTCAATCTATGCTATCAATGGAAGTTTTGGGGTATTTTTTGGAGGTAAATTGTTGAAATCTTTAGGTGAACTTAGTTCAGGACAGTCATGTAAGATAAAAAAAAAAAGATAAATTAAAAATAAAATAAAATTGGCTGTGGCTGTGAATGTGGTTGTTGGTGCCAGATAATCTACTTCATCGACAGCCACCTCTAGGGTTTAAAGACAATGGTTCAAAAAAGAGAAAATATCCAGTGGGTTGTGAGGACTGAAGCAGCAGAAGACCACACCAGGTGCCACTCCAGCTGGCTCAGAACAAGAAATTAAGTCTATAATTCACACTTCTCACCAAAACTGGACAACAGAAGATTGTAAAAGTGTCTCCTGGTCTGATGAGTCTGGATTTCTGCTCCACATTCAGATGGTAGGCTCAGAGTTTGGTGTGAACATCATGAAGGCATGGATCCATCCTACCTTGGATCAGCGGTTCAGGCTGCTGCTGCTGGTGTGATGGAGTGGGGGATATCTTCCTGGCACACGTTGGGCCCCTTAGTCCCACCTGAGCATGATTTAACCCTCCACAGCCTACCTGAGCATTGTTGCTGACCATGTCCATCCCTTTTTGACCACAGTGGACCATCTTCTGATGGAGACTTCCAGCTGCTCTATGTCTCAAAGCTCAGATCATCTCAAACTGGTTTCTTTAACATGCACTCCAGTGGCCTCCACAGTCACCAAGTCTCAGTCCAATAGAGCACCTTTTGGTGGTGGTGGAGCAGGAGATTCTCATCATGGATGTTCAGCAGCTGTGAGATACTGTCATGGAGATATGGACCAACATCTGTGAGGGATGTTCCAGCAGCTTGTTGAACCTGTGCCATGAAGAAATAAGGCAGTTCTGAAGGTGAAGGGGGTCAAACATGAAACCAGGAAGGTGTGCCTAGTAAACCAACTGATGAGTGTATATTTAGATTTATTAGTCTGAATTTCTTATTTTTGCCTGTTGTCCCAGTGCTTCCTTTTACTTTATGTGTAAACAGAGCAGCTAAAACACGAGTGCTCTCTGAAATCACTGGATTTGAATCAGTCTTTTCATCTGTTTTGGTGTCTTGCTGTGATTTCCCATTTTAATGATTAGCACCCCTGATTTCCTCATCAGGAGACCCCAGTGCTTTCTGACATTTGGTAACGTGAGTGGAAACAAGGCGAGGCAGCATTAACACCAAACACACCTTTCTCTCTCCACTCGTCTGTCTAATCACATCAGGAAAGATTAGCTGAAACACAAGACACACACACACTCACACACACACCCCCACACACATGCACACACTGACAGATGAGCTTGTTGGAGCGTCGGTTTCGTCAGTGGTAGATAACAAATGTGACTTCTCCTAAACAGCTGCTGTCTTCCTCTGTCAGCTCATAAACCTAAAACAGAAAATCATCTGCGGGTTAAACCTTCACCTGTGATGCATTTCTTACTCACAGGCTCACATGCTTATTGATTCAGCAGATATTCATGTTTCCTGTCAGGCCTGCATCAGTTCTTATCAGTTTCTCTGTCAGACGCCCGAAGCTTATAAAGGCCGTTTATTCCAGCCTGTCGCTCACCTGCCGTCTCTCAAATTGACTCCAACGATACATGACAGAATCTGAGCAGAAAATCAGCTCCGATGGCATTTTGTGTTTGCAGGGATGAAGGGAGGAGGTAAAGCCTGGAGTAAACATGCACCTGAATATTTCTCGTAAAAAGCAGCAGAGATAACTTTACGCCCAGACCTGCATGATTGATAGAGACATCCATCAAAGAGACGTTCATGGCCAAATATCTGGATGGTTTCTTGGTGATCCTTTGAGCTGTTCCAGTGATTCGGATTTAAAAATGTTCTGTTTTCTGTGAATCTGGTGACTGTTTGACTGGAAAGACCCAAGAAAGACTTTATTAAGGATTTTTAGAGACTTCGGTTGAGATTTTCACAACTTTACATCAACAGTTTGATTTAAAATGAGAAGATTGAGAAGGTTCTGAAGGTCATACAAAGTTAAGCTTCAACAAACCAAAGCTTTGAAGCCTGTTTCTAAAATGTGAAGAGTTTAATATCCAAGTATCAATCCTGTATTATGTTTGAAGCATCTGCACGGCCAGCATTACTTCACAGATCCAGACTATGACCAGGTGGATGTTTTCAAAACTGAGGTTTCCCTCCTCGGTTTTTAAGAGTAATTTCATCTAAGTTCCTTTAGTTTTCAAACATCCTCATCCTCCATCCTCAGAATGCATAATCACACTGTTAAACGTTGTTTATGATAATGTTTTGGGGTTTTCTTTGCAAACTCAGTTTTATTTTATACCTTTTCCAACCACAGGTTTGACTAGTATTATGGTTTAAATGAGTCTTCATTTAAGTATTAACCAAGACATTTCTGATAATCTGTCATGAACGAGCCGCAGAAAGGGTGGATGAAACACATCAACACAGTAAGTCAAATAGGCAAAAGGTTTAATCCAAAAACAGGCAGGGTCGTACACGAGGAGCCAGTCAGATGAGGCAACAGTTTCCAAAAACGTGAGGCAAAAAGGCAAGGTTAAAAAAACAAGCAAGGTAATTCACGGCAAGACAGGACTATGATGAATGCTGGGAATAAGGCTGTTAGGTACGGCAAACTGGCAAACAACAGTGAGAAACATGAGGTTATTTAAGAGGTAATGAAGGGAGGTGGGAAACAGGTGGGGTGAAACAATCAGGAGGCAGGTGTGACAAGATGGGGCACGGCGGACAGGAACAATCTGGAACAGAGACAAGGGTTAGTGATTTCAGAATAAAACAGGAAGGACAAGACAAAAGACATAAATGTGCAAAATAAAAGAAAACTTGACCGACATGACATAATCTTGATCACATTCTGTTATTTAAAAGCATCCATGGGTTTCTGTCGACTTTATTGTCTGTGGTCTACGGCGTAATCACCATATACTTTGGGGGGTCCCGCTCAATCTGCCCTACGCTGAATTTATGCATGGAAACTTATGCATAGGTCAACACTTCTTATTATTTATTTTTCAGGAGAGACAGAACCAGGCAGGGAGAGCAGTGATCAGTGTGCAGAGGAGCTTGGTAGCTGCCCACACCAGCCAAGTACCTGTTTCATTTCAACTCAGTCTTTGACAAAAAAGACACTGAAATCTCAGGACAGGTAGTTTAGAAAGTACAAATGGCTTCACTACAGCCCCTCATTGAAGGGAGTGGTGTGTTTTTACTGTGAAAAATATTTTGGAGATCAGAAATCCTCTTTAGCCAGTAAGGCTTTATTGGAGCTTTTATTAAAACAGGATTTATAGCAACTGGAAAAAAGCACTGCAGAGGTTCTCTCAACATGAAGACAGTGACTGTCATTCAGCAGCGATGACAACACATTTGCACTGCAAACAGCCAATCAGGACACAACTCTCTTCTCAGTTAAAAAAAAACAGCAGCATGTGGCCAGAAATAATCTCTTGAAGATTGTGGGAGGGATGATGTGCTTGGCAAGACAAGCCAGTGCTTTAAGGGGGCATGACAACAAAGAGGACAACTTCCACCAGCTGATCAAGTACAAAGCAGAGGATGACGACAAACTTACCAGCAGACTTCAGCGACCCAATAATTTCACCAGCCCCAAAATTCAAAACGAGGTCCTTAGAATCGTCAGTAACACAGTTGTACATGACATTAATAAGGAGATCCTGTCATTGCCAGTAGTTCAGTATTGTCTTATCATTGATGGGACACAGGATGCAGCAGGAGTTGAGCAAGAGTCCTTCTGTCTGCGCTTCGTTGACAAAGACTTGCAACCCAGAGAGGAATTCATCGGTCTATACCAGGTTACATCCACTACTGGAGAAAATATAGCAAGTGTAGCTAAAGACGTTTTGATTCGCCTGAATCTCCCACTATCACAACTACAGGGTCAAACGTATGATGGGGCTGCCAATATGTCTGGTAGGATGCAAGGTGTGCAAGCTCATCTAAAGAAAAAGCAACCTCTTGTTGTCTATGTTCATTGTGGGCCGCATTGTGTTAATCTGATTACCCAAGCTACCTGTGTATCTTCCCCCGTTATAAGAGATGCAATGCATTTAGTGCATGAGTTGGGTGTCTTATTTCATTTCAGCCACAGAAGAAATGTCTCAATCCACCATAATGGAAATTTCTGCAAAAGCAAGTGGCCTTCATGACAGGTTTTTGAGGGGCAATACTATTCTGGGCATTGTTCTTGCAGAAGATGTCATGTCTGTGTAGGAGGAGCTGAACATTTCTCTGCAGCAGAGAAGCCAAATAACACCAGGGATGCTGGCTGCTGTGTTGGGGAATTTTCCCTTTTTGTTGAGGAGTGGACCCAAAAGCTGAATGAGGAGACTGTTAAGAAGATTTAAGACTATTTATTGAAGGTGCATCTGTGAAAAAGGGGGGGAGTGTGGGGAGGACCAAGAGAGTGGCAGTGATACTGAGAGCTGGGCTTGTGAAGGCACTGGAAGAGAAGACCAAAAACAGGTATTAGCACAGGCACCAAAAAACACAATCTTCCAACAAAGTTCACAGAAGACTTGTAGAGAGCACAAGATACGGCCAACAAACCACAAAGAGATATGGGAATCATCTGGCACTGGTGAAGAGTCCAAGTGAGGCTTGAGAAGGTGCAGGTGATTGAGTAAAGAGGCTCGGCTGTGGAGCTGCAGTGAATCTGTGAGCTGGGCAACCACGCCCACTCAGTGGAGCAGAAGGCAGAGGAGCAAAAACCAATCCCTCAGAGGCAGGAAAATCCCAAAAACTTTGCACAAAAGTCACTGGAAAGGGTTATTGTTACATGCTGTAGAGCATTTGACGAGAGGGATCCAGGAGAATAGATCTGAAGAGCACTTCGACCAGCTGTACTCCAGAGCATCTCAGGTTGTAACACGTCTGAACCTGCAGCCCATCAAGATGCCTCATGTACGGATGCTTCTAAAGCGCTTCACTGGTCCAGCCACACAACATCATCATCCTACTGCTCAGGAGTACTACAGAATGCAGTACTTCAGTACCTTGGTACTGCTGTGGCGCAGTGCACTGAGCGTTTCAGTCAGGAGGGGCTTCAAAGGCTGCAAAAATTAGAAGACGTACTTATCTCTGGGAAGATTGATACAGTCCCAGATGAATACCCGGAGTTGAATGCCATGGTTTTAGAAGTGCAGCTGGAAATGTTCCAGGCCAACTACAAATATGCAACTTCCTCAGAGGCAGCAGACATTTTGCGGGGAATGTTGTCAGAGGTGCAACATCTTTTTAAGCAAGTTGAGGTCCTCTTGAGACTGCTGATGGCTGTTCCTGCCTCCTCGGCAGAGGCAGAGCGAAGTTTCAGTGCCCTGAGACGTCTATAGACATGGCTGAGAACATCATTGATGCAGACCCGGCTAAACAACCTTGCCATTTGCCATGTGCATCAAGAGAAATTGGATGCACTGGATAGGAGACATATCTGTCAGAGACTAGTTGAGTTAGACGATGAACGCCTCCATATTTTTGGGTCATTTATTTAGATATGTTCAATGTAAGAAAACCTCTACAATTTTGCACTGCTGCTGGCTTTGTCTCTGGTACAGTGAGGCATTTATTTTAATCATTTTAAAATAGATTATACTTGTTTTATATACAGTTCTTTGTCGTTTTGACCTGTTAGGGGGCAGTGTAGAGGTAAAAATAGACCAGGCACACAAATCCAGAGAAGAGCGCCCCTCATGTATTGAATTGAGTGGGCAATATTAGGAACACTTTTCAATAAAAGAGAAAATGTAGTATTGTCACCTATTTTGACAATTTTAACAAAAACTAATAATGTAGGAGCTTTGTAAAATTTGAATTTATGGCAGAGTTGTTGTATTGGACTGTAATAGATTGTACAGGCAAACCTAATGAATTGTAAATCTGTAATGTTATGTTTACTATTACCTGACAAAGTGGTTTAAGTGGTTAAGTTCAAATTAAAGAAGTGAAACTTTTTTGCCTGTTTTTCATAAATACTAAAAAAGTACATGTCATTATAAGAGGTCAGCCATTTTCAATATCAACCAATTTTGATATGAAACTTAACTATCGTGATAAACTTTTCAGCCATGTCACCCAGGCCTAACTCAGGTTTCACTTGTTTATGTGTTTTGTTGCCTGATAAACAGTTAAAACCAAGATTTAACATTTAATTATAATTTAATCTATGATTTCATTTACATGAAACTTTTCCGGGTAAATGTGCAGACATTTATTTTGAGACATATAAACAAAATGTAAATTCACTTTGACTGACTTAAAAGTTCATAGCACATTTTCATTGTTTCAATCACAGTATTTAAAGCAACATGCTTTAGGTATGTAAGTTTTCCTCATTGGAAGCCATCTTATTTGCTGCTATGTCAGAGAAATTGCAGACTGTTCTTTAAATGTGAATTCACATGGTCAATGTATTCCTCAAAACTATGTTCTAGATGAGCAAATCTTCATCAATATTTGAAAATTGTGAATTGTGGGAATGCACTCAAAAAAATAATATCCAGGGACGGGCTCACATTTGGACCCCCCTAATATCTATACCACGGTTACGCCCTTGTCTGTGGTTACCATGGCAACCACAGATGCAGGTGGCAAAGGTGCACCAATCAACACATGCGCTTATGAAACAGTAACACCAGGTCTCGTTCTAATAGTCGGTCACATTTAGTTGTCTGTAAAGCATCATCGTCAGGGAGCAGCTGAATGGCTGATCATGTGAACATCTGCGGCAAAAATGTAGTAATATTCACAGCAGTAGATGGACTTTGGCAGTATTTTTTATTTTTATTTTCTAATGTATTACAGACATCAAATTAAACATGAGTGAATATAAAAAAAAATTAAAAAGTTAATCAGTTTGAACAGTTATCATCTTGTCTTTCTAGAGTATTTCTATATTTAATTTATGTTTTACACAGTGTCCCAACATCACTGGAATTAGGGTTTGTAAAAGGAATGTACATGAAAAGCGATGTTTTCAAAAATCCCTGCCTATGTGTCAATGCTGAAGGGTATCCACGCTGCAGATTTTCAACCGACCATCCACATCCCCAAATTTTTAAAGAGCGTATATAAAGTCATAATTCAGGTTCATATATTCAGTTTCAGGGCCTGCTTTAGAATGTTCACAATCACTAATGTTCAAAAAACCTTCTGGTTTTCACATACTGAGGACCCCTGATCCACCTCTATTGTCACTCTGTCCGAGACACTCTTCCCCCCATGTGGGCCTAGTCTGCTCTGATTGGTCAACCAGTCTGCTTTGCTGTAATCGGTCAGTTGACCATACAGACTTTACACTCAGGCTCTCCGTCTCTATAATCACTGTCCTGAGTGAAAAAGTACCACCTGAAATGAACTCACTGTTACCTGTTACCACTGTTGTGCTGGAGCACGTGTCCACCTGTGCTCTGGACAAATGATTGGCTCTGCATAGTGTGCTTGTCACTAAGAAGACAGTGGAGCAGACGATGGGCTTATGCCTCTGATGTGGAAGGATTTACTTCAGAGATAAGAAGTAATAAAATACTTCTCAATGAAACATGAGATCAGTGCGGACTAATGATTTTTGCTGGATGAAACACAAACAGTTTGTACGAACACTCAAAAGGTGAAGTCATTTATTAGTGACTGTGTCACTTACACCCAAATCAGCTGATAAAAACAGAGTCCTCATCAAAGTCTCTTTATATGTGATTTAGAAACAAGCCTTTAATCCTGATGTACTCTGCATGTGTTAGCTCGTCCCTGTTGTTGTTACACACGTGGACAAAAGTGTTGGTGCCCTTCCGTTAAAGAAAGAAAAACCCACAATGATCACTGAAATAACTTGAAACTGAAAACAGGAATAATAATAAAAATGTAATGAATATTAACTCATGAAAAACAGACATTGCTTTTGAATTGTGGTTGACCAGTATCATTTAAAAAAACAAACTAATGAAACTGGCCTGGACAAAAATGATGGTATACCCTTAACTTAATGTTTTGTTGCACAACCCTTTGAGGCAATCACTGCAATCAGGCAAATTCTGTAACTCTCAATGAGACTTCTGCACCTGTCCACTGGTACTTTGGTCCACTCCTCTGAGCAAACTGCTCCAGCTGTCTCAGGTTTGAAGGGTGTCTTCTCCAGACTGCATGTTTCAGCTCCTTCCACAAATGTTCAATAGGATTTGGATCAGGGCTTATAGAAGGCCACTTCAGAATAGTCCAGTGTTTTGTATCTTCAATTTGTCATCAATTTTCCTCTTGCAGCCTCATCCAGGGAGGTTGGCTACAGTCCTGTGGACCTTAAACTTCTGAATAATATGTGCAGCTGTAGTCACAGGAACATCAAGCTGCTTGGAGATGGTCTCATAGCCTTTACCTTTAACATGCTTGTCTAGAATTTTCTTTCTAATCTCCTGAGACAACTCTCTCCTTAGCTTTCTGTGGTCCATGTTCAGTGTGGTACACACCACCATACCAAACAGCACAGTGACTACTTTTCAGCCTTTAAATAGACAGACTGACTGATTACAAGTTTGAAGACACCTGTGATGCTAATAACAGGACACACCTTAGTTTAACATGTCCCTATGGTCAAATCATTTTCAATCTTTTCTAGGGGTACCATCATTTTTGTGCAGGCCAGTTTCATTATTTTGTTTTTTAAATGATTCTGTTGAACCACAATTCAAAAATAATGTCTAATTTTCATTAGTTGATTTACAGCACATTTTTATTTATTTTTACTTTTGTCAGTTTCAAGTTATTTCAGTGACCATTGTGGGTTTTTCTTTCTTTAACAGAAGGGTACCAACAATTTTGTCCACGTGTGTATTACTGTCACCATGAACCATTTGTTGTGCCTCTTGGTGGCTCCATTAGTGGCCATCATGCTGTTCCATGTGAGAAAACATAGACAACATGTTTGGTGCTCATAGCTCAGCAGGTCATGTGTTAAAACTCTCACATATTTAAGAAGTTCTGCTCGAGCCCAAAGTCTCTTTCTTTCATCTTGCCCTGCTCATCGCTTCACTCTTTGACTCTGTCCACTGACTTGCTCCTGTTAAATTAAGACATTAGAAGGCACTCGGGGGGGGGGGGGGCAAACCTTCATCAATGTAGCTCACATATTGCTGTTACATCTATAAGCAATAGTTCCATGATAAAGTTACCATCATAATATGATTCCTTGACCCTGAAAACCCGCACCTAGCACTCAGAATCATGTTGATATCATTATTAGTTAGGCAGTTATTGAGCAAAAATGATCTTTCGCTCATCACGGTTATCTAGATCACCACCAAACTCTAAATCATTTTTAAGTTGGGCCATTACCAACATCTCCTAAAAATTTCAGCAAAGTCTGTCCAGTAGTTTTTGTGTAATCTTGCTAAACATAACAAAAACATAACTTCCTTTTTTACCTCCTTGGCTGAGGTAAAAAAAAAAGAAAAAAAATCAGCCTCAAGCACAGGGGCAGTTTTAGGATTTTAAGGGAGCTCAGCTCATACAGAAATGACAGAAAAAGCAAAAGTCCTTTTCTTAACTGTTCAATTCTCTTAACACTCCCCCCCCCCCCCCCAAACACACACACACACACCTACTCACACACACAAACACAAACACACACCAAGAAATATCTCACAAAATGGGAGACCTTAAACAGCAACAATTAAATATGACATGAGATTAATAACACCACAGGTTTGTAACATGTTTTCCCCAAAAGTAACTCATTTGAACAGATGTGTTTTCATCATTAGATTACTTTCAGAACATCATGCTTGCATTTCACATCATAATCACTTTGTCTAAAATAAGTTGCACGAGTCCCCAAACTTTTTTTTTTTTTTTTGCATTTCTCTTCAGTCAAAGGGCCTTGAAGCCCACAATTTCTTACCAAAAAACAGCTTGTGCTTCACTAACCACTGATTATTTCTGCCATTTACTAAGGAAGGAACTGAATTCCATTGCATCCTGATGAAGTATTGTCATTTAGAATTCAGTGTTTAGTTGCTGTAATATGAAACAAAGAGCTTTGCGATTTATTTATTTAGATTTTGTTGTATTAAAAAAAATCTAGCTGGCACTGGCCATACCTTTATTATTAAGGAGGCTGAGATGGAATTTCGGTGGTGCTTAATGCCCCTGAAAAGAGTCGAAAATCACCTAGATGTTAAATACCGGGATGAGGCTAAAGAATGATCACTCAATAATGAAAAATCCTTGGTAGCTCCATTTGTTCCAATTGAATGGACTTGGTAATGTTGGGTGGATTACATTTTTTTATGATTGCATGAACACTAAAAACAAAAGAATTACAAAATTATCAGCACCTTACACTCAAGGAGCAAAACATTGGACCAGATTTCCACCACTATAAACACAAAGTCAGCCTCACACTTTTTGCAGAACAATACACACAGTGATTTTGCGAAACACTAAACACACTTGTATACATCAGACACAGAAGTATATCATGATGTCACATCCTTGCAATTCAAAAGCACTGATTGACAAATTGGCACACCCATGAGCCAGTTGATTAAACACACACATCAGGTGTGCAAACACATGATTGCTTGATTGTAGACACACCAATCAGGTTTGAGCACTATAAAAATGCAGCAGGTGAGTTCACCTGCTTTCAACCAAAATGGAAGGAGTCAGAGGAAGAAGAGTGAGGGTGAGAGGGGGAATCCGTGGAGGACGAGCAGGAGCTAGAGGTAGAGGTCGAGGAAGAGGAAGACCTGAAGCAGGAGGAGAACGTCCTCAAAGAAGAAGAGGGCCAAATTTGTCAAATGAAATTCGTGCAACACTAGTTGATCATGTCATAAACCATGGATTGACACTGAGGGAGGCTGGACTAAGCGTTCAGCCAAATCTTAGCAGATTTACAATGGCATCTGTCATAAGATAAGATAAGAAAAGATATTCCTTTATTAGTCCCACAGGGGGAAATTCCAAAATATACAGCAGCTGCAGGATACAAGAGAAGTATAAGAAAGAAGCATTATACTGAAAAATAAGGTATTTACAAATCAAATACAGTAATGTAAAAAACGAAATAAAATTAAAAAAAAAAGTATAAAAAAGTATATACTATATAGTCAGTGGCATATTTACAGTCCTTATGTCCATATTTGTTGTTTAACAGATGGTTATATACATGTTGATATTTTACAGGTTGAGATTTGAGATATAATATAAATATGGTGGCTATGTACATGTTTGGTATTTCTGCAGTGAAACATTTTTGGTATCACATATAAATATGGTTTATTGCACACTGGAGAGGTTTTTGTTATAAAGTCTGACAGCTGCAGGAAGGAAGGACCTGCGATACCTCTCCGTCACTTCGGGTGGAGCATCCTGTCACTCACGGAGCTCCTTAGTGCAGTGAGTGTGTGTTGGAGGGGGTGGGAGTCTTTGTCCATCATAGAGGACAGCTTGGTTGTAGTCCTCCTCTCCACCACCTCCTCCACCGGTTCCAGAGGGCATCCCAGGACTGAGCTGGCCTTCTTTATGAGTTTATCCAGTCTCTTCCTGTCAGCTGCTGTGATGCTGCTCCCCCAGCAGACCACTCCATAGAAGACTGCCGAGGCCACAACAGAGTCATAGAAGGTCTTCAGGAGTGCCCCCTGCACCCCAAAAGACCTCAGTCTCCTCAGCAGATAGAGTCTGCTCTGTCCTCTTTTATAAAGTGCGGTGGTGTTATGAGTCCAGTCCAGTTTATTGTTTAGATGAACACCCAGGTACTTATAAGATGTCACCATCTCAATGTCCCTTCCCTGAATGTTCACTGGTGATGGGGGGGAGTGGGGGCGCCTGTGGAAGTCCACAACCAGCTCCTTGGTCTTATCAGAGTTGATGTGCGGGTGGTTCTGCTGGCACCAGTCCACAAAGTCCTGGATGAGTTCTCTATACGACTGGTCGTCCCCATCTGTGATGAGGCCGACGATGGCAGAGTCGTCAGAGAACTTCTGGAGGTGGCAGGTGGGTGACAGGTGGGAAAAGTCCGCAGTATAGAGGGTGAAGAGGAACGGCGCCAGCACCGTTCCCTGAGGGGCCCCAATACTACAGAGGGCAGTCTCTGACACACAGTGTTTTATTGTCTCTGGTGGCACATGTGACATATTGGATAAATTTAGGCAGAGTGGAGGACAGAGAGGCATGGTTAAAGTCCCCAGAGATCAGTAAGAGGGCCTGAGGGCTCTGTCATAAGGACATTTCGACAAGAAAACAGGTAAAAAAAAATCTGTCAACAGTAACACTAATCAGCTATTTTCTGTTTTGTATGCACCATATCAGCAATTTTGATACATCTTCCTGTGTCATCTTACAGCAGCTCACATGTTTTTTTTTTTTATATATATAGGATTGAGGGCCGACAATGACAAGGAGGAAGGGGACCCATATTCACACCAGAACAAGAGAGAGAGATCATAAACATGGTTTTGGCCAATAATGCCATCAGGCTCAGAGAACTTCAAGCCAACATTATTGGTGACAATGCCATTTTCAGTAATGTCCATCATGTCTCTGACAACACTTGCACGCATCCTGAAAGACATCAAGTTCAAATGAAACAACTTTATAGAGTTCCTTTTGAGCGGAATTCAGAGAGGATCAAACAGCTGCGGCATGAGTATGTGGAGGTATGTATTGTTCACTTTAGCACTGTGATGTTACACTCTGCACATGTAATCATTTTTACATGTCAGTTTACTGTATACTAGACCTATGCTGAACTACACAATCTTGTCTTTCACTGCATTTCAGAGAGTTTTACAGATGGATGCTGAAGAAATCCTGCATGAATTCATTTACATAGATGAGGCAGGGTTCAACCTCAGTAAAGCAAGGAGGAGAGGCAGAAATATCATTGGCCACAGGGCTATAATTAATGTCCCAGGCCAACATGGGGGTAACATCACCCTTTGCGCTGCCATTTCACAGAATGGGGTCCTCCAACATCATGCCAATATGGGCCCTTACAACACAGATCACATCCTCACATTTTTGGACTGTTTGCACAACCTCATCACAGTAAATAACCAAATGCACCAGATGCAACACATTATCATCTGGGACAATGTGTCATTCCACCACTCTGCTCTGGTCCAGAACTGGTTTCAACACCATCCACAGTTTACAGTACTGTACCTTCCACCATATTCTCCATTTCTAAACCCCATCGAAGAGTTTTCCTCGGCATGGCGGTGGAAGGTTTATGATCTCCGGCTCCAGGCTCAGGTGCCCCTCATTCAGGCCATGGAAGAGGCTTGTGACCAAATCGACGCCGCAACTGTACAAGGATGGATCTGTCATTCAAGACGGTTCTTCCCACGTTGTCTTGCCAATGAGGATATTGCCTGTGATGTTGATGAAATTCTCTGGCCAGATCCAGCTAGACGGAGAGATGTGTAGTATTTAATTTGTTCTATTCAGATTTCTTTTTGCTTTCTCCTTTTACTTTGCAGTACTTTGAACCTGTACTGGTAGTACAGTATGTTTATTTGTCTATTTTCTGGGGTTGCAGTGTTGGGATATGTTTTGTTGTGATTGTCTATGTTGACTGATTTTGGTTATATGAAGAGAAATAAAACATATTTTCAATAGTCTGCAGCACTGATCTTGTGTTGTGTTTGGTGAATTTACCATGTTGTATATTTGCACTTTCTCTGTATACTTCACTTACAGCAATCTAATCACTGAGAGGTAGAATTGCTTAAAGTGTTTTAAGTTAAACACAGCAGTGTGTAACTGGTTCAAACAGAATTAAGCCTTATGAAATGTGTGTGTTTCATATGGTAACATAATATGATTTTTATAAATGTGTATATAGTTTTTACAAGAGTGTTTCATTTTGCACAGGATCTGAGGTGTTCTGCATATTGTGTGTGTGGTTGTGCTAATTGTGTGTAGTGTTTTGAAATTCCGAGCCCTGTTTTCAAAATCGTGCTTAAGCAATCGTAAAAAACTGTAAGCTCCTGATTTTCTGAGACTCTCTGACCCCGCAGCTACCTGAGCGTTTCATCTGGTTTCTCAGCAGGTCGTGTCTGAAGTCTGGCAGGGGGTGAAATGTTGGAGCCACGGGGCACAGACGTTAGTAATGTTCCCATCAACCTGTCATCTGGGCGGCTGCAGGACACGCTGCAGGGATGCAGAGGCAGAGCTGGAAACACGGATGTGTGTGTGTGTGCGTGAAACCTGCAGTGAAGTCTGTTTGTACAGAGGCTGGAACACACTCTGAATTTAAGGCTTCCTAAGAATGCAGTTAGTTACTCTGATGACTTAATTCATGATCATTATCCACACAAGTTCAATATTTTTGAAGTTGCCACATTTTTTAACCTCTGTATTGGCCCCAATCACAGATATTTATGCACACACAGATATCAGCAACATGAAGCTCAGCTGTTTATTCATGTAAACTCCTGACAGGTGATTCAGAGAGGATTCTTATCAGGCAAGAGAGGCTAAAGAACAGTTTTCAGGCTGGTGACCCCAATGGAGAATAATTTAGAAAAATACGTCACTGTGAGGGAAAAGTTGTTTTAGTTTGGACCCAGAAGCAGAGGCCAGAGACAGATTACAAGGTGTAACAAGAGAATTATCGATGGGAAGCCAAGAGGAAGGAGGGGGGAATCCAGGGTCTGAGGTAAGGGGGTGAAAACTGTTCCAGGATTTTAAACACAAAGAAAACTAAAGAGATGATTATTGACTTTAGGACATCTTCATCCTTTTCTCCTGTGATATTGAATAATTCAGCCACTGAAGTTGTACAAGATTACAGATATCTGGGTACAATAATTGATAACAAATTAACATGGAGTGCTAACACTAATGCAAGATTTGCAAAGGCTCAACAGCGTCTTTATTTTTCAAGGAAACTGAGGGGCTTTAACATGGACTGCACTTTGCTGAAACTGTTTTATAAAAGCTTTACTGAAAGCGTGTACATTTTTTTGTTTTCAGTGCTTGGGATGAACACTGTCCCGACAAAATAAGAACAAATTGGACAAGGTTGATAAAATTAGCACAAAGATAACTGTGGAACAAATGGGCAGCATCCCCCACACGACAGACCGACACACACTAACTCTGGCAAACAAGATCACAGCGCCCCCCTTTGGTCTGAAATTCAGGACGCAGGTACAGGACGTCTAGAATGAGGACTGAAAGAGGCACCACATCCTTTATCCCACGGAGCATCCAGCTGCTGAATAAACTCTGATCTCACAACATAAACTCTGCACTCTGTACTTTTAAGACCACTTGATGATCTTTTTTTACTTACTAATTTGTGATTATTATTACTGTTATTTCAAGATTTTTATTCTTGACTAACTGTTAAATGTTATCATGTGCTGTCCTGTGTGGTTGTTGATGTCAGATGTAGTTTGTGTGTTTTTATGCTCTCTGTGCAAGACAAATTCCCTCAGGGGCAATAAAGGTTTCATTCATTTTCTGTGAGTGAGAAAGTGATTACGGGGGGGATGTGGAGGCACTGTAAAGGAGCAACAACACAAAGGTAAGTAAAGAGCCAAAATCCAAAAGCAAGGGGTTAATACAAAAACCAAGAGAGCTTCCAGAGACTCAAGAGTTTGGCCAACAAACCACCTGGAGCTGCAGGAATCATCTGGCACTGGTGATGAGTCCGAGTGACGCTTAAGAAGGTGCAGGTGACTGCTGTGATGAGGATCAGGAGAGAGGCTGCAGTGAACCTGTGTGCCAGCAAACCACCGCGACTCTCCGTGAGATCACTGGATCAAAAACAATTAAAGCTGCAAGCAGCATTGGTCGTGTCCTCACTCTCTCGCAGGTTCCTGATGCCCGTTCCACCTCCATTTTTAGAGTTTCATCCCTTTTTTTTTTTTTTTTTTTAACTTTTACAAATATAAATGAAAGTGATTTGGTGCAATAATGAAAAACAAAACAAAACATATATATATATATATATACACACACATACATAATAAATAAAAGTTACAAATGCACATTAAATGATTCTAGGTTGACAATACTTAATAAATGATTTCAACTGTAGTGACAAATTGTTATTCAAAACAAATTAAAAAAGTACCATATGATCCCTGAACTCAACGTAGTAAATTATAAGCCCCATACCCCTTCCCCAAACCATAATCCAAACAAACACACACACACACACACACACACACGCACACATTGTGCCTCACTGTGGAGGAGTAAATGCAATAAAGGCCAGAATAAATCCTTAACTGTCCTTTGTAAACTGGCAGTGCTTTAAATCAATCAGAAGGCAAACGGTGCATGGCACTGAAATGGGATATGAGGGGTTGCCATGCATGAAAAAGAAACCTCCCTGGAGCCCCGAACAGTATACTGAATTTTCTCCAATTTAAGGAAAAACATTGCTTCCCTAAACCATTGGGAGAAAGACAGACTCTGAGGAGAATTCCAATGTAACAGTATTGTACGTCGAGCTATAAGGGATGTAAATGCAATTATTTGCTTCTGCTTTACATTTGAAGCATTTAGAGTTGTTTCAATGGGGAAACCAAAGATAGCTACTTGAGAACATGGTAGCAAATTGAAACTTAGCACTGTGGACATAGTGTTGAAGTATCCATTCCCATAGCCATGCAACTCTGGACATAAGAAGAACATATGACTGAGATTACAGGGAGTATTGTGGCATCTGCTTCAGATGTCTGGGACATTTGAATATAGAACTGAAAGCCTAGATTTGGAGAGATGGGTCCCGTGCAGTACTTTTAGTTGGTGGTTGATTGGATTCTACCAGTGGCTACCTCCCAACAGCTCACACTGACCTCTGTTCCCAGCTCCTGTTCCCACTTAGCATTGGCCTTGATGGTTCCACTATCCCTGAATGAGACAAGACAGGTTTACATTATGGAGATAAATGACTTTTGATGTGGATTCACAGAAAGCACATCAGTCCATGGAGATGTTGAAGGAAGTGAATGGGGAAGAAGAATGTGAAGGAGGGGCCTAATGGAGAACCTGAAGGAGGAGACTGATGGAGGAGCCTGAAGGAGGAGCCTGAAAGAGAAGCCTGAAGGAGGGGCCTAATGGAGAACCTGAAGGAGGAGACTGATGGAGGAGCCTGAAGGAGGGGCCTGAAGGAGAAGCCTGAAGGAGGGGCCTAATGGAGAACCTGAAGGAGGAGACTGATGGAGGAGCCTGAAGGAGGAGCCTGAAAGAGAAGCCTGAAGGAGGGGCCTAATGGAGAACCTGAAGGAGGAGACTGATGGAGGAGCCTGACGGAGGAGTCTGAAGGAGAAGCCTGAAGGAGGATCCTGAAGGAGGAGCCCGATGGAGGAGCCTGAAGGAGGAGACTGATGGGTGAGCCTGAAGGAGGAGCCTGAAGGAGAAGCCTGAAGGAGTAGCCTGAAGGAGGGGCCTAATGGAGAACCTGAAGGAGGAGACTGATGGGTGAGCCTGAAGGAGGAGCCTGAAGGAGAAGCCTGAAGGAGGAGCCTGATAGAGGAGCCTGAAGGAGGAGCCTGAAAGAGAAGCCTGAAGGAGGAGCCTGATGGAGGAGCCTGAAGGAGGATCCTGAAGGAGGACCCTGATGGAAGAGCCTGAAGGAGGAGCCTGAAGGAGAAGCCTGAAGGAGTAGCCTGAAGGAGGGGCCTAATGGAGAACCTGACGGAGGAGACTGATGGGTGAGCCTGAAGGAGGGGCCTGAAGGAGAAGCCTGAAGGAGGATCCTGAAGGAGGAGCCCGATGGAGGAGCCTGAAGGAGGAGACTGATGGGTGAGCCTGAAGGAGGAGCCTGAAGGAGAAGCCTGAAGGAGTAGCCTGAAGGAGGGGCCTAATGGAGAACCTGAAGGAGGAGACTGATGGGTGAGCCTGAAGGAGGAGCCTGAAGGAGAAGCCTGAAGGAGGAGCCTGATAGAGGAGCCTGAAGGAGGAGCCTGAAAGAGAAGCCTGAAGGAGGAGCCTGATGGAGGAGCCTGAAGGAGGATCCTGAAGGAGGACCCTGATGGAAGAGCCTGAAGGAGGAGCCTGAAGGAGGAGCCTGATGAAGGAGCCTGATGGAGGAGCCTGAAGGAGGATACTGAAGGAGGAGCCTGATGAAGGAGCCTGAAGGAGGAGCCTGATGGAGGAGCCTGATGGAGGAGCCTGACAGATGAGCCTGAAGGAGGAGCCTGAAAGAGAAGCCTGAAGGAGGAGCTTGATGCAGGAGCCTGAAGGAGGAGCCTGAAGGAGGAGCCTGAAAGAGAAGCCTGAAGGAGGATCCTGAAGGAGGGGTCTGACTGATAAGTCTGAAGAAGGATACTGAAGGAGGAGCCTGAAGGAGGAGCCTGATGGAGGAGCCTGAAGGAGAAGCCTGAAGTAGGAGCCTGATGGAGGATCCTGAAGGAGGAGCCTGAACGAGAAGCGTGTTGGAGAAGCCTGAAGGGGGAGCCTGATGGAGGGGCCTGATGGAGGGGCCTGATGGAGAAGCCTGAAGGAGGGTCCTGAAGGAGGAGCCTGATGGAGGAGCCTGATGGAGGAGCCTGAAGGAGGATACTGAAGGAGGAGCCTAATGGAGGAGCCTGAAGGAGGAGCCTGATGGAGTAGCTTGGAGGAGGAACCTGAAAGAGAAGCCTGAAGGAGGAGCCTAAAGTAGGAGCCTGATGGAGGAGCCTGAAGGAGGAGCTGGAAGGTGGGGCCTCATGGAAAAGTCTGAAGGAGGATACTGAAGGAGGAGCCTTATGGAGAACCTGAAGGAGGACATTGAAGGAGGAGCCTGAAAGAGAAGCCTGAAGGAGGAGCCTGATGGAGGAGCCTTAAGGAGGAGCCTGAAGGAGGGTCCTGATGAGGAAGCCAGAATGAGGAGCCTGTAGGTGGATCCTGAAGGAAGATCCTGATGGAGGAGCCTCAAGAAGGAGCCTGAAGGAGGTTACTGAAGGAGAAGCCTGATGGAGGAGCCTGATGGAGGATCCTGATGGAGGAGCTGGATGGATGTACCTGATGGAGGAGCCTGAAAGAGAAGCCTAAAGGAGGAGCCTGAAGGAGGGGCCTGATGGAAAAGTCTGCAGGAGGATATTGAAGTAGGAGCCTGAAGGAGGAGCCTGATGGAGAAGCCTGAAGGAGGATCCTGTAGGAGGATCCTGAAGTAGGAGCATGATGGAGGATCCTGAAGGAGGAGCCTGAACGAGAAGCGTGTTGGAGAAGCCTGAAGGAGGAGCCTGATGGAGGGGCCTGATGGAGGGGCCTGATGGAGAAGCCTGAAGGAGGGTCCTGAAGGAGGAGCTGGATGGATGTGCCTGATGGAGGAGCCTGAAAGAGAAGCCTAAAGGAGGAGCCTGAAGGAGGGGCCTGATGGAAAAGTCTGCAGGAGGATACTGAAGGAGGAGCCTGAAGGAGGAGCCTGAAGGAGGAGCCTGATGGAGGAGCCTGAAGGAGGAGCCTGATGGAGGGGCCTGATGGAGGGGCCTGATGGAGAAGCCTGATAGAGGAGCCTGAAGGAGGAGCCTGACGGAGGAGCCTGATGGAGGAGCCTGAAGGAGGAGCCTGAAGGAGGATACTGAAGGAGGAGCCTAATGGAGGAGTCTGAAGGAGGAGCCTGACGGAGTAGCTTGGAGGAGGAACCTGAAAGAGAAGCCTGAAGGAGGAGCCTAAAGTAGGAGCCTGATGGAGGAGCCTGAAGGAGAGGCCGGAAGGTGGGGCCTCATGGAAAAGTCTGAAGGAGGATACTGAAGGAGGAGCCTTATGGAGAACCAGAAGGAGGACATTGAAGGAGGAGCCTGAAGGAGGAGCCTGATGGAGGAGCCTGACAGAGGAGCCTGATGGAGGAGCCTGAAGGAGGAGCCTTAAGGAGGAGCCTGAAGGAGGATCCTGATGGAGAAGCCAGAATGAGGAGCCTGTAGGTGGATCCTGAAGGAAGATCCTGATGGAGGAGCCTCAAGAAGGAGCCTGAAGGAGGTTACTGAAGGAGAAGCCTGATGGAGGAGCCTGATGGAGGATCCTGATGGAGGAGCTGGATGGATGTGCCTGATGGAGGAGCCTGAAAGAGAAGCCTAATGGAGGAGCCTGAAGGAGGGGCCTGATGGAAAAGTCTGCAGGAGGATATTGAAGTAGGAGCCTGAAGGAGGAGCCTGATGGAGGAGCCTGAAGGAGGATCCTGAAGGAGGATCCTGATGGAGGATACTGAAGGAGGATAGTGAAGTAGAATCCTGAAGGAGGAGCCTGATGGAGGAGCCTGAAGGAGGTGCCAGATTGAGGAGCCTGAAGGAGGAGCCTGATGGAAAAGTCTGAAGGAGAATACTTAAGGAGGAGCCTGTTGAAGAACCTGAAGGAGGGGCCCGACGGAGGAGCCTGCAGGAGGAGCCTGACAGAGGAGCCTGATGGAGGAGCCTGATGAAGAATCTGAAGGAGGAGCCTGATGGAGAAGCCTGAAGGAGGAGCCTGAAGGAAGAGCCTGAAGGAGGGGCCTGATGGAAAAGTCTGAAGGAGAATACTGAAGGAGGAGCCTGATGAAGAACCTGAAGGAGTAGCCTGATGGAGAAGCCTGAAGGAGGAGCCTGAAGGAGGAGCCTGATGGAGGAGCCTGAAAGAGAAGCCTGAAGGAGGATCCTGAAGGAGGAGTCTGATGGAGGACCCTGAAGGAGGAGTCTGAAAGAGAAGTCTGACGGAGGAGCCTGATGGAGGAGCCTGATGGAAAAGTCTGAAGGAGGATACTGAAGGAGGAGCCTGATGGAGAACCTGAAGGAGGAGCCTGAAGGAGGAGCCTGAAGGAGGGGCCTGATGGAAAAGTCTGAAGGAGGATACTGAAGTAGGAGCCTGATGGAGCACCTGAAGGAGGAGCTTTAAGGAGGAGCCTGAAAGAGTAGCCTTGAGGCGGATCCTGAAGGAGGAGCCTGAAGCAGGATATTGAAGGAGGAGCCTGAAGGAGGAGCCTGATGGAGGAGCCTGAAGGAGGACATTGAAGGAGGAGCCTGATGAAGGAGCCTGAAGGAGGATACTGAAGGAGGAGCCTGATGGAGGATACTGAGGGAGGAGCCTGAAGGAGGAGACTGATAGAGAAGCCTGAAGGAGGAGCCTGAAGCAGGAGCCTGAAGGCGGAGCCTGAAGGAGGAGCCTGATGGAGGAGCTTGATGGAGGAGCCTCGTGGAGAAGCCTGAAGGAGGATACTGAAGGAGGAGCCTGAAGGAGGACCCTTAAGGAGTAGCCTGATGGAGGACCGTGAAGGAGGAGTCTGAAAGAGAAGTCTGAAGGAGGAGCCTGATGGAGGAGCCTGATGGAAAAGTCTGAAGGAGGATACTGAAGGAGAAGCCTGATGGAGAACCTGAAGGAGGAGCCTGAAGGAGGAGCCTGAAGGAGGGGCCTGATGGAAAAGTCTGAAGGAGGATACTGAAGGAGGAGCCTGATGGAGCACCTGAAGGAGGAGCCTTAAGGAGGAGCCTGAAAGAGTAGCCTGGAGGCGGATCCTGAAGGAGGAGCCTGAAGCAGGATACTGAAGGAGGAGCCTGAAGGAGGAGCCTGATGGAGAAGCCTGAAGGAGGACATTGAAGGAGGAGCCTGATGAAGGAGCCTGAAGGAGGTGCCTGATAGAGGAGCCTGAAGGAGGATCCTGAAGGAGGAGCCTGAAGGAGGATACTGAAGGAGGAGCCTGATGGAGGATACTGAGGGAGGAGCCTGAATGAGGATGATGAAGGAGGATCCTGATGGAGGAGCCTGAAGGAGGAGCCTGAAGGAGGAGCCTGATGGAGAAGCCTGAAGGAGGAGCCTGATGGAGGAGCTTGATGGAGGAGCCTCGTGGAGAAGCCTGAAGGAGGATACTGAAGGAGGAGCCTGATGGAGGATACTGAGGGAGGAGCCTGAATGAGGATGATGAAGGAGGATCCTGATGGAGTAGCCTGATGGAGGAGCCTCAAGGAGGATACTGAAGGAGGAACCTGATGAAGGATACTGAGGGAGGAGCCTGAAGGAGGATCGTGAAGGAGGATCCTGATGGAGAAGCCTGAAGGAGGAGCCTGAAGCATGAGCATGATGGAGAAGCCTGAAGGAGGAGCCTGAAGGAGAAGCCTGAAGTATGAGCATGATGGAGGAGCCTGAAGGAGGAGCCTGAAGGAGAAGCCTGAAGGAGGAGCCTGAAGTAGGAGTCTGATGGAGGAGTCTGATGGAGTGAGGCACTGGAACATGTTTACGTTCAATAAATTATGTTGCAGGATCTTTCTCCTTCCCAGGGACCCCGAAAGGGTTAAGCGTTATAGAAAATGAATGAATGAATGAATGATCTTCCTTCTTTATAATGGCCTTTTTATACCTCACACGTGTGCTTATGTTGCTCATCTGTCCATCATCCTATGATCCCTGCTCCCCCTCAGGCCTGTAATAATTCATGTGTGTGTGCATGAGAGCAGTAACAGATGCTTGTCTAAGTTATTGTGTGAAGTTCAGTTTCAGCTCATACCTGAGTCACTGAAGTGCTGTGACTCTCATCCTCCTCGCTCATGAGTCCAGACTGTTGTGTTCAGGTGCTGCAGCTGACTGTTGTGTTCAGGTGCTGCGTCCCAGTTTCCTGTTGGATTTTGTCATCTTAAAAGCCCTTAATTCATCCAACAGTGGGAATCTTGTTTCAAACAACATAGAGAAAATACAATGTGTTTGTCATTTATTGCTGCTTCTCAGTGTCTGTTGATTAGCAGTATGAACACAGAGAGGAAATACGGTATGCTTCTCATGTTTGGAAACAGTGGACCAAACGTCCCCTCAAACTGGACTTTATGAAACAGTAACAAACAGAATATCGACTCATCATTATGTCATAAATCATCAACTTGACTTTTCTCTGTCTCTTCATAAAATCAAAGCTCCATTTTATTTGTTGATTAGAATGTTGATCAAACAGCAACACTTAGCAGCATTGCTGAAAATACACACTTACACAAAAAAATTTGCCTTTTTCCTATTGAAAACTATTTTAAATTAGGAATAAAATAATAAAAACAAACAAATGAATATTACCAGTTTTACACAGTTTTTAATTAATGTCACAAAACTGGAACCGCAAACTGCAAATTTGTTACATAAATTCTGATCAGTTTTGAAGGTCAAACATGACACAAAATGTTGCCATTTAGGGAGTATTAAAAAAAAAAAAAAACAGATCCAAAATCAACATCAGTATCAGCATTTAGTGTCATATCTTTTTTTTTTGTTTAATTGGTGCAATAAGAGTATTAAATCCAAGTTTTAATGGAGTTTAATTCTGACCAAAGCAATCACTGAACACAAGGACATGCAGTATTTCCTTATAAAAACTATTCCCACATAGAAAGACTCATTAGTTATGGATTCTTGTGGTGTTCTGTTGTTTTCACAATAATTATCTGGTAAAAATAAAAAACAAAAACAAAGGTTTGGGGGAAGTGAGCAAACAGACCATTAAACAGGCGGTTGAGGCTGGATTGTATTTTCTTCAATCAGAGATTCTTTCATTACATAAGTGTTCCACATGGATCAGTTCCGGGCCCTGTCTGGGCCCAAGTGTCCAGAATACACTTGTTTGTCTGATCTTGATCTTTGTACTAACAAACCAAAGTCATGATCTTCTGAAAAGCTTGACATGTTGATGTCAGCAGTCCACAGATATTGATGTTCAATGGTAGCAACATTGAAAGAGGGACAGATCATAAATGTAATAACTGTAATCCAGTAAATCATGGACCAGTCACGTTTATCAAGGGAAAACTGTCACAGCTTACAGCCCTCACTTCATCCTGCTGAAATTAATTCAGTTTATAAATATATTTGTCTCGTACCCTTGCAGTGAACATGATGAAAAAAACAGTAATAAAGAAAAGACTGAGGCAAGGGCAGGCCGGGGGAAGCAAAGAATGCATGAGTGAAGCAGATCAGTGTCGACCTGAAGAAAGTTCTCTAGAGAAGCTTGAGATCATGAAAACACAAGTCCCTCAGTCTCTTCTATCACGTCTGTGGAGGTCATGATTACTTTTACAGTATTGATGCCACACCACCAGAGAAAGCTTCAGAGAGGAGAGTTTCTGTTTTTACATGGTAGATGGTAAAAGTTTATGTGGTTCTTTTGGCTCATCGTGCTGTGGCCTCATGCAGGGGTTAAGAACAGTTTGCAGAGATTGAAGTCAGCATCTCCTGGTCTGAGGCCATGTTTCTTTCTGCTTTCTCTTTGTTTTATTGTCTCATGTGTAACACCTTAGAACAAAGTGCATCTATTTCTGCTTATGAAGACAGAGTTATTCCAAACTTCCCCAGTGAGCTTCTGGTAGTGGAAGATAGAAGAAGTTTCCTCTGCATGGCGCCTGGACTCAGACTTTGAGATACGGTTAAAGTTTAAACATCTGCTGAGACTTCAGAGATTTTCCCCCTTGCATCAGAAAGAAGCAGGTCAGGTGGTACGTCCACTTACTGGGTGTCAACTTTTAAGATTTATCTGCACATGAAACTGGCAGGACACCCAAGTTATGTCAAGAGCCCACTGAAGAGATTATTTTATTTCATCTTACCCAAAAACACAAGGCTTCCATGTCTGAAAACAAGTAAGACATCTGTAGCACCTCAGTTCACCTGCTGAGACTGAGGTGTGATTCCTGATGTGTAAAATAAAATAAATGTAGAATGGATGGCCTTGAAATGTTTAATTTATGACTGCTGTCTTCTTTCACACGTTTTTCCACTGACAGCTGGCATTCGTGGACTTGATCTACCTTTTGTCTGACAGCAGAGATAAGAGAATGGGCTGGCTCCACAACAGACAATTCCAGGGCAGATTTCTGATCGAACTGCCCTCAGAGTGACCGAAGAGCATGATTACTCCACCATTCAGTAGTCAGAAGCATCTTCATGTCACATATTAGCTCACTTGGCACCTCACCAGAGGTGACACCAAAGACTGTGCCCCGTGTGGACGATACCTGATGGAAAATCAAAACAAACTAGTTGAGTCAAGCTCATACCAGGCCGGGTAGGGTCAGGTTTGGGAGCACATGCCGGGTTGACACTTTGCCATCCATCATTCCTGATGACTCGTCTGCGCCACCAGCGATGTCAGCTCTACTTCATTCGTAGAGGTGAATGTACAATGAAGTTGAGTTTGGACCAACCCCTTTCAGCTTCATTACCAACTGCTTTAACTGGAGCCCAGACCACAAAGTGAAAAAGCCTGACAGAATTGCAGATCAAGGAGTCCTAACCTCTATTTGGTGCAGTATACAGTCAAACGAACACCATTCTTGATGCCAGCTTCACTCTGGATGTGCGTGGCTGATACCAGCTTCAGCTTGTGACGCTCTGGCTTTAATATTAGGTGTGTTTGTGCTATGTTTTGGCTGCATCTCTCAGCTGTCACAGCCCAGTCTCCATTACCTTCACCTCAGTAAAGAGCTTTTATGGAAAGTTAAGTAAGAACCATATGAAATCTACCAACAGGTGATCTTAATAACTGAAGGCCTGAGACGGGAAAGCACCTGAATAATTACATTCCATGGGAACAGGGGGAGTTTCTTCATAGACATAGTCACACACATTGACTGGTTGGGTGATATGTTGATGTCTGTGCCATATTAGCAGGCCCACCCAGACAAAGTCAAGAACTCACAGCAGTGGCGTGCACAGACTTTTTCAAGGGCATCAGCGAAAAGAAAAAAAGGGCACATACAGCACGTTGTCGCCACTGAAGAGAGCACTAAGTTTGCATGTTTTCAAGGGCACTTTAGGCATGTTTATACACTGTAAAAGCAAAATCAGGCAGAATTACAGGACGGTATGAAAGTATAATAAAGAATCAATCTTTACATGGTCCATTAAGCTACATACGAAATGAGACTGACAACTTCTCTCATGAAATGCGTTAACAAATATTTTTCCACCAGAGGCATGTTAAGATAGCGATGTTACCTCTCCTGCTGTGTTAGCTAACGTTATGCATCAATGACACGATGCCTCTTTCAGTAAGCTTTAATTCTTCTGGTGATATATTACTTGTAGCCTAAGTCAATAGAGCTCCTGGGTAACATAGGTACACCTGAAAATATTCGAAATTATTAAAACCATCACTTACCTAATTCAGTCTGTAAAGTACCGTTAGCTATAATCCACTTGGATTGGCAAGGTGTCTTCAGCTTCCAAATGTTTTGGTCTGCAGGAGTGAAGTGCTTGTTTTGTAAGATATAATTCTGGCTCAATATAGATCACAAAAGGGCCCAACATAAAAGTCAGTGAAACAGTAATATTTCATATTTCTTGGTCCTAATGGTCTTCTGGAATTTAAAGCTTTTTTTTCCACCCAAGACTGAGTTTATTGTGTTTTGCCAAACAGGAGGGCCATTAAGCACGCGTTTGGCCTTCCAAGAGAGCACTTTAGAGTGTGTTTTGGCTCTCAAGGGTACTGTATCATGTGTTTTGAGTCCTAAGAGACCATTTTAGCATGCTTTTTCACTCTCGAGGGTACTGTAGCAGGTGTTTTGGCTCTCAAGAGGGCACTTTAGCACGCATTTTTCAACATTTGGGCCACAAGGGGGGCTTCTATCATGAGGTGTTTCACACATTGATCAGTGTGTTCATCTGTGTTGTAAGATTAATCAGTGAGTCACTTTGTAAGAAGCTTAGCCTGCTAGCTTTCTTCCCATAATGCCATATTCTCCTGCTGTAGACATGCATGTCTGCTGAGACCAGAGTTATGTGGCTCTCTGCTCTTAATTTTGCTGTACTTTTTGGCGGAGATCCTACGTGGCTGGCAGTAAAAATAGGCGAGCCTCCTATTCAAGATACTTAGGGTGGGAGACCCTCAGCAGTCTGAAAGCACTGACTTGGCACAATGCATGCTGGAATAAAACCCACTGTCATTCAGATGAAATGCATCCAGAGTCAAACCACTGTGAGGAACATTCAGGTGAATAGTTGGGAGTGTTCAGTCTAAAACTGGTCTCCTACGGGGAGCAGCAGAGCCCAAAATCTAAGTCTTCCCTGTCTTGCACTTTTGTTTTGTTTTAGTTTTTCACATCATCTCTGCTGCCTGGTGTCTAGTAGAGTAGAGTAGAGTTTCATCTCTTGTTTTACTTGTTTCCTGTCTTGTCTGCTCTGATGAGTTCACCTGTGTTATTGTCTCACCTGTGTGCTTGTCTCACCTGTGTCTTTGTCTCACCTGTGTCTTTGTCTCACCTGTTCCTGGTTTGTTTCACCTGTGTCTCATCGTCCCCTGTGTAAATAGTCTCTGTTTTCCCTCAGGTCTCTCATGTGTCTTCCATGCCACATCCCTCGTGTAAGTCCTTGCTCATGTTTGTCTTTGCAAGTAGTTTGTTTGATTCCCGAATCTTTGAGAGACTGCCTCTTCTATTTTGAGTCTTAGTTAAGTAAATCTGCTTGCTGGGGCGTCGCCCCCTCCAAAATTTGACAGAGGAAGTCTACTTAATCACAACATAATTTGTCATTAAATTTTAAAAAATAACGCATAAAAACATTTATTTTGACCACACAGTAACAGTCTGTCAGCAGCACCTGTCACCATTCAATAACAGGAGTTTCAAAATGTTTTACGCAGCAACTGTGTTGTGAATACATAGTTTACGTACGGAGGGGAGCCGGTCTAATGGGAGTCAATGTAAGTCCTTAAACTATTGCCCAGCATGTGACCTGAGGCGTCTTTGGGATTGGCCGCTTCAACTTTGCCTGTGTGCCGCAGACAAGTGCGCCCCGGACACTCCCACTTGGACTGGCAGCGAATCAGTATTGTTCTGGTGTTTCTTTTCCTCATGTGACTTGACAGCGAGCGCTGTCAATCATATCGACACATCACCGCAGCAGATATGATTTACTCATGTGCAACCATCTCACGTACCCTCATGCGTCTGACCAACACTCCCATGCACAGACAAGGCGTCATCCAGAGATCCGTCAGAGGATCACAGAAGAGGTGAGATTGCATTGGAGGAGAAAATCAGTAAGAGGCTATGCTATACTGAAGATTAGATTAGGATGTGTTTTACACTAAACTATAGATTAGGAGCTACAAAATGAGTTTGCCAAGAGGATATAAATTCTTTGTTCAGTAGAACATTATCCTTTTGCAGACTTAAGTTCTAAAAAAATCTATATAGTTTTTTAATTCTTGCATATTTTTACAAAAACAACATAATTTTAGAAGGAATTGGGGCTGTCAATGTGTGGCTAAGTTTGTTTTTACCCCACTAGAAATTCCTTTTCAATTTAACTTACAAAAAAGATGCATTATTTTGTTGAAAATATTATATGAAGGGACCAAAAAACCTATATTTTAAAAAACCATGGCAAAGCAGGGACAATGCACACTAATGAAGAGTAAAAATAGACACACACAAAGTCTTAAGTACAAAGAAATATACTAAAGATAGGACAACCTGTAATTTTAATATACACGTGTGCATGCAGAAATTGCAGAGGTTTATTGCACTGCTCATTAAATATTACTGTTACATTGTGTGAAAGCCTTTAACCCTCAAGCGACCAAGCTATTTTACTGATTGAAATGACCAAGTGGGGTCATTTATGACCCCATTGTGCTCTGTACAGGGATCCTTATTATCAAAGGCCAGTTGGGGGTTTATCACACATATACTACTCCCAGTATTTAAGACAGATATTTTATAATGATCTAATGTAATAAGTACTTTTATTGTAAGAAATAAACAAACACAGATTTTTAAGAAAAACATTACATTTATTTAGACAGTCCTTGTCAGTTCCCACTTGCCAAAATATTTTCTTTTTTTGCCACACTAAATGAAAACGTACATTATAAAAAATAAGATTAGGTAAAAATAATTTGACTTATGTTGAGCTAGCATCCTGCTAACATCAATAAAAATAATTAGCTGACTTGCTGACTAGGGAATACGCTAAAACTGGTAAGGAAGTCATCCTACTCAGAACACATTCGATCAACCTATGTTACTACCATGCCTGTGTTTAAAACAGAAACCACACAAACATCTTGTTTGTATATGTGTAATATGATATCAAAAAAATTCTTTAGATTACTGAAATAACTGAAAATTGTAACTGTCAAAATGAGGTACCCAGTTATGAAAACAAGTTCCCACAGAGCTATTGAAATTAGATCCAGCGATGTACTATTAGTAACATTTCAAGCACAATCTTCACAAACCACTTGTTTGTGGCTATGTTCTGGGCACTCTGGCTGGTTGCATGAAGTACATGCACGTGACACTTTCCTGTCAGTGTTGCGTGGGCAAAACGAACAGCGCTTGCGTTTGCCAGGTACTGCAGCAACTGCGGGCTGCTCTGCAGGGTTAGCAGGGTCAACACCAATGCTTGCCATTGCTTCCCTAGTTGCTTTATGGAGGTTTGGAACCTGTGACCTTTTCCCTACATGTGGCTTCACTAGTTCATACTCAAGCTCATCAATTGAGCTGTTTCCATCATCACTTTGGGCTTGAAGTATTAGTCTCAATGCTTCAGCAGCTGTAAATCTTGCTACCCTAGGTCTGTTAGCCATGGTTCACTGCAATACAATATAAAGTACTGATTAGAAGTGGAACATTTGAATAAAATTTAAAAACAATGCTTCTCTTCAGGGTCATAAATGACCCCACAAGAGTTTGTGATGTATACGCCACACTAATTGGTTGATCCATGCAAAAAAAACTGTGAAATTTTGTAGGATTAGTAGACTGACAAACTCATGCTAGGAAAGAAAATTCGGATTAAAAATAAAGAGATGGCACATTAAATCATATGGCTGGGGTCGTAAATGACCCCACACGGTCGCTTGAAGGTTAAAAAATTACAAAAAGAAGAACTGATAATGCTATCAAGTTATGTGTTGTAATTCACTGGTTAAAATAATGTTTTTTGTCCCAAAAGTGTAAACAACACACTATTTACCTCTTAAGTGTTTCACAGAGCATCTTACAAATTTTAATTTTAAATTAACCCTTTCAATTCTGTTATCTGTGCCAAATAGGTTACTTTACACTTTCAGTGAAATCTGTCTGAAAATGAACTGTATGTCCATTACAGAAGTATTTTTTAATCTACTGGAGCTTTTGGATTTGACACTTACCTTGTACCTTTCTAGCTTAAACCATTGTGCACAGTATAAAATTAATGAAAACAGACCAACAAAATGTATCATCCTGCCTCCAAATGTAGTAGTTTTATTATTGCGTCTAAACATGTGATATAAAATAATAAAGATCAATATAAATATATGCAATATTGTTATTTTATATAATTGTATATCATATTTTTAGTTGCTATAATAAAATGTTCTATTTGGATAAAAAAAAAAATTATACATTCTGTTGGTGTTTCTTGCTGACTTAATACTGCACACAACGGTACAAAGTAAATGTCATATCCAAACGCTCCAGCAGATGGAAACAGTCTCCTGTAATGTAACGTTTATTTTTTGGGCTTTTTAAAATTTGAAGTAGTTTTTCCTATTGGTTTTGTTTTGTTCGTACTTTTTACTGTTAATCCATCTTAAAAAACTGTACCACATAGTTTTGCCTTTAGTTTCAAAGCATCAGTTTAGTGGTACATAAGATTCTGTTTGTGTTTACAATCTTGAGCCATGGGACATGAGACATGTATAAGATAAGACACTGTTCAGTCGACACAAGAAATGTTCTTAAAATGGTGAAAATGACTTAAATTACAGCTTTATTTTATGGGAGCAGGTTAAACTTTGGTTGTTTTATTGATTTTTTTTCAGGAAATACTGATGTTAACTTTTGATGTATTTTTTTATTGCTCTTCTGTAGGTCTACAACACCATATTGAGGGAACGATTCTCCTTCACTGACCATCTCATCAGTGCCACTTTGCTGCAGGGTCACAGGTGCACACAGTACCACGCCATGTTTCCTGAAGATTTCCTCGAAGGGTTACCCAATGCTCAATGGAAGCAAGCTGAAGACAGAGCTCAGTCTTAATCTACAGCAAGGAGGAGTTCAAGGCCTGCTGTGGTGCTGTGGACCTTATCCTGTTGTTGATGGAAAATAATCTTGGAGAGGTATTTTCAGAGACTGTCACTCTGCTAAAGATCCTCATCACCACACCCATGACCACTGCAGGAGCTGAGGTGCTCCTCAACCTTAAAAAGAATCAGAACTTTCCAGAGAAACACCATGAACCAGGACAGGCTGAATGCACTGGCCATGCTGTCAATGGGAGAGAGATGGTGACGGATATGATGGACTTCAGTCAGAAGGTCACTGAGAAATCTGCAGCCCAGAAGGAAAGGAGGGTAAAGTTTCTGTTCAAATAGTGCATTGTTCAAAGTAGGTTGCACTGTGATTGTGTTTTGTCTTTAGTTTTTTTTCACTGTAGTATGGAGTGCTTCTTTGGTTTGTTTCCTCCGAAGCTGCGCCCCCCTTAAAATTTTTAGCACCAGCCGCCACTGTTGCTAATCATCTTTTTCTCTGCTGGCCCCTTTTTCAAGAGTTCTATCAAGACTACTTTGACATATTAATTAAAAATGAGTACCAGTTTTCCACTTAATGTTCTTTCACATGAAGTTCACGTCCTGGTGTTCCTGCTGAGTCACTTGTTGATCTCCTCAGTCACTTTCCCATGTCTCAATCTAATGCGGGGTAAGTCCATCTGTCTGAGACTCTCTGTATAATGGCTTCATCAGTGAACAAAGGGGTGAACCATGTGTGCTCAGGCTTCAGGCTGTTTGTATTTGACCTGAGTATCCACACAATGTGACGGCTTATTTGTTTTAGTCAGACGATGTTGGACACAATACTTGACCTCAGTGGGATCATATCTCAGTCACCTGCAGGAAGAACCAGAAACCTGCAGGAACAACAGGAGCTAGGATGACCTGAAATGAGAGATTTGGTACAAAAATAAATCTAATGATGTTATTTCTTCATGCGATAATAATGCCATTATCCCTAAAATGAGGAGATGGAGCCACTTAAATTCTCCCAAATGTCCTTGGCAGAGTCTTGGCTGGCCAATGACAGACCTGCCCACCGGATTGTTAATTGGATCCCACACAATGAGGTGATAAACATGTAACCCTTACCACTTATTTTTTTACAGGATTCATAAATGAAGATTTTGCTTAGCATGGAAAATGTACAGAAATATAGAACAAAAACAAACCAAACAAATAAGCCCTGTGTAGACGCCCAGTGACTGGAAGTTGGTTATAATACAAGTCTGAAAGGTTTGATGTTAACAGTAGAAGCACACAGAAATGGTTGAGTTCAAATCGACATGCAGTCTGTTTATCACTAGTTTGAGCTGTTTTTCCAGGAAAGATCATTTGAGTTTGATTAAACCTCAGCAGCACTCGTCACAGTCCTGTCAGCGCTATTCTTCATACTGCACTGAACACTGAGGATTGATTCAATACTTTGTCAGCTCTGCTCATACCTCATTTACATCTTATTTTGCATGCGCTTTCTCTATTTGCTTTACAGTCATTTTGCTTGTTCAGTTCAGCCATAAGTTTGTTACCTTGTTACTCTTCCTTGTTCTAAGCCTAAAACACCTGTTGGAAATGGCTATTATTTGCAAACCATACCATGTACAGACGAGCAGAAGCAGGGAAGAATATTTATTCTCAGGGAGGGGAAATCAGAGGCAGAAAGGAGAAATAACCTGATACAACAGGTAGACTGGTTCAGTCATCTGTGGGATGAATTCTACATTAGGGCTGTCACTTTATTAGGTTTTCACCTCACAATCGAGGCCAAAAATACAACATCAATCATATTATTGTGATATTTACAGAAAACCAGGAAAAGATCAGATTAACTGGGGAGTCGGTGGCTCAGCCTAAAAGTAGGCTTGGTCAGTATTTGGAAGGTTGCAGGTTCGAGCCAAGCTGGGGCTGTCACCGCTGCATCAGTGGTGTGTAAATAAGTATGAAAAGGCGTGAATGTGTTAGTTGATACTGATGGATTGACATAGAAATTCCAATCATCAGTGAGTGACTGTGGGAGTGATTGTGTGGGAATGGGTTGATGTGACCAGCAAAAAACTTCATAGGCTCAAGTCACAGTCTGCTGGATCTGTTCTTGTTCGTCATTAATTTGTCTCCTGAGTATTGTTAAGCTAAGTCATTGGAAATGTCCCGGTTTGGATGTTAAAATACTTTTAAGTCAAAAACATTCAACAATAATTATAGCTAAAAACTGTTGCTATGAGAGTCTGATCTTTATCACTAATGGATCTGCACATGCTTCAGTTAAAAGGCCAGCATGCAGAGTTGTAGTTTCTTTAGCAGCTTCTTTGGATCATTTTGCACTTAAACAAACAAGAAATTGGTATAAACACACATCTAAGCTGCTGTGAAGAGCTTCAAACAGAGATGTAATGGCTGCACACTGCAAAAACTCAGATCTAAGTGAGAGTATTTGTTAAATTTCTAGTTCAAAAAATCTTAGTGGACCTATTCTAAGGCAAAATTCCCTGACACATCTGGATTAAGATATTATTTGCAGATATAACTAAATTTATGGCCTGAGCTGCTTGCAACAAGTAAAATTATCTTCCAATGAGACAAGCCAAATTCACCTTCAAGGGTGAATAAAATGAAATGTTCTATCCAGAGTAGTTAATAAAGCTGGATTTAAGACCCTCACTCACTTAAAACTTTATTTGTTTCACTGGCAGATACTTCCTTACCATTACAAGCAATTCAACACCTCATTTTTTTTTGCTTTTCCTCTTTGGTAGTAATATAGGGACCATGAACCTGAACACTAGCAGCAGCAGGTGCACATGATCGACTTACGTATGTACATATTTAAAAAAGAAAAGGAGGAAGTGGCTTTTCACCAATGTGGATCAGAATGGGGAAGAGGAACTGGAGTTAGATCTGATGTTAACTCTCAGACTCACTGGCGTCTGTTCTGTTTCAGAGTGATGACGTGATAATAATGACAATAATCTCTCTACCATGAGCCCAACAGTCCCACAACATAGAAAGAAATGTTAAGTGTGCATGGTGTGATCATCTTTTACAAGAAATTCATAATCTTGTTCTAGTGTTAGATGTGTGCGCACAAGTGTTGACGATATGTTTGCATAACCTTTCACAGCAGCTGGATCCTCCTGAGTGTCCTCAGTGTCTGTAATCATGCAGATCCATCTTGCCAAGCTCCAGTCTACAAAGTTTGTGCTCGGCCCAAAGCGGGACGGCCCAATCAGAGTCTTTACGAGCAGGAGGAGGTGAGAGAGGTGAGCTGCAGGAAGTGTATGACTTAAAAAGATTAGCATAGATGCTAACAGCTTCAGCAGCAGTTTAATCAAATCTGGACCACATTTCTTTGTGAAATGAAAAACAAATATCAGCACTACAAACTCTCTATAGTAAGAATAATTTAACTCTACATCTGAATGCTTTGATAAGAGTTTCTTTCACAAAGTGGCTCACATTCTGTAATGCAGTAGTGCCCGCCTACAGCATGATCTGATTGGCCCATGATAAAAGTTAATTGACATTACGATAGTCCAATCACCTGTTGGATATGCTTCTTAAAGGTTCTGCTCTCACCAAACACTGTCTATGGGCTCTTTCCCAGATGGATAAGTGAAATATTTTGAACAGCTCATCTCTAGTATCAGGTTATTGTTTGCAGGCTATTTACTGAGATTAGTTTATTTTTTAATCTGATGTTAACAAATTAAGATTGCTGGTCATGTTGATTCCATAGCCAGATTATTAGGTACACCATGCTAGTCCAGAACTGCCTTAATTCTTCTTGGCACAGATTAAACTGGGTGCTGGAAATGTTCCTCAGAGATTGATTCTGATCAACGTGGTTTCATGTTTTCTTGGCTGCAAATAAACGATGAGACGCTCCTGTTTCAACACATCCCAAAATACTTTATCAAAGAGGGCCCCAGCTACCAGACCGCAGAGAAACAAAACTCTCAATTTCATCTCTCCTTTTTGAAGAACTGAGACAGAGGGATGTTTTTTTAATGTTAAGATATGGCTGCATCCTTGTAGATCCATCTGTGTAGCTCAACTGTGCAAACTTTACCTTCAGGCTCTCTGTCACCTGTAAAGAATAAAAAAGGAAGACATGAGACTTACAGTTGAACATTATGCTCAAGCACTCATTGACCTGTGCTCTGAATGTAGCTGTGAATGCATTTGACTCTGCACAAACCCAGGATGGATCCATGCTTTATGATGTTCACACCAAATTCTGACACTACCATCTGAATGTGGAGCAGAAATCCAGACTCATCAGACCAGGAGACATTTTTACAATCTTCTGTTGTCCACTTTTGATGAGCCTGTGTGAGCTGAAGCCTCAGTTTCCTGTTCTGAGCTGACAGGAGTGGCACCTGGTGTGGTCATCTGCTGCCGTAGCCCATCTGCTTCAAGATTCAACACGTTAAATGTTCATAAGTGGTTTTCTTCATAACTTAGTTGTAAAAAGTTGTCATTTTTGCTGCCTTTCTATTATCCTACTCCCCTCTGATCTCTGGGATCAATAAAGCAATTTGGCACAGAAAACTCCAGCTCACTGGATACTCTCTGTTTTTCTGAATTTCTGTAAACCCTAGAGATGACTGTTCGTGAAAATCCCAGTAGGTTGGCAGATGTTGAAATGCTCAATCCAACAACCATACCAGCAGGTCACCTGGACCATGTTCACCAGTCCAGCAGCAAGGCAGTAAGCAAATGAAAGTCCCCAGAGGAAAATTTTACTGCTCAAATCTTGCTCTTCTATGGCTCAAACAAACTTGAGATTCTCATCTCAGCCTCATTTTAGCTTCTATTTTGTCTAAAATGTTTCTCCTAAAATTCACTAGGAGAAATAAGTGAGACCGAATAATTAAAAGGAGTCAAACTTGAGACTTGATGGAGATACCTTATTAATCTCAATTAAGTGTTTTAATGGCTCCTTTATTTCTCGTTTGGAGAAGAAATGACCAATACTGGAGCAATGTGAGTACAAAACTTTGTGTTACCCAGAGCTGGATTTGAACTCACAACCTCCCGATAAGGAACACTAACCACCTGCACCACCAAGACACCTAACCCCAAACTTTAGATGTTCTCCAATAAGTTATTACCAGGATACAGAGTCAACATCCTGAGGCACTTAAAATAATGTAAAACTTCCATCATGTGACCCTCCTTGTTTTATGTGGGCAAATCTATTGTCACATAAAAAGGTCACTTTGGACTTCATATGAGAAGATACAGATGAATGTACTACATTGACACCACTGATGGTCTGAGGTTTCGACAGTTAAATTTTGATACAGCTGAAAAATGTTGAAATACTAATTTGCTGTGAGGTTACTAATAAATTGCTGTTGTTTTTATTTTACAATGTGTTTTATGTGGTTCATTATTAAAACTGAATTACATGCAATGGAGTACTTAAAATTATTTACAAAAAAATATAAATAAGAAAGCAGAAGGCCTTTGCAGCTTACAATCATATATTTTCAATCAATTAATTTTACAAAATTAAAAAAAAATGTGGATTACAATAAAGTCAGTCTGAGAACTAAAAGAGACCTCGTGGAGAGCTCTTCATCTGCTCTGTCTGAGCTCAGTATGAGATGCATGAACTGAAGCTGGGATGAGAGTAGATTGAGTTCATAGAGAGAGCTCTCTGATTTCTCTGCCTGAGATCACAAACAGACACACAAGTTGAGAAACTCTGAGAAACAGATTAGAGCTTGTTGAGATCTCTTCTAAAACTTAAAAGGAGACTAAATTGAGATTAAGTGAATCTTATTGCTCAGGAGAAAAAGACAAGACACAGGAGCAATGAACCTTATTCTCAGTTTGGTGTCACACCAATCTCATATTTGTCTAGGAGAAGTAAATGAAACATTTTTGAGATCTCTTTTCAAATTTTCTTTCCTCTGGGTCTATGTAAGCCCTATCATAACCTGGCTCAATGGCCATGACAAAAGGACAGGAGGAGCACGTTTTCAAAAGAAACAAGATTATTTATTTAAAATTAAAGTAAGTAAGAGTAACAACTGGTATGGGGTGTGTCATTTCTGTAAAATCAGTCGTGTGAATGTGGGTGTGTGAGAAAGATGTGGTGCGGTGTGATGAAGAGTGCAATAACAAAGTTTAACTAAATAAACTGTGCATGGTGATCACAGCCAATCCAGGCACCTAAAAGAAAACAGACATTATTAGCTCACCCACTAGTCATATACTCGGGGCTGTCACAGCCCTATATGGACAAATGTTGTTAGAACAGATCTAGAACAGATCTAATAGACGGCATAAATGAGGCATTGGAGGACACGAACATGGCAGAGCACCAGACAAACACAGAGCATATAACACAGATATCTGCAGCTGCTATCAGTTCATGAAACAAATGATTTCTACACTCCAGCTCTGTGAACTCAGAGCGACTGATTTCACAACCATCCACTGTGCACTGAGAGCAACAGGATGTGCTGGCTCTTTGTGTCTCACAGTCGACTGAGGGGCTGAAATCTGCAGAGCCCGATAAGAGAGCTGGCCAGTCCGTCCATTCACCAATTTCTCATGAGGTCACTCAGCTGTTGGATATTAAAAGGTAGCAAGTGGGCTGCGGTGGAGCTGTGGTGGGGCACGCAGGGGGGCGAGAAAGTCCAAACTCTCCGGATGTTTTTTCTCTGTCATGATAACACAGACAATTCCTTCCTTCGATAAAAGGAACCTACGCCTTCAGTGACATCACTGTCAAGGAAAGGAGAAAATCTTTGTCACAGATAGTTTTTATGTTTCTGTGTGTGTACACGTGTGTGCGCACATGTGTTTGGTGAATTATTCATTCACAAGTGTTGTTGTGTTGCTCAAACACAGCTGGACAGGAAGGAGACCCTCTCAGGTTATCATCGCTCACACCGGATGCTCACGTCATGCCTCACACACACACACACACACACACACACACCCACACACACACACTCCCACACACACACTGCAGATGTGTGTTTTCTCTGCCCTGCGAGACGATGCACTAACTGGCAGGCATGAGACAGGTGGGAAAATATCCAGAGGGAATCTGTCGCAGCTAACATCCTTTGAACAAAAACTTGATTAAGTCGTCAAAAAGCCATATAACCAATTGTTCCATGTCAACATCATTAATCAGTTATATGTTAAATCTGACTTTAATCTTGGGATGGTTTGGGGCAGTCTCAAAATCTGACGGCCCCAATTTTTATGGCTTTTGGGAGCACTGAGTGCTCATAAATTTCCCAGCGATTTACCCACATGTGTTTCAAATGGTGTCCTTTCCTCAGGCAGATTTGGTTAATTGGTAAACATAAATGGTAAAACATGGCTTCGTAAAAGAAAACATTTCTGTGAGAGGTTGAACAGAACAGGATCCCTGCAGATCCTTAGAAAGCCGTAAAGTTAATTACTCTGACATGTTTGAGGTCTAAAAATTGATGGCATGGCTTGTTGTCCTTTTCTGAAAAGATTTTTGGATCTCAACGGCTGCTTCAGGAAACTGGAAAGATAAACAATAGCAGCTACATTATGTTTGTACAGCAAACAATAAAAAGTCCCTTCTGTATGCACATGTTCCCATTTATGGCAGAAAAACAAGCCCTGGTCTCCCTGTCTATTATCAGATAATGTCAGGCAGCACCCTGGCTTATTGGAGAATCACAGTCGCACTTATGAATTCAGCATTTTGAAGTCTAACATTTATCACACCTGCACTGTATGCAGAACTTTCTGCAGGGTAGGGCTAAACATTGGCAAGAATCTGGTTAATTCTAAATAACTGTGACACAAAGGTATCACAATTATTTAGAATAATTGTGTACAGCACAACTCATGACAGAGTTGTGATGTCATCACGATGCTAATTGTTATCTTCTATAATCTTCTTTGAAAACTGCACTGCAATAAATCTGCAGGCGGTTCTTCCAGCAGTTAGTGGGATGATTCACTTCTTGATTCCTATTTTGTAAGTTGGCCAACAAAACAAAGCCCCTCTGCCTCTCACTGACATGTTAATTCTGTCTGTGCTGGACTTGATGGACAGCCAATCATTCTGATTTGTTCAGAATGATTAGCCAATCAACTGTGAAATATTACGTTGCATCTGAGCAAGGCCGTTCCAACAGCAGTGTTTTAATTTGTGAATTAAGTGAAACAGACTGTGAGCTTGAGCATGTTTCAGATGATCTGATGGGTAGGGTGGGGCAGGGCAGACTGTGGAGGTTTACTTCACAGGCCAGTACTGCTGAGAACTGTGCCACAGTGCTTACAGGATTACTGATACCATACTTCAGATATAAGTATAGGGATATATATATGACTTTGTCTCATTATGTAGTATATTTCTAATGTAAAAAACAAATCAATTGATATAATGCCTAATCAGCATTACTTTTATAAAGAATGACCCCTGCTAAATGGACTGCCGGTACTGTCTGTCTCAGCAATAGAAATGATAATTAATGTAAAAGACATGGAGAGTCAAATGGGTCCAGAGACGGAAATAAAATACAAAAAAAGTGATACATTTCTAAAAAATATTGAGATCGTCTAGCACTACAAAATGTTAAAAGAGTATCATTACAGTCTTACAACCTTACTGCAGTGCAAAAACTCTTTAAATGTTCATAGTTTGAGCCATAAAGAGTGCATATTTTGCCTTAAATCAGGTTCATATATCTGATTTCTATGACTGCAAGGGAATGTTCTCAAACACTAATGTTCAAAAACCCTCTTGACATACAGACTTGCACTCCAGCTTCCTCCCACAGACCAAAAACATGCTCATTAGGTTGACTGGTGATTTTAAATTGCTCTTAGGTATGAGCGTGGGCATGAATGGTTGTCCGTCTCTCTACGTGGCCCTGTGATTGGCTGGTGACTAGTTCAGGGTGATAAATGAATGTTTATTTTTTTCACATAATTCACTTCTCATGTGGACGTCAGGTGCCCTCACTGTTTTGCATTGCTTGAGTATCAGAGTCAGTAAAAACACTACATCAGATCTGACAACAAATTCCTGATCAGTGCGTCGTCTGCATTTGAGGTGTGAAAAATAATCTTCCAACCAGAGGGCCAGAACAAAGAGGAACTCTAACTGTTTGAGGAAGAGCCTTTACAAAGAACAAATTGTGGTTTGAAGGTTCTACTTTCTGTGAAAAACCCACATCAAAATAAGGAAATGATTTCTTTTGGTTTACTTATAAAAGTAGAGAGAGGATCGAGCCAGCACACAGTGGTCAACGTCAAAGTTTCAGTGGAATCTGAGTCAAAGCTGTGCTGAAGAGATACAGAGCTGAATATCAGGAGACACGGTGACATGCTTTTAGCTCCATGATGAATATTATTCTGGATTTGTGTGTTGTTGATCTCAGGGATTGTTAATTCCATTTCACAGTTTTGGCCTATGGTAAAAAAAAATCCTGGTCACCCCCCCTGGTGCGCTGCCACACCCATCTTGGTGCAGCTGGTCTACCAAAGTGCCAAATATGGCTGTGCACGGCGGTGCGCTGGACGAAATTACCACTGCGCGGGGGGCGCCAGGCTCCACCACCCTGCGCTGCACCAGGAAATTAGGGCCCTTGGTCTTGGCCAATAAAACAGTTTTTTTTTTTTTAGTGAGAAGTCTTTTTCACAGTGCCTTTATGCTCTATCATCTTTACACCTCAAAACTTTCACATTGATTCCATGAGGATAATAATATCAGTGTCATTTTACAATGTGATGCTGCTTGGATGTACCTGACATGGCATGTGGCCCCACATACTGACAAAGGAAGTGACATTTCTTTGCAGCGCTCCTGCCTCCTGCTTAGTCTGCATGTCCCTGTGTCTTCAACATTATCCCTCTGGTACCAACTCTGGAGGCGAGGCAAATGAGAGGTCTTCTTATTCCCCCCATTACATCTCTGCAATGTTTGAGAGTGGAGGCGAGGCGTCACTTACAGCTTGAAACAGCAGCGTGACTGGGGCTTTTGTTTGGTTTGGGGCTGCCTTAGTATGGACTAAAGAACAGCTAATCAACAGTAAACTAATGTAGCATCATTTTAAGCAGAGAGACTACCACAAGCATTGCTAGCATGGCTAGTCTTTAGTCAGACAGACATGCACACTAACAGGTTGGAGCAGAATATGGTTACAAATCTTTCTGGTCAATTTGTAGGTGTTGCTTGGTGCAGCCTAAATACAACTCTGTCTTTATGTTATTGCTCAAACTGCATCTAGCTGCTTCAAGCTCAACAGTATTATTCCTTAAAGCCCAGTTGTGTACTTCTTGGTCACAATGCAACAGCAGGCTGTATGGCAGGAATGTGGGCAGCTCCAACCTGTAAGAGCTGGCTATAGTATACAACATTTGACAGACATTGGTCTGCCTGACAAAGTGCAGTGAGATAGAAAACCAAACCATGTGAAAAATGACTTTTCCCTTGAACCAAACTGAGTCTACTGAGCGCATATGTGAGAGCTCCTCCTCAGGTGATGTCCAATAAGACAGACATACTGGCTCTGACATCAGGGTGCAGTGAATAGTACAGATTCAGCCACTTCAGTTTCCCCTCACAGCCAGCTACCTGCCAGCTAACAGCCAACTTCTAGGCACTAGAAGTCCCCCCAACTTCCTGAAGGGTGCACCTAATTTCAACAGAGAACATTATGCAGCTCCATGAGGTTGCTCTTCCATCACAAGGCTCAACATTTTCTCTGTTTATTTAGGTGAAGAAAACCTGGCATCCCAAATTCACACAAACATGACCTAAAGCCTACAGGATACAGTCAGGGTGGACAGGCCCCATCACAAACCTGCCATGGACCAGCCAAGACCCTATCAGGGGAAGTGGGGAAGTTTTAAGTGGCTGCATCAGTATGAGGATTCAAAGAATTGTTATGTTAAGGGCTCTAATTTCCTGGCGCAACTCAGGGTGGCGCAGCCTGGCACAGCCTGGCGCACCCCGCGCAGTGGTAATTTTGTCCGGCGCACCACCGTGCGCAGCCAATGATGGGTGTGACGGTGCACCAGGGGGAGGTGTCGACAGATTCAGCTTGGCGCAGTGACAATTTTGTGCCAAAAAAATGTGCGGTAGGTACGCTGAAAGCTCGCCAGCTCCAACCTGGTCTATTCTTGGCGCAGGAGAGGTGAATCCCAGGGCAGTGGTAATTTGGCTGACAGGCGCACAGGGCGCACACGTCACCAAAACCTCACAGGCAGGTGTCCACAATGTCAGGCACATTTCAATGCAATAAACAATCACAGCAACCACTATTTAATGTAACCGTCTGAACCAGCACATACATTTGTATCTATATTAACTGTCCCGTCACATCTGATGTCAGATCAGAGACGTTTGTCATAACTAACGAGTTCACATCTCTCAGCCAACCACAAACAGCCACATCATCCGATACGGAGTATCCGGCTTCTCTCATCTCATGAAATTCAAAAGAAAAGAAAAAAGAGAGAGACGCTCACTGAATAAATGTAAGTCACTCTGTATCTTAAGGATTTACCTGTGATTGCCCATATTTCTCTGTTTTAATCTTTATTCTTGACGTGATCTAAAAAGATGGAGAACATTATTTCAAGGAGGATGAGGAGGAGATATATTTTCACCTAAGGTTCTGCTATTTGGCGATGACAGACCAGGAATGCAGGTGGATCACAAGTATGATGAATGGATTAGCCTGCTGCTGTGTTTAAATGTAATTATCACTTAATTTTGTACTCCTATTATGACACAGGAACAGATTACATCTGTCCCGCGAGGTGGTCCACATGGTGACGCGCATCGTGTCCTCCGATGCGCGGCCCGGTGGCCTCTGTGCTCTCCCAGTTGCTGTAAAAGTCACAGCGGCTCTGACCTTCTTCTCCACCGAGGTGAAATTGTCACTGCGCCTCGCCTGCAGCGCATTTAAAGGCGAGGAGAGGCGTTCATTTGATTGGTGAAGATTACACTCGGCTGTGTTAAACCCACACACGCCTCCTCTCCTCCCTCGCTGCCATTTGCGGAGGCGTTGGTGCGTCTCCATGCGCCAGACTGCACAGTGAACGAAACTTGCAAAGTGCCCTGGACACACCCCATTGGCATGGTGCAGGCGCAGCGCAGGGCAGGTGCGCCCCGCCTGCGCCTGGTCTACGAAATTAGAGCCCTAAGTGTTCAACTGTCCCCTCAGAACGATCGCCCATATAGCTAGTCCATTTCAGAGACATATTTGACATATTTTGGAGACCTACAATTGTTGCAGTGGTGGACCTCTCCTGGGTCAGCTGTCCATCAGCAGACCAGGTGTTTGAATGGTCTGTAGGCACTGAACATAAACTATGGATCTTTAAACTTTCTCTTACATTTCTATCACAATAATTTCAATGGGAGCTGTTATCTTTGTATCATGTCAATGAGCAGTTTTTATGATTTGTAAAATGTGTTTTTTGTTGAAAACCAAATTGCCACTCAGGGATAACAAATGTTTTCCCAATCCAATGATTTTCCAATTCAGTCTATTGCTTTGTCCAACAGCTGCTGCCAAACAGGCTGTTAGGGCTGTAACCTGATCTTGAGAAAATAAATCACATGAAGAACATTGACCAAAAGTGTTTGGTGTCTCACATGCTTAAAATGATACTTCCAGGGACTGAAAACGTTTGAGAAAGGATTTTTACTGAGGGAAAGCATTTCTGGGGACAAAATCATCTTCTGTGTATATTGGAAGAATCCAGACTTTGACAAAGAAAATGCCTTTCCCTCGCTGCTGCTTCTCTATGGGTTATGGGAGTTACTGACCCGTGGTCACTTTATATCACAAACCCAACAGCAGAAGGTCAAGACCTGTCAGGCCTGTCTGACATCACCAAGTCGTACATCACCTCAGTGTGTTCAGGTCAACCTCCCAGACTCCACTGATGACCTTATGCTGAGCTATTGGCCTTGTCAACAGCAGGAAAGTCTTAGTTACAAACACTGAACTTCTGCCTACATCCTCATGTGACCCCAGAGTGTACAACATGACTGAGGTTGTTGAAGGTAACTCCAGTCCAATGTTTTAAAATCTTGTCTGGTTTGAGACCCAAACTGTCCAGTAAAAATTAAACCTTGAAGTGGGCAGGTCAGGTGTCTGTTCAAGCAAGTCTTAATAGAGGCCAATGATTGTCCAAATCATCCACCTCAGGGTGGTGTGACAGTTTGCCTTTATGTTGCCTTCTTAGGTGCACAAGTGCAAAAAACTGTCAGGATGTTATCACACCTGAAAGCCCAGACCAAGGTCCGGACCAGGGTCTGTGTTTTTGTTACACTGTATACATTTGGTTCGGTCTGTTTGGGTTTCACACCATCATTATTGCAAACGGACTAACACACTGAACATGAAAAACCTATGTGATATCGTCATCAACTACGTGCTTTGCCTGTTTCTGTAGTTTACATTGATTGGTCATTTGGCCGGTTGGCATCTGACGTCAACACGTTGAATAATCTGGGTCTTGAATGTTGTAAACATGAATGAAATCATCATTCCCACCATCATATTATTGTTATTTTCTACTACCAACAGCGACAACTTGCCGAGCTGTACATAAGACTGGTCAGAGTTCATCTAATGAATTTTATCATTAGACGACAACTCTGACTATCGCCATCAACGGGAAAGAAGAAGAAAATATGCAATCCTCATCTGTGAGCCACTGCTAACACCTTCACAGGAGAGAAGGTATGTGTTGTAAAACTCTTGAAAAGATAGTAAGGCATAACTTTATCTATAGTATTATGAAATTTTCCATTCTTGGACAATCTCCATTCAACATAATAACAGACACTTCTTCAAATTTAAATCCCGATAGCATTTCAGTAAACAGAATTGAACACAAAGATTTGGTGTTAAATTTTATTGTTAGAAATTTTCATTGTGTTAATTTTTCACAGACCCATATGCATCTATTACGGTATTTCATATGTATATTTTGCTACTGCCATCTGTTGACACTCCTGACTATAAAGCTAAAGAAAGGGAAAATTACTATCAGAAATCCAGGAGTTACTGTTGTTACATTATATAAAAGTGATGACAATGTATTCAATAATTTAACATATCGAAAGTACAGAAATCAGGAGTTTTTCCAACTTATTTTGAATGTTTGCTCTAACTTTGTACTCTTCTGAAATTAATCTTGATTTTAAAATTTAAAGAAAAGTCGTTTTTTCCAATTCTTATTGCTTATAGCAGCGGTTCCCAACTTTTTTGGCAGTGCACCCCCTTATACATCCTAACCAGGTTGACACCCCCCCAATGCCCCACATCTGAAACATCTTAAAAATGTAAGGGGCTTCTGACTTACGTCGGCATGCCTTGTGTGCAGGTGCCGACGTAGATGTGAAGGCTTCAGACAGCTGTTGGCTAGAACCTCACTGCACACCACACACTGGGCAATATGTATCGCCAATCCAAGTGAAGCCCAGCCCATGATCATTGTCATCATGTTTCCTTCTTTTTCCCCGTCTAGTGTTCACCCTCGTCACCTCTTTTGCCTCGCTGCTATCTCCGTCCCTCATTTTTGATCTCCTCCGGCTCATCTTTGTCTGACTCCTGCTCTTGTCCCGGATCCATTCCACTTCTCTCCATCCCTGTCTCTGATTCCTCACTCTCTCTTTGTCCCTCTCCTCCTTCATGACTGATATTTATAGTTTCCTTACCCAACAGTTTCCCTGATTTCAGCCAGTTCAGTTAAACAGTTAGAAGTTAGCTGCCACAAGCTAGGTGCCCACTGCCCATACAGAGCGTAGAAGAAGAGGGCAGACTGGCAGGAGCCGAGGTGCATTTTGAGTAGCCTACATTCATTCATTTATTAAAATGTTAATTTTTTTCATTTAAATTTTACTAAATTACATTTTTTTTGTTTTTATTATGTGGGAATATCCCACCTAGAAAAAAAAAAATACTGTACCACACTTTGGGAATCCCTGACTTATAGGAAAATCTGGATCTAAGGACACTGCCTTGCTTGGTGGCAACATGCATGTGACACATGGACAGAGAGAGAGACTCACTGCTCAATTTCAGAATGTGAAGAACCACTTTTAAGAATCTCTGTGAGCTTCTGTGTGCAAAGCTCACTCGACAGGACACAAGGTACAGTAAGGCAGTGCCAGTGGAGCTGCGTGTGGCTACCTACACACACCTAAAGATGCAGAATTTGAGGAAACAGTCAAAGGAGTCCATGCCAGATGGGGATTCACAGTGGCACTCATATTTGCTTTCTGACACCCCCTCACAACCCAGCTGACTATTACAACCGCAAAGGCTTCTATTCAGTGATCCCACAAGGTGTTGTGGACCACAATATGAAGTTTTGGGATGTCAACATTGGCTGGCCTGGGAGGGTTCATGATGCCTGCATCTTCTCAAACTCATTCCTGTATGAAAGAGGACAGAACAGAACACTTTTTCAGGGTTGGCAGGAGACCATTTAGGATGTTGATGTACCTCTTGACATACAGGGAGACACTGCATATCCACTGCTGCTCTGGCAAATGAAACCTTCCCCAGAGGGCAGAGGGAAAACACCGCAGCAGACTGCATTCAATCACAGCTTAAGTCAAGCCAGACCAACAGTGGAGAGGGCTTTGGGTGCTTGAAAGGATGTTGGAGATGCCTAAGAAAAAGGTGTGACTGTGATGTCATCTTGGTCAGTGACGTAATCTTGGCATGCTGCATTCTTCATAATTTTGTGAGAGTCATAATGAGGAGAACATCTGCAATGACAATGATGTGTATGATCAAAGGTGACCCCGCAGACCGTCGGATTGGTGGTGACAGTGGGGAAAATATCAGGAAAGCACTGTGCGTTTCTTTTTCAGCTCTGCAGTAAGAACTGGGCTTTACACATTCAAGCTGTAATTATTTCTCAAGAGAGCCAAAAATCTTCTTCCATCATAGGGAGTAATGCTAATTTGTCAATGAAGCATACAAGAAATATTTGGAAATGTGTGTTACTGGAGTTTTTGATGTTTTACCAAGAAAGTAACTAATTACATAAACTCGGATCACTTGTGGCTTTTCTGTGTACTCATACTTTTCCACAAAAGAAATGTTGAATTTTTCTGTAGGTTAAGTCACACCTCATTATAACAAATCTGTATGGAGATCAGTTTTCTTCTGTAGTTATTCCACATTAAGGAAGCTATAAAATTCATCAAACAGAAATAAAGATGAATAAAGGTAAAAATGAAGAAAGCGTGTCAAAATTTATAAAAGAAAGTAATTTCTTTAACTGATTGTATTAGAAATATGCTCAGATAATCCTGATTACGTCAAAACAGAAAAAAGCACTTTCCTTGTTAAACATGTTTGACATATTCTTCTTTGTTTTATTGTTTTTCTTTTTTTTTTTACAGTTTTGTTGTTATATAAACACAGTATTTCCTTACTTTTCTATATTTGATGTTGTGAAAAATTAAACTTGTATATCCACAGTTTCTCTGTTCTGTGAAAACAGACAAGTCAATAAACCCAATCTTTTGGTTCACATTTGCAGTCACAATTGACTACGTTATTGTTGTTATTGTATTTTTTTTTTTTTATCATCTTATAACACGTGGCAGACTTAACAGTTTAGGATAAAAATGCAGCTCCCCGCCTGCTGACTGCCAAAAAATTGCGGGACCACATCACTCCTGTCCTTGTTTCTTTGCACTGGCTGCCTGTTAATTTTAGAGTTCATTTTAAAGTTTTATTGATCGTTTTTAAGTGTTTGAATGGTCTGGCACCATCTTACTTATCTGAGTTGTTGAGGCCTCACTTGACTGCCAGGGCACTTAGGTCATCCAACCAGCTGCTCCTGGCAGAGCCTCGATCCAGGCTCTCCACTCGTGGGGACAGAGCTTTCGTGGTGGCTGCACCAAAACTGTGGAACAGCGTACCTGTCCAGGTTAGAGCTGCACAGTCAACTGAGCACTTCAAAACTCTGCTTAAAACATCTTTTTTGACTTTGGCGTTCAGTCCCAGCTAGACGAGTAATCTTGGCTTTTATCTCTTTTATCTTTTATCCTTTATCTTTTATTCCCTATCTTCTCTTTTACTCTTCTTTTATTGTTTTTATTCTTATTTTATTTCTATTTTTATATATGCGTTTTTAATGTTGGGCTCATTTTTATTCTATTACTGTCATTTATTACTATTAAGTGTATGCATGATTATCTTGTACCCTTGTACAGCACTTTTGGTGAGGTTGTTTTAAACGTGCTTTTCAAATAAACTTTGACTTGACTTGACTTTGACATAAGCAACAAAGCCCAACAGAAATGAACATGGCCCTTTACAGACATATCTGCATAACTGTCTATTTCTCTGTCTATTTTTTTCTACTGCAAACACTATATTATAATTATTTTATTTGAACTTATGCCACAGTATATGTTAGACTGAGAAACAAGATGTCCTCATAGAAAATAACCTTACACTTGTACCCCTGTCTAGTTTTATTTTCCTGGTCCAAACTGAACTTGTGCATTTTATTGGCCTCTGTTCAGTGAAAGAAATTACTATTGATGAAAATCCTGTTTGTCACTGCTTATTTCCAGAGGTGGATAGAGTACTGAATATTTGTACTCAAGTAGGTACTGTTACATTTCTCATGAACTCAATTACAAGTCAAAGTACTGGTTTTCAAAAAATACTAAGTACTCTTCTCAAAAACTCAGAGAATTAATTACTTTTTAACTGATAGATGTTTTATTTTGTCATCAATAGCAGGCATTCAATTCAGTTCACCTGTATAAAATATCAAAGCGCACTCCTCAGACCAGGGGACTGCAACCTCTCCAACCTAAAGAGACATTTTTCTGTCTGGATCAACAAAACACATTAGAACCTTAAACTGAAGACAGCAGCACCTTCTGACTCTCCATCATTATAATGACAGCAGATCCATAACCAAACTGCTTTACCACCTGACATGACTGCTCTATGATGGGTCATGTTATTGTTGGTGCTTTAACTTGGTATTTTTGTTATACCATATGATATTGCATTAATAATTTACAACTAAAATGACAACAATGGTGTGTTTACTTTGATAACAGGGCTCATCAAAAAAAAAAAAAAAAAAAAAATCAGTTAACCCTTTATAGCCTGAAAACACAAATTATTGCCAGAAAATTCTAATTTTTTTTGGAGCTGAAATGTTTATTTCACTTTCTACTGAAATCCAAAAACCAAATTTCCATAAAATTTAGCATATATATTTTTGTATCTTATTTGATACATTAGGTGTTTTTAGCAACTGATAATCCACTTGAGGACAATTTTATCATTTATTTGATTGTATTCAGATGTTTTTTTTAAGTACAGGCTTTAATGGGTTAATATTAGCCTGTGTTATCCTGTTCTTATTAGGGTCCTCGCCCAAAGGGAAAGGACCTCTCTAGCTGAAGCTAGAGAGGTCCTTGCCCGAAGGGCAAGGGCCCTATTGTTCCTGTAGCGTTTCTTTCTTCTTCTTCTTCTTATTATTCCACCAGGTCTTTAAACCTTAATTTGACCCCCTAAACATGCTCAAAAACTCACCAAAATAAGCACGCCCCTCAGAATCGGCGAAAAATTTGATAAAATGAAAAAATTTACCCCCAACATGCCAAAATCAGCTCTCTAGCGCCACCTGGGCACATTAAAACGGCCCTCACGGCCAGCAGGAATGTCATAGACAGATCAAACCAACACCTAAACGTTCGTCTCATCAAGACCCAGAAATCACGTGCTGACACCCCTGACCTATCTCAAACAGGAAGCCGGCAATTTGCCTTTCAAAATAAAATTTCAAGGGAAATATATACCAGACGCAAAAATTATCTCCTCCGAGGCCGTAAATAGTATCAGCTTGAAACCCGGACAGATGACAGAGGAGGCATTGATGATCAAAAGTTATGTAGGATTTTGTTGTTTCTCAAACGGTTTTCGAATGACGAGCCCTCAAAGTTGGTGAACCTCAAAGAAGCCCTCCCAGCTCCTGCCATTGAAATGAATGGGGAATGAAAACACAGCTCCGGACAAACTGTGGAAGATAAGCCTCTACAGAAAAAACAAAAAGTCCTACAGCTTTGAAAATTACATGGATGGATTCCTGACAAAATTTCCAGTTCACACATATAACTTGTACAGAGATTTGGTCAAAAGTGTGGAAGTGGTGAGGAAATGTTTCTAGAGTTTTGGTGTCCGTGCTGCTGAGCTGCAGTTTGAATCTGGAGAGGGGAGCAGATGATGTCATTCACTCACTGATTGACAGCAGCTGGTCATGTGACTCACTGAAGGGGGGGAATGGAATGTGTAATACACACCCATTATAAAGACTGAGGAGGAGCAAGAAATACATCACTTCAACTCTAATATCTCTAAAACACAAAGAGATACCAAACATGTAAATAAAGACCTGCAAGTAAATGTCCTCCCAAAGGGAGGACCAACCTTCAGGAGCAGAAAAAAAAAAAAACTTTGTCAACGTTTGAGCAGGTCAAAGGGTCAAAAAGGGACGTAACCCTCAAAATGGAGGTCAAACGGGCATGAGGGACCTGCGAGCGAGGACCCGGCCAATGCTGCTTGCAGCTTTAATTATTACTATTACTATTATTATTATCATTATCACTATTATTATTATCATTATTATTATCATCACTGTTATTATTTTCATTGTTGTTATTCAGTGTCTTTCCACGGGATCAGGTTTTACTTGACGTGGGGAACTCAAATATTTATTTGACATCATCAGGTGAGATGGGGGTCAGAAGGTTTTCCTCTGACATTTTCAAACCTAAATAATTTCTTTCTTAAATCCTTCTGATCACTTTTTATGCACAATTTCATAATAATCATGAGGTAGTCTTGTGATCTTTGAGGTGCTTTTTTGAAATCTCATCAGTGTTTTTGAAGCTTATCTCATTTAAATAATCAGTTTTTAGTTTCATGTCAATCTTGAAATCTTTTCAAAAATATGGCAGATGAACATTTAAGACAGTGACTCCCACACCTGAGTTTGTAGTTACTGCATGAGAGAGAGTGACAGCTATCACATTACAGCAGACATGGCGATAAGAAAACACCCACCTGAAATCTTTGTGTAAATATCCCCCCACTCCAGAAACAAGGTCACAATTCTGTTGAAGTTATTGGCTCTCCCTTTTCTCTCCTCTTTTACGTAGGTTTATCGGCAACATGCCTCCGTTTTAAAAGTTTGACTCTCCATCCCTATTTCCTCTCCATTTCCAACACGTTTTGGTGAGAGTTTGTTGTACAAGTTGGCGTTATTTTTTTTCACTTTATTTTACTAGTAAACTCAACCTAGCATCTGATTGGCCTGTAATGAAAGTGACTGATGGAACGAATGTCCAATCACCTGCTGGTGACTGTGGAGGCCTCTGGAGTACAGTGAACTCATTGTTGATGAAAACAGTTTGAGATGATCTGAGCTTTGAGCTGCTGGAAGTCTCCATGAGAAGATGGTCCACTGTGGTCATAAATGGACAGACATGGTCAGCAACAACACTCAGAGAGTGAATCATGCTGTGAGAATAATCAGGGATAAAAGTCTTGTGTGAATGGATGTTTATTTAGCTGCAGACAGCTCCGATTGAAGGGAAGGAAGGCCGATATCCTCACTCTTTAAATACAGAGAGCAGCAACAGGATGTGTGTGTGCTGGACCATGTGAGAAGATAACAGTGATGTTTACCGCCTGGGAATGACCTTCATACTGCGCTGTTTGCACTCAGTTAAAGTGCAAACCTGTGTCAGACTACTTAATATGTTAGAAATGTGTATTTGACAGCTCCTTTTAATCCATGATCTCTGTCTTAATGAAGTGAATGATTTTCTGTGAGAAAGTCACACAATGTGAAACGTCAGCCTGATGGATGTTTACCCTCACGAGGAGCATCCCATCAGAAGACAGACAGAGAGCTGGGGCCTCATTTATAAAGCTTGCTTACGCACAAAATGGGGCTTGAACGTGGCGTAAGTCACTTCCCACACAAGGGTTGTGATTTATTGAAATAAACTTGGTGGGAGAATGTGCGCACTGGTACGTCAACTTTGATGCTGGCGTACGAACATTTTGGAGATGTGGGAAACTGGCGGCATGGATGGTGAGGGGGTGAAGAGAAGCCAGATTCATCTTATACATTAAATGTCATCACATATCAGATTATAGACCCGCGTCATCATAAACACCCTGAGTCTGCAGTGTTACAGACGTGTTCACTTACTGCTGTATGCAATGTTCATATATAATACTAATTCATTTTCACATGATACAGAGCGGTGGATAGCACTGATTGATTGGTATTAGCTGTGACAAGGTGTGTAACAATCAGTCTAATTGCTGAGTGAGCATATAAATGATGCAGTGACACTCGTGCATAATGCTGCACAATGGATGTGCTGGCACTGCTGAAGATCACACAGACTGTGGATCAAGATGGAGAGAGTTTTTAGGGACCATGAAGATTTCCTGGCCCATAATGATGACTGGATAACAAGCTGATTTAGATACCTCAGAGCAGTGCTCTTGGATCTATGCGCTGAACCGGTCCCAGTGTTAGATAAAACCACCCGCCGGAACTGTGCCATCCCCGGTGCGTATAGGTGCTGACAAACTCAGGGGTTTCTGGCAACTGGCTCCTTCCAGCAGGAATAAGCCGACAGGTATGTGTTTGACATGATGAACAATATATAATGTTACATTTTCTGTCTAAAGCCCCTTTTGGGTATGACATAATACAGTTAAATTCTGCTCTTAGGGCTGGGATATCGCAGCCATCCCTCAGCACAATAATGCCAGCCGTGTTGGATGGCGTTATAAACATGAGCAGTCGATACATCAGGGCTCCTTACACTGTGGCTGAACAGGCAACATTAAAAAAGGCAATTTGCAGCAATGTCCAGTTTCCCAAATGTAATCGGCGCAAATGACAGTCTGCACTCACGTTGCTATAGGAGCTCCGAGTGAAAATGAAAAAATGTGCCTATAATCAGTGTAGAAATTATTTGTTCCTCAAACATGGTTTTGACAAATTTAGGCGTAGTGGCACGGTGGCCTGGGTCAACACATGACGTATTTATCCTGACACACAGCTTCTTCGTCTTCTTGGATTTCGGTAGACTATATGTATCCAAGGCGTATCGCTGCCCCCTCTGACACACAGCAGTGTCCAGATCGTCACTTCCTGGTGAGCGTATTCGTCATTTCCTGTTTTCACACTGTAGTGCTGTTTGTAGTGTGCTCTTTCTCTGCTCCGCTAATGCTAATTATAACTGCTTAATATTTGACATTAAAGCCTTGAACACGTGTTTGATTAACGTTCGATTGAACGTACTAGGTTTAGTAAAAGCACTCTCGCTTCTCTGAGGCGGTGTAATTCAGTATGACTCTCTTCTGCTCCTAGCTTAACTTAGCCTAGCCTAGCATTTAGCTGCTAAGTATGGCATCTCTCTCCTCTCCTGTTCTCTCCTGCCCTATGTGTCAGATGTTCAGCTACTCCTCGTCCTCCTTTAGTGATAGTGGTAATTGTCTGAAGTGTAGCATGTTTTTAGTTCTGGAGGCGAGGGTCACTGACCTGGAGAAGCGGCTCCGCACTGAACCTAAACCCTCTTACGCAGCCGTAGCTACTAGCCAGCAGCACGTAGCCAGTGCAGGTTGTGCTAGCGCTAGCTTAGCTTCTCCCCCGGCTTTTAATGACTGAGTCACTGTCCGTGGCAAGCATAGCCGTAAGTCAAGGACCCACTCGGTACCCCACCATGCAGTTCACGTTTCGAACAGGTTTTCTCCCCTCGGTGATGGCGTCGCACCCGCCAGGGAACAAACTCTGACAACTGGTGACTCCATAGTCAGAAACGTGAAGATAGCGAAGTCAGCGGGCATAGTTAGGTGCATCCCAGGGGCCAGAGCGGGCGACATTGAGTCAAATTTGAAGTTGCTGGCAAGAAGTAAACGTGAGTTTGATAGGATAGTCCTCCATGTCGGCACGAATGACTCCCGACGTCGCCAGTCAGAAGTGACCAAAGTCAACATCGAATCAGTGTGCGCATTTGCCAAAACAATGTCGGACTCTGTAATTTTCTCTGGCCCCTTACCAAATCTGATCAGTGATGACATGTATAGCCGCATGTCATCATTCAACCGCTGGCTATCGAGGTGGTGTCCAGCAAACGATGTGGGCTTCATTGATAATTTTACATCCTTCTGGGGAAAACCTGGTCTGATAGGAAGAGATGGCATCCATCCTACTTTGGCTGGTGCATCTCTCCTATCTAAAAACATGGCAGAGTCTGACCTATGACCTCTCAGAGATGAGACCATGTTGCAGAGCTGCAGTCCTCCACGCTGCTCTGCGCTTGCTTTAGGACAGTTATCCACCTATTACTGTTATGACAGTTGTGTTCATCACTATGATAGCTGCTATGACAGTTGTAGTAGTGATGAATATTATTCTATAGAGACTGTGTCTGTCCCTCGACCCAAACGTCACATAGATGTTAGCACAAAAACAAATAAAATATGTTTCAATCATAGAAATTTGATTCAAATCAAAACCTCAAATGTAGAAGCTTCAAAACATCAGATAATTAGATGTGGTCTCTTAAATATTAGATCACTGAGATCCAAATCTTTACTAGTGAATGACCTTATATCAGAAAATCACATTGATTTACTCTGTCTAACAGAAACGTGGCTGTGCCAGGAGGAATATGTCAGTTTAAATGAATTCACTCCTCCCAGTCACTCAAATACTCATATACCCCGCGACACAGGCCGTGGTGGTGGTGTAGCAGCTATTTATCATTCTTGTCTCCAAATCAATCAGAGACCAAAGGCTAATTACTCTTCTTTTGAAAGCCTTGTTCTAAATTTATCTCATACTGACTCAAAAACCTGCCAGCCTGTCCTATTTGTGATAAGTTACTGTCCTCCAGGCCCTTATTCTGAATTCTTATCAGAATTTTCTGAGTTCATATCAAACTTGGTCCTTAGCTCTGATAAAATACTCATTGTAGGTGATTTTAATATCCATGTAGACAAAGGAAGTGATAGCCTTAGCTCAGCTTTTATGTCCTTAATAGACTCAGTTGGTTTTATTCAAGCTGTTCGTGAAGCTACTCATCATTTCAATCACACTCTTGATTTGGTTCTAGCATATGGCCTTGATGTTAATAAACTAAAAGTTTTTCCTGAAAATCCTTTATTATCCGATCACTTCTTAGTAACTTTTAACATCTTCTTAGGGGATTTTGTGTTTTGTAACAAAATTGTGAAGAGTAGAAATCTGTCCAATGGTGCCGTGGCTAAATTTAAAGAAGCCATTCCTGCTGCCTTAAACTCAATAACTTGGCCAACTGATAACTGTGATATTAGCTATAGCCCCTCTCAGCTGGATCAGCTTGTTGATGACTCTGCCGGTCTGCTAAGATCCACTTTGGACTCAATTGCGCCACAGAAACAAAAAACTATTAAACGTCAGAGGACGGCTCCTTGGTCTACTTCTGAAACTCGTGAACTTAAACAAGCATCCCGTAAATTAGAGAGAATGTGGCGCTCCAATAAAAGGGAGGAGTCACGTATACTTTGGCGGGAAAGTAATAATAACTACATGACAGCCATAAGACATGCTCGAGCTGCCTACTACTCCTCACTAATTGAAGAAAATAAAAACAACCCTAGGTACCTTTTCAGCACTGTAGCCAGGCTGACACAGAGTCAGAGCTCTGTTGAGCCTGTGATTCCTCTAGCTCTCAGCTGTCAGGACTGTATGAGCTTTTTTAATGATAAAATTCTTAAAATTAGAGATAAAATTATCAACTCCCTGCATTCACCTGAACCTACCGTACCATTAAATGTAGTCAGACTTGAGTTCAGTTGTTTTTCTACAATTAGCCTTCAGGAGCTCCCCTAGTTTGTCCATCCCTGCTGGAGACAATAAATATATCTCTATCAACAGGCTACATGCCACAGTCTTTTAAAGTAGCTGTAATCAAACCTCTCCTTAAAAAACCTAACCTTGATTCGGGAACGTTAGCTAACTACAGGCCTATATCAAACCTTCTATTTACTTCAAAGATCCTGGAGAAAGTAGTGGCTAATCAGCTATGTGACTTCCTTCAGAACAACAGCCTGTTTGAGGACTGTCAGTCAGGATTTAGAGCTCATCACAGCACAGAGACTACTCTAGTTAAAGTAACTAATGATCTACTCTCAGCTTCAGATGAGGGACTTCTCTCTGTACTTGTTTTGTTTGATCTTAGTGCAGCTTTGACACCATTGATCATGATGTTCTTATACAGAGATTAGAGGTATTACTCGGGATTACCGCTCCATGCTAGGTCCAATTCTCTTCTCCATATATATGCTTCCCCTCAGTGATATCATGAGGAAATACTCTGTTAATTTTCATTGTTACGCTGATGATACTCAGAAAGGAAAGATCGCTGAGCCCTGGAGATATGCTGAAGGGGTATTCATACCGAAGGAGGAGGGATCTGAGAACATCGATCAATTCCGGATTATCTCCTTGCTCAGTGTGGAGAGCAAGATTTTCTTCAGCATTGTTGCCAAGAGGCTTTCCAATTATCTGCTGGAAAACAATTACATCGACACGTCTGTGCAGAAAGGAGGCATTCCAGGCGTCCCTGGCTGCCTTGAACACACAGGCGTGGTGACCCAGCTTATCCGGGAGGCGAGAGAGGGCAGAGGGGATCTGGCAGTCCTCTGGCTCGATCTTACCAATGCCTACGGTTCAATACCCCACAAGCTAGTCGAAGCGGCGCTGGAGAGGCACCATGTACCCCAGAAGATGACAGAACTGATCCTTGACTACTACAGCAAGTTTCATTTGAGAGTCTCTTCTGGCCAAATAACATCGGACTGGCACCGGCTGGAGGTGGGGATTATCACCGGATGTACCATCTCGGTGACCCTCTTTTCGCTGGCAATGAACATGCTGGTCAAATCGGCAGAAACGGAGTGCCGAGGGCCTCTCAGCAAGTCAGGAGTGCGGCAACCACCCATCAGAGCCTTCATGGATGACCTGACTGTGACAACAACTGCAGTGCCAGGAGCCAGGTGGATCCTCCAGGGGCTCGAGAAACTCATGACATGGGCACGCATGAGTTTTAAACCTGCAAAATCCAGATCCTTGGTTCTGAAGGGAGGGAGGGTCACTGACAAGTTCCGCTTTAAGCTGGGCGAAATCCAGATACCAACTGTCACAGAAAAGCCAGTGAAGAGTCTGGGAAAAGTCTTCAACTGCAGCTTGAAGGACACAGAATCCATCAAGGCCACCTGTGCTGACTTGGAGGGGTGGTTAAAGACCGTAGACAGGTCTGGGCTCCCTGGTAGATTCAAGGCATGGGTCTATCAGCACGGGATCCTCCCAAGAATTCTCTGGCCTCTGCTCATCTACGAAGTCCCCATGACAGTTGTGGAAGGCCTGGAACGCAAGGTGAGCAGGTACCTGCGCAGATGGCTAGGCTTGCCACGCAGCCTAAGCGACATAGGGCTGTATGGGAACAACAACAAGCTCAGGCTTCCATTCAGCTCGGTGAAAGAGGAGTTCATGGTGGCGCGGGCACGAGAACACCTGCAGTACACTGGATCAAAAGAGACCAAAGTGTCCGGCGCAGGGATTGTGGTGAAGACAGGGAGAAAGTGGAGCGCAGGTGGAGCAGTCCAGCAGGCAGAAGGGCGACTCCAACACAAGACCCTTATTGGGACAGTGGCGCAGGGCAGAGCAGGACTCGGCAGCACAACAACATCCAGCCGTTACTACTCCGCCAGCGGGAAGGAGAGGCGGAAACTGTTACAGGCGGAGATACGCGCCTCAGTGGAGGAAGAACGAGCCATCAAGGCCGTGGCAATGCGCCATCAGGGAGCCTGGATGAAATGGGAACAAGCAATGGAGCGGAATGTCACCTGGCAGGACATGTGGAAATGGAACCCCCAGAGGATTAAGTTCCTGATCCAGGGGGTCTATGATGTCCTCCCTAGCCCATCCAACCTGTTCACATGGGGCAAAGTTGACACACCAGCTTGCCCCCTGTGTTCCAAGCCAGGCACACTCGAACACATCATGAGTAGCTGCTCCAAGGCACTAGGTGAGGGGCGGTATCGCTGGAGACATGACCAGGTCCTCAAATCCATCGCTGAATCGATCAGCAAGGGGATCAGGTGCAGCAGATACACCCACGCCACAGCTGGAAGAATTGAGTTTGTCAGGGAGGGACAGAGGCCACAGGACAGACCCAAACAGTGTCCTGCTGGTTTGCTGTCCACAGCACATGACTGGGTGATGGCAGCTGACCTCGAACGGCAGCTGAAAATCCCATCTCACATCACCCAGACCTCGTTAAGACCCGATATCATCTTGGTCTCTGAGGCCTCAAGGCAACTTGTTCTGCTGGAACTAACGGTGCCATGGGAGGAGCGAATGGAAGAGGCGCATGAAAGGAAGAGGGAGAAGTACCAGGAGCTCGTGGAAGACTGCTGTAGGAATGGCTGGAAAACCAAGTGCATGCCAGTGGAGGTGGGCTGCAGGGGGTTCGCCAGCCACACCCTCAGCAAGGCTTACGGGACCCTGGGCATCACTGGACTGAGAAGGAGGAAAGCCATCAATAGCAACTTGGAGGCAGCAGAGAGGGCGTCTAGATGGCTTTGGCTGAGAAGGGGAGAGCAGTGGGGGCAGTAGCAGTAGGCTACTTGGACACAGGCCGGGGCTTGATCAACCCCGGTCGGGTCACCTGGTGGAGGGTGTATGTTGTAAGACCCGAAACACCTGATGATACCAGGATACAACACTGAAGATGTGTCCAAGTTAGAGCATCAAAGGATGTATGAAAAACTCAGCTGTATGTATCAGTGAAGCCAGGTGAGACAAATCAGTTATCTAAACTAGATGTGTGTCTAAAGGACATTAGGACCTGGATGGCCAGAATTTTCTTCTTCTTAACTCAGACAAGACAGAGATCATTGTGTTGGGCCCTCGACACTTTAGAGAAACCTTTTCTAATGATTTAACTGCCATAGATGGCATTAGCCAGACGCCAAGCACAACTGTTAGACATCTTGGGGTTCTATTTGATCAGGATTTATCCTTTAACTCTCACATTAAGCAAATGTCAAGAACAGCCTTTTTTCATCTTCGTAACATCGCTAAAATTAGGCCTATCCTGTCCCAGAGTGATGCTGAAAAGCTAGTCCATGCTTTTGTTACCTCTAGACTGGACTATTGTAATTCTCTTCTTTCAGGCTGTCCCAGTAAGTCGCTCAAGACGCTTCAGCTGGTTCAAAGTGCTGCAGCACGTGTACTGACTAGAACTAGGAGAAGAGACCACATTACTCCTGTATTAGCCTCTCTGCATTGGCTTCAATAAAATATAGAATAGAATTCAAGATTCTTCTTCTCACCTATAAAGCTCTCAGTGGACAGGCACCAATTTATCTCAAAGAGCTTGTAGTGCCGTACAACCCCTCTAGAACATTACGCTCCCAAAATGCTGGCCTGCTCGTGGTCCCATCAGTCTCTAGAAGTAGTCTGGGAGGTAGAGCCTTCAGTTATCAGGCTCCTCTTCTCTGAAACCATTTACCGACCACGGTTCAGGAGGCAGACACCCTCTCTACCTTTAAGGTTAGACTTAAAACATTCCTCTTTGATCAAACTTTCAGTTAGGGACCAGCTCATAGTCCATACACTGTAAATTCTAACAAGTTAAGTTTACTTAAAATAATTTAGGAAACTGATTACCTTGGGAAAAGTAAGTAAAGGAACTTAATTGTGTCAAGTACAGTGAAATTATTATATCTGAATAAGCTGTACTTCTTTTAAAGTTGTGAGCACTGAAAGTATCTCAGTAATGTTAACTTCAAATCAAGCTATTACAACTAAAAATCTCTGAGTCAAATTAACTTAATATATTCCACCAAATAAGTGGGTATTACTTGACATTAGTAATAAACTACACTTTATATAAATATGTGTAATCCATTTCAATAAAGTTGACAGGAACTCAATAAAGATAAGTCACATGGACCTCAAATACTGTGTGAGCTGTACTTACTAAATAAAATGCACTTAATATACCTAAGTTTAGCTTACTTAAAAATAACAACTCCCAAAAATAGCTTCATGAAAACCATCATTCATTATATTTATTATGAGTGCTTTAGAGGTTGTAGGAATCTCATCCATAACAATGTTTCCTTCGAGGATTATTGCAATGCTGTTGAGCTCTGGTGGCGTGTCGTCAGTCATGACTCTAAGAACCCCAACAGGCACCTGGCTGAAGTTGCTTGCGGTGTCTGAATCCTGCATTAAAACAATGCTGTTTTTTCTGAAATCTAAGAACTGAACTCGAGTTCCGATGATGTGCTAAAATGTACACTGTACAATGATCATATCATCATTATTATGTATGTACTTACTGAGCAGCTGAGAAACAATTTGTTTGAATTATCTCCAAGATACATTGGCAGACATTGCAGGACAGCAGTGCGTGTGATGTCATCGGTCTCATGGAAAAGATGACAAAAAACAATAAGTAGAAGACTCTAGAAAAGGCAAAATTATTTTTTTTAAAAATCTGTGCTTCATTACATTCTTAAAGAACTACTGTAGTATTAGAAGTAGTACTCATTGTACAAAGTAGTAGTAGCAGTTGTAAGGCTAGTTTAAGTAAGCAAGCACACTACCATGAAGTGGTAATGATGAAGAATCAGAAACACTTACTTGTGTATTTATTGGCTGGAGGAGGCAATCAAGTGACTGGCCAACAACTCCTTTCCTGGATTTGAAGAGGTCAGTGAGACCGGTAGTGTGCTGGTCCAGAGCTTCATAGAAGTCTTTCTTGAGGTTCTTACTGGCAACTCTGTAGAACTCTGCAAACACCTTAAGAAAACAAAAAACACATCCAGAGGATTGCTTACTCCACCAAGGTAGTCATTTAATGCCAAAAGTCTATTTGACCATCATATATATTAAATTTCTCCAAAATTAATGACCAGATGCAGAAATTGATGATGTGTTAGGTCTACTAAATCAGTGTTTCTCAACCGGGGGGTCCATGGACCCCTAGTGGTCCGTGGTGTAATTGCAGGGGGTCCTTGCAATTACAGTGATGATGACATTTATAAAAATAAAATATTTTTACTGAAATGTGACAGGGACCTTTATTTAACTAAACTACAGTGGGTAACATGACTTTTTTCTTTAATTACATATGTTTAACAAGTGTAATTTATTGTATTTTAATAAGAAATGTCACTCCTGTTTTCATTGTTTAAAGTTACTGCACAGGGCTGTTAGTACAAACTTAACACAATCTGAATCCTTTTCACATTATGAGCCCCCTACTGCTTCAGTGGGCCTAGAGAGATGATTATTAAGAAATGCTACCCTTGTTTTCCAGTAACAAAGAGTTTTAGTTGATTTTGCCTTTACAAGCATTAAAAAATGTTTGAGAGAGAGAGAGAGAGAGAGAGAGAGAGAGAGAGAGCGTGCTGGGGTAATTGACACATGGTGTCTTTATTACGTGCAGGATAAATGACAACAACATGAATCACATGTCTTTACACTGTTTGCATTAAGACATCTGATGAAATTAGTTTATTAACACTACACCAACATTTTAAATGGGATTTATCAGACGGAAATAACAGTTTTCAGGACCAGGAAAGTCATAAGTTTTTGTGAATTTAGACTACTGCAATATTAAGGAAAATTCATTATGAAGGCGGCTTTTAACAGCTATATATAAAAAAAAAAACAGAAAAATAGTTCACAGAAGGTTCATACAGACGTGTTCCTGAGCTTTTTACAATTAACAGATCGCTGATGATCCACTGCTGTCCAATATATCCGTGCACATTTGCGCACTCCCGTGTGTCTTTCTATGAGACAGCAACAGTCTGTGAACAGTCTGCTCCTGCCTGATCTGCCCTCAGATAAACCAAGAAACATCAGAACAGATGATAAAACAAAGTTTTTGTCTCTTTTTTCACCTGTTCGGCGCGCTATGGCTCACTTCAAGCGTTACGGCTTTGTGCCTTATTTTGTCTTCCGCAGCTATCTCTCATTGGTAAAGAGTCTTTAGGATCATAAGAAATAAAATATTCCCATAATTACTTTGATAATGGCTCACTTAATGTGACATCAGATGTGACAACATCAGGTTCTGCGTTATGGGAACTTCTCCAGCATTGTGCAGCAAATTTTTGGTTTCTTCACGTTACTTAGCCCCTCTTCATGTGTGCCTTAAAACTCACTTACCACCAAGCACTTTGCTTAATCAGATGTGCGCTGTTCAGACTCATAACTTAAAAAAAATCATCCTTAATCTGCAGAAAGAAAAATGTCTCTGTCTCGCTCTGTGACTTTACCCTGGAGTGGAGGCTGCAGCCATGCTGCGCCTGAGACGTTTAAGTTCATATGTTAATGACTGTTAAAGTTTTGTTTGTTTAGAAAAATGACTAAGTTATATTTGTTGAAAGCTCTTGTTTTTGCCCCAAAGACTGAATATAAATTCCATAATGCAATTTAAAATGCAGCTTATTTGCCAAAATGCTAAACTACCTCTTTAAGCCTCACTAATTAATCTGACCAGCATTTTCAGATTTCTAAATAAAAAACAGTACCCACCTTGTCCCCTTTCTTCTGTGCTGATTTGTCTATTTTCGGACTTGCCAGGGTCTCATACCACCTGCATGAAACAAAACATACTGGGTAAAGTCACAAGTGCCAGTGCCAGGCGTCCAGCAATAAAACCTCTTCAGCCCAAGCCTCTTTTTAAGCATTCTGCTCGAAAATTACATGTCCAAATTGAAAAGAGTATAATTTTGGTGTCATTATAACAGGAACACTTGTGATTCTCTTTGGAATCATACAGCTGCAGCTTTAAATCTCTAAAAATGAATAATAACATATGTGAACATTACCTCTTCCAAGGTTAATTCTAATAAAGTGAAGCAGAACAAAATAAGCGAGGCTTTAGGACAGACTGGTCAGGTGAAACCAAACAAAAAAAATGAAGTCTGAATCAAGGTGCAACAGCTTCATTTTTCATGAAAATAAAAGCAAAATTTGAAAACGTAATCCGTAAAAATGCACATGCAGCACTTCCTCCATGGAATAACCTCATTTGGATCACTGTCCTGACATCTTTTACTCAAAAATGCCACCAAATAAGTCAGAAAAAAATTATATTTGAGGTCTGACATCTCTACTGAGATTTCCCTGACTTCACAGGGAAGTGGAGTTCTTGGTCTCAAAACAACATGGAGACATTCGGCTATCTAAATAAAATAATAATAGTAATAAATCCAGCCTTTGTTGCTCTCAAACCCGATCTGTGTCCATTATTTCATGTTAATTTGTCACAGTGCTTTTCCTGATAGCATATGGGAGCTGATCATTTTAAGTGCAGATGAAGACAGAAGCATGATTACTCATGATGTGAAGAAATATGTTGCAAAGTGTTCATGTTTATGTTATAGATCATGAGCCCGTTTTATTAAATGGTTAGCTTCAAAACAGCTAGCAGTGTGCACTACTGCAGCAGTTACCAGAGAGCAGTGGGGCTGTTGCATCATCATCCTGTTCCTGCACCAGCATCGCCGTCTCCATGGCGACGGTGGCAGCTAACCGACGGTGGGGCTAACTGACGGCGGGGCGGCGGCAGCTAATATCCCGCAGTCTGTTAGCTGCTGGAAGTTAGACAGTGGGACGGCGGCAGCTAACAGACGGCGCTGCCGGCGCAGGAACCCGAGGACGTTACACTGAGGCTCGCTCCAGGTCGTTCAGACCTAGCCAAAGCACTCTTATCCATTTTCACTTATTTGGAACTACTGCTAACCTTTTAACGTCTGCTCAGTGAACACACACAGGGTAACATACCAACGCTCTCAGAAAGATTTGTTGGCTGGTTTCTTTGAGCAACTCTCATTTAAAAAATTAAATCATATTTAAAGATTACAAACAAAAGCTTTACACTTACCGGAATCAACGCCAACCTGTCGTACTGGGGCTGTGTGCACTGCCTCAACAGCTTACATGTCAGTGCCTCGTTCTTCTTCATTGGTAAATGCGCCCCAAGCGGAAACGGCCACAAACCATGCTACACACTCAGACGAACCAAGTAAATACTCAATGGAACAAGTATGCAGCAGGAAGAGCTTCAGGCTTCTTTGTGCTTTAAAATGGTGTCTCTGAGCATTTTTATGACATTGGGCTCTGATTTCGTAGACCAGGCGTAGGCGCGGCGCACCTGCCCTGCGCCTGCCCCGCACCAATGGGGTTGCTCCAGGGCATTTTGCAAGTTTCGTGCATGGCGCAGTCTGGCACAGGGAGGCGCACCCACGCCTCCGTCCTTCCCACTGGCGTAAGTAGCAGAGAGGTAGGAGAGGAGGCGTGAGTGGGTTTAACACAGCCGAGTGTGATCTTCACCAATCAAATGAACGCCTCTCCTCTCCTTTAAATGCGCCGCGGGCAAGGCGCAGTGACAATTTCACCTCGGTGGCGAACAAGGTCAGAGCCGCTGTCACTTTTGCAGCAACTGGGAGAGCGCAGGGGCCACTGGGCTGCGCATCGGAGGCCACGATGTGCGTCACCATGTGGACCACCTCGCGGGACAGATGTAATCATCATGCTTGTGATCCACCTGCATTCCTGGTCTGTCATCGCCAAATAGCAGAACCTTTGGGGAAAATATATCTCCTCCTCATCCTCCTTGCAATAATTTTCCCTCCTTTTTTTTTAGATCACGTTAAGACTAAAGATTAAAACATAGAAATATGGGCAATCACAGGTAAATCCTTAAGACACCGAGTGACTTACATTTATTCAGCGAGCATCTCTGTCTTTTTTCTTTTCTTTTCTTTTGAATTTCATGAGATGAGAGAAGCCAGATACTCCGTATCGGATGATGTGGCTGTTTGTGGTTGGCTGAGAGATGTGAACTCGTTAGTTTGCGTCACTCTTCCAGCTGCCATCAGGTTGAGTTTCCATTATGACAAATGTCTCTGACCTGACATCAGATGTGACAGGACAATAAATTTAGATACAAACGTATGTGCAGGTTCAGACGGTTGCATTGTCACTGCGCCAAGCTAAATCTTTCGATACCTCCTCCTGGTGCGCTGTCACACCCATCTCGGCACAGCTGGTCTACCAAATTTCCAAATTGGCTGTGCACAGCGGTGCGCCAGACAAAATTACCACTTCGCAGGGTGCGCCAGGCTGCGCCACCCTGAGTTACGCCAGGAAATTAGAGCCCCATGAGTTTACATTCATGCAGCCTGCTAAATACAGGTTTTGTTGTCTGCTATCACATTTTGTGGGCTGGGAGGAAATGACTGTTAATTTTGATATCAAACATCAAAATAATGACAGTGCGCCAGGCTGCGCCACCCTGCGCAACCCTGAGTTGCGCCAGAAAATTAGAGCCCCATGTGTTTATTCTGCAACTACACAGCAGCTGATGATTTCATTTAGCCCTGTCAGTGTTTCATTGTATCAGTGATTATATGGTTTGATTAAATTTGTTCAAGCACTTCAACTTGGTGTTCATAGCTCATGTTGCACGTGTTGATCACTTACCTTATTTTAGGAAATCATCCAAAAACTGTTCCTAAATCCCATAGACGCTGGGAAGAGGGAACAGGAAGTGCTAAAATACACTAGTGCATTTCTGGATGAATTCCTGCACTGCTCTGTCACAGGTACAGCACTCATCATTGTATCCTCAACGAGAAGGTCGGTTGGCCATCTCTTGATCAGAGAAGGAACAAACATTGTTTTTTTTATATTTTCAAACCCTTTAATAACAAGCTACAACGCTACCTCTCAAACTTGTTGAAGTTTTATGATTGCTCCTACATGACTCGATCTTCCGGTTCACTCACTCTTAAAGTCCCTCGGGTCTACACCGAACCCAGTAAATTGGCATTTTTCTTTGATGCCTCTCGCTGATAGAATTTCCTCCAACAAACTCTAAAGATAACAACTTTTCCCTGTCTTACAGGGTTTAAGACTTTGATTACTGACCACTGTTCCTCTGTTTCTAACTGTTTTAATTGATTCCTTTGCTGTGATGATCGATTAATTGATTGTGTTTGTATATTGTTAAGATAATGGGCTCTAATTTCGTAGACCGGGGTGTGTCCAGGGCATTTTGCAATTTTCTTGCACGGCACAGTTCGGCGCAGCGAGGCGCATCCAAGCTTCCGTCCCTCCCACCGGTGCAAGTGGCAACGAGGGAGGAGAGAAGGTGACGTGGGCATGAATATCGCCCCTTCAGACGGCAGCGTGAATGGAGCTGACTTTTGTACAAGTAGATGAAAACATGATGGGTCTGACTGTAGCTGTTGCGGCCGTGAGAGCACAAAAATAACTTTTTTTCTAACAATTTAATTTCATCATAACTCAGTTTGTTGTTATTGTTTTGATACTGTGTGCATCTTGTTTTTGTTGTCCCCCTGTTGTTCTGTTTTTTCTATTGTTTTAAACATGGTTTTAATTTCCAGCAGCTAATGTTTTCCTCCTTTAATTACTACATGCAGATGGCATATTGGGATAGTCCGTGTTTCCCAAATTCTCCAGTGTATTCAATCAAAAATACAGAAGACTGATGAAACAGAGCCTCAAAAACATCACATGAGTGGGGCTTCTCTCTCGGTGGGCCTCCAGCGTAATGAGTTTCAGCTTTAGTTATGGATCTGGACTGAAATGACTGAGAGCTTCCTCAGGGCAGTCCGTCCTCGGGTATGTAAAAGCTCCTAATGCTCCCAGTCCTCTAATAATAACATTAAAAATGAGGAGAAAACATCCACATACAGACTCTCAATCAGGAGCAGGTGACAGAAATCTGCAGGAAAGCAAACACACAGAGAACTGGAAATGTGACGTGAATCAGAATAAAGACCCTTGACTGAATTCCTCCTCCTGTGTTGTTGTTTGATGGTCTCCCAAAGAAAAGTGCTGACATTGACACGACTCTGACCTGAGACACCGTTTGCAGGACTGGAACAGGAACAAAACACCAAGAATGAGTCAGATTGGAGGTTGGCTATCCTGGGGTCATGGTAATCTGTATTCAGGCCACGGTGAGGTGGAGTCTGAAGGTGAAAATAATTAGTTTCATTCAAAAGAAAGGAAATCAGCTTCTATTCATGCTGAAGAGGTTTACCCAGGGCTCAGTGAGCCAGAAACACTCAGAGGTCACCTCATGTTGAGCTCTGGAGGACTCAGTTTGATTTAGAGGTGAAATTGATACATCACTACAGTTTTTATTTAGCCGGCCAAATACTCTGTCATCAAACCGCCCAGCAGCATACACAGACCTAGTGTAAAAGATGTGGTGTCATGATCCAGAGGACACGTAACACAGCTAAGACTAGGACAGTGATTGGGTTTCACTCTGCATCCTTTTGAAAAGCCCCTTTCTGTGTGTGGACAGAATTATGAATAAAACAAGAAACAGACTCAAACATGTGATAGCTTTAGTATTTCTTTGCATGAAAATGTTAGAAAAGATAAATGTGAAATTCCAATTCAGATGTAATTCTTATTCTTGGTTCTTGTCTTGTAGGCTGCCTGGGATCCTTGGTGCAGACCGCCTGCTGCTGTGGACTTATGAAGCTTCATTTACCACAAATACAAACATCTGTCCTTTCCTTTAGCTTCATTCCATTATCATTACATTCCCTGATATTAACATTAGAGAGAACAAAATCAAGTACATGGCAGTTCTTACAAACAGCACACGTATGACCTTGACAAACAATCATGGATGACCTGCTGCTGTGGACCTGCTCCACTCCATGAGCTCTATCCTGCATCAACCATCAACAGAAATCACATCATTTAACATAAACTCATACTTTTAGACCAGTTAAACCCATTTTTAATAACAATTCAGGTAAATGCTGCTAAATTAATCAACACCATTCCTCTACAGATTATATTCATTATAGATATTAATGTTAATATTAGATTGATCTATCTATCCATGGTTGCTACCTAGTATGGTGCTATATAAATAAAGATTGATTGATTGAGTCTATATTAGGCAGAGACAAATATGATTTTAGTCCCTTTTCCTCTTTCTGGATGGACATGAGAAGAGGGAGTACTTTAGTTTGTATCTGCAAACCTCATGTTGAATGTGTTTGCTGATAGATGAAAACAGTCACTCACCGTGTTCCTATGCTGTTTTCAGAGCTCTGAAGGCTCAAACCACACTCACAACAATGCACATCGTCATTGTTGCACATGCACGGGGTGCAGACTGGTCTGTTGTCAGTCATTATGATCAGAGGATCATCGGGTTGGGCCATAGTTGGTCATAAATTGTGCTGTTTGACCCTTGCATAAATCATGCTGCACACTTTCTGCTGTTTCTCTTTCACAGCAGATCTCACAAAGGGCACATTGACCTGCAGATCTGCCAGAGGCTCAGTGTTTTCCAGCAGGCGTGTGTCTTCTCGCTTTTTATGGAGGAGAAAATCCTAAAGATGACAGCTGATTTATGCTGCCTCACAGTGAAGCAGTCAAAACCACAGACAGGTTTCCACAGCCTGTTGGAAAGGTGATTCTTATCAAAACATGTTTAAAAGGGTAAATGCTTTGTCTCCTGTTGGCATTGTTGGGTTAAGAGTAGGGAGGGAGCGTGATGGTGATCCACTGATAACAACAGTCTGTCAGCGTCTCTTATCATCCACAGGAACAACACAAACGGCCCCGGGGCCCATTTGAACCTCAGCTATGGCTGCTTGAGCTCCAGGTCCACGTTCTCCCTGCTCCTCTGAACCAAAACAAGCAGAGATCCCCTCAGACACGAACATGCTCATGTTTGGAATGAGATTCCACATACCAGACAGGTAATTACTCTGCTGTAGGTATCACCTGTACCTGCAACCCACTGTTTCCTCAGAGCAGATGTTAAGAGATTAAACTCTGAGCATTTGGAATATTTCTGTGGTAGTGCAAACACGTCTTACTGTAGATCTGTATCCTCTGTTACTTCAAGCATTCAAGGATATATTTCTGTTAAGAGATTGTTATTACTGTCTATAAATTCTAATAATGTCTGGACCATTCTCCACTGAGTCCTTCAATTTAATATGTTGAATAGTGTAAAATTTGGTGTGAAAGCTAGTGCTATATATATACATACATATATAAATATATATGTGGCAACGCAGTCTGGAGGAGGGGAAGGGTATGTGTGGTACACTGAGCTGAGGGCTTGGACCTCAATCCCCTTCAAATAATTTTGGCCATAAATGGTAGATGCCTGACAACGCCACCTTGGGAATTGCATGCAAAGAATCACACCTTTCACCAGAAGGACACAGGTCCGTTATTGAACAAGCCGGAGATGTGGTTCCAGTGTAAACAAAAAGATAATCTTTATTAAACAACAAAAGGTAAACTTTATTAAAACCCCTTAAAAAAAAGGGAATGGGGGAAAAGTAAGGGGACCAGTCAGAGGCTTGGGCGTACCAGGGGTGAAGAGGGGCTGATGAGGGGGAGAGGGGTATCCCAACAGAACCAAAAATTAACAAAAATCACCCCAGACGCTCGTGGCAGACACACACTCACTCACTCGCACAGACGTGGAGGGGGGAGCCCAAACCAGGAACACAGCACACCAAGGAGGGGGACACCACCACCCTAAACATCACTTCTCCACCCGTGGCTCCCAGCTCTGAAAGGACAAGAAAACAAATTAGAAGGGGAAATTGAACACAACAATACAAACTCAAATGGTTAAAAAAAAAAGGAATATCCCGCTACACCCAACCTAATCAAATTAATATCAATTAAAGGGAGTAACAAATCCCCCTAACCAATAATTAAAGCTAAATAACGAAAATCTAATTACACCCCAAACGATCCAAAAAGGAGGAACAAAACAATAAATCACTTCAAAATATTTCAAAATAAATGAACAAATATACTTAAATACCAAAACCTAAACCACTAAACCCCCTAAAGTAAATAAATATATACATAAATAATCAATGAAGCCCAAACAGGAAAGAAATCACAAATCAACCCCAAAGAAACCTCTCATAAGGGAGATGAAATTAGTCACTAATAAACCCCAACAAAATTGATCACAAAGAAAATGAAATTAATCACAAAGGAAACTAAATCAATCACTACTAAAGTCCCCCCCCAAAAAAGAGAAAGTAATGACCCATAACAATTAATAAACCCAACAAAAGTAGAAACAATAACTCAAATCATCAATAATTCCCCAAACCCCATAGTCAATAAAAGTTCATGGCCTGCCGGGCCGATCGGCGCTGAGGAGTCAGGTCATATGCATGCGGGGCGTTGAACAGCCCGCGGTTTATCCAGGCCAACCCGCGGGCGCATGCACAAGGAGCCCAACTCCCACAAAACACAGAGCAGCAAGAAGATAAAAACGATGAGTACCGACCAGTAAGCGGAGCGAAGCCCAGCCCAGTATCACCGGGCAGAGTGAAGCTCAGCAAAACAAAGCGGTGCAGCAAAGCAAAGCAGGAAGCGGAGCAAAGCAGCCCCGGGAAAACAAAGCAGCCGCATCCCAGGTCTCCCACTGCCGTAGCCCACCGGCGCTAACACAGAGAGAGAGGAGAAGGCCTGTCACCATGATTATGTGATACATTAAAGGTAAGAGCCAACAGGTTTAACCTGAGGAGGGTCACCGACCAGGCAGATCGCCGCTTATCCACCCCGAGGTAGAGGTGACATTACGTGCCGATCGCAGCGGCATCCCCAGGGGAGTAACACACAGGGCATCTAAAAGCCATACATAGGTTTTAGAGAACTGAAGCACCAGAGGAATATTAAAGGGAGCTGATCCGTGGCAGCCGTCAGCTAACTTACCTGTGTGAGAGCAGCGGCGGGTGCCGGCTGAACCCGGAAGTGAATGGAGCTGAGAATCGCCAAGCAAGAGGGCTACCGGAGGTTCCCCTACCTCCTTTTATAGGGCGCCCCCAGGCGGTCATTGGCTGACACACACCCTGGGAGTCAAGTGCGGATGAGGGTGGCAGCAACCTCATCCTGCTACATATATATATATATATATATATATATATATATATATATATATATATATATATATATATATATAGTAGTTTAGAACACCCCAGTTTTTCCATTTAGTTATTGCACTTCAAGTTGTACAAGTCCAATGAATAGCTTGAAATGTCACAAAGGTAACTGCTGTACTGCCATAGCTTAAAAGAAAAGGTTAGGTGACTCAAAACTGAAAAATGATGTACATTTCAGAATTGTACAACAAGGCCTCTTTCAGGGAACATGAAATGAAATTTAAAGCCGTTCTGCAGCAATGAAGGTTGATCAAGCCTTGAAAGCTGGCTCTACTACTTCCTACAGGTGTTCCAACTTTTCTTGATTGCTTACAGCCCCCGTCTGCATAAAAGCATACCCTATGGTACCATACCCTTTTGAGCATCACTTGAATAGCATTGTACTGCAGAAAGTCGGTTGTTGCTGCAAAAATGGCAGGAAAAAGGCAATTAACAACAGAAGAGCGACAGACCATCATAACACTTTAAAATGTAGGTCTTTCTTACAGAGAAACTGCAAAGAAAGTCAAGGTGTCTGTAAGTACAGTTTTCTTCACCATCAAAGGGCACTTAGAAACTGGGGGAATTCTGACAGGAAGAGGTCTGGCCAGCACCCCCATTTTGCGCAAGAGGAAGCATTCTCTGCTGTCTGATGCAGCCACGATCCGCTCCGTGGACTACAGGCCTGCCATTTTCCATTTAAAGTGTAGCTGTTAACATTGTTGTCTGTCAGTAATGTCATTCTGCAGTGCAGCCCATGTACATGTGAACATTTGATCCAAATACTGCCTAAATCTCTTAGCATCTTTGGTCGCGCTCCTCCATGTGCCGGTGAGCGTAAAGATGCAGATAGACGCGCATCACAGGGACAGTGAGGGATCATCAGACACTTTGTGTGATTTTGTAATCCAAACGGTGTCCTGATAGCTCGTGTGCATGGTTTGAGTGAACACAAAGACTTAAAAAATTACCATTCAGCCTTTTGATGAATCAAAAACTCAACATTCCCTCTGTTTCACTCGCTCACTGTTTTCTAAATGATAAAATCATCCTGAGGTTTCCTGGATCACTAATTCACCATGATATAAGAAGAATCTTTAAAAGATCAATCTCAAATACAGTCTACTAGTGCAGCAGTTCTCAACCTGTGGGTGGAGGCCCATAAGTGGGTCTCAGAGCTGTTTTCAGCGGACGGTGTATAAATCAGGTAAATTGTGGTAAAAATGTCTTCAGTGTATGGAGGCCCTTAAGGTGCGTTCACACCGAACGCGACTTGGGAGACCTCGGCAGCCACTCTCCATGCAGAGTCAATGTACAGCCACGATCAGCCACGACCTCACGCGACCAGATCTCACGCAATGCAACGGACGCGTTCTGGGCGACTTGGTTGCATCTTTGGAGACTTGGGGGCGGCGCCCCTGTTGCTGCAGATGGAACTCTGGGGTCGCTTTGGACTCGAAGCAGGTCACTGTGCTTCGTCGACAAAGTTGAAATATTTGAACTTTTCAGGCGATGTCGCGCCGTGAGAGCTAATCAGCGTTGTGTGGGTGCGTGATTGACACCCGTGACAGACTGTTTTTATTCCAGACCACAGAGTAACAATCCATGTCCGTGTGGGGAACATTAGTTCCGCCTAGACGGACCGCAGAGAACTCACAGAAGATGCTGCTGCAGGGCCATCAGCTGCAGTGTTTTGTGGTTGGTAGGTGAGTGAAAAGGATACAGTTGGAATAATGTCAGCTAATATGTCCTATTGTATGATATATGATATGATCGCAGGAGTGAAACTCGAGCAGGCGAGATGTCACTGAGCAACGGCAACGGTGACAAAATGAGCTATGAACAGGTGACAGGACTTGTGTTTGCGACGCGATCTTGGTCACCAAAGTCGCGTTGGGTGTGAACGCACCTTAAGAGGACAAACATCCACCAGAGTATGTCAGAGTATACCCACTAGAATAACCAGACTACACCACTGGAAGGATGGTATGTATGCTGTTCAAATAAAAAAGAAAAACTTTGTGGCATAAACACCCCAGCTGCTAGCCTACAATCATGAGACAGAAGAGAGGATAATTCTGTCTAGAAGTGAACTGGAGATTAATTCCCCTATCATTTTTTGAATGTCTAGTTAACTGCATATGCTTCCATTTCTGTTGAAAAAAGAGTGGTTAATAATTGACCAGTTGGTGATGGTATGTTGGGCAGGGCGGGGGGGGGCCTCAAAATGAAATTCTGCTTAGGGCCCCAATTTGGCCAGGGGCGGCCCTGGGTCTGGTAAACCCAAAGCCACAACTAAATCAGAGGACAAGTTTCTGAGAGTTAACAGTTTGTGTGACAGGCGGCTCACAGGACAACAGCTTCAAGCACAGCTTAATAGTGGTCGTAGTAAGCAAGTCTCAGTTTCAACTGTGAAGAGAAGACTTCGAGCTGCAGGTTTGGCAGGACGAGTTTCAGCAAGAAAGCCATTGCTAAGACGTCGGAATAAGACAAAGAGGCTTGCCTGGGTCATGAAACACCGCCATTAGACTTCTGAAGACTGGAAGAAGGTTTTATGGACTGATGAATCAAAATCTGAAATCTTTAATTCATTACACAGGATCTTTGTACGCCGTTGAGTAGGTGAAAGGATGGTCCACAGTGTGTGACATCAACTGTCAAACATGGAGGAGGAAGTGTGATGGTCTGGGGCTGTTTTGCTGGATCCAGGGTTGGTGACTTGTACAGAGTGAGAGGCACCCTGAACCAAAATGCTACCACAGCAGAAAAATTGGGGTGTTCTAAAACTTTTGACCGGTAGCGTATACACACACGCACACAGATAGATAGATATATAAATGTATATATATATATATATATTATTTGTTTTATATATATATATATATATATATATATATATATATATATATATATATATATATATATATATATTTATATACATATAAACTAATCATTTTTGCTTCTTTTTTGTAAATACATTTCCCATTACCAAATTTTCTTCTTCCTAATCCAAAGCTATGTCAAGCAGTCAGTTATTACACTCTTGTCTTAAACATTTGTCCAATATTTTTTCTTACTCTGTCTCAAATTTAATTAATTGTCTAACTAAGCCTTGAGCTGTAGTGAGCCCTTGGGCTGCTTTGGGGTAATTTTTCATTTTGATACACCTGGAAACCCCCAACGCAGCAATAAAGGAACAATCCAAGTCAGATGATCGAATCACCTCTGCCTGATCCACCTCTGCCTGATCCTTTAGATTTACTCTGTAGCAGAGTGTCTTGATTTACAAGGTAAACTCAGCCAGCTCTGCAGGGGGAAGTCATTTCAGCCACCTCATGAACCCAGATGAATGCAGACTCAGTAAATCAATCAATTTTTTCTGTTTCCTAATTCCTAATTTGATTCATAGATGTTCCTCATGAGAGATCTGCTCTGCAAACTGAGACATCTTTCATCACAGCTGATTCGGGTCTTCAATATTTATTTGATCTGTTAATTTTTCTGACTTTGCCTCCGCATGTTGTGGGATTTGATCTCCCTATTACCTGCCTGATCCCCCGTGTAAGTCCTAGTTTTTCAAAGTAAAGACTTTCATTCTGACCTTGTGACTGCAGTCACGGGTTTGATTCATCCCCTCTATGGCGTATTTCAGAGTTTTATTCAGTTCTCTAGTTTATGATGGAACATTTTCATCAGTACAGTACTTGGTGTTTCAGTGTGGATTGTGATCCATGTCTTAGATGATTAACATGGTAATCATACCTGCTTAGGAAGCACTCATTAATCTTAATGTTTGAGCTTGTTGAGCTTGTTTATTATTCAAAAAGGATCTTTATCTGGAGACAGAAAATCTGTGGTTTGGTTTTGACCAGTCACACATCAGCAGTTTTTTATGTTTGCAGGGAAAACAGTCAAAATGTAACTGTGACTAAATCAGCTTCCCGGCTCGCATTGATAATGATCTGAATCATTAATTTGTCTTTATAAACACATAGCTGCATGTAATGTTTAACAACCCTCTGGGCCAAAGGCTTTAAGTGAATTGACAGATTTATTGGGAGACGTGTCACTTTAGCCAATCAACATTTAGAGTCCTGTACTCTCTAGCTCAGGGGTGGGCGACCTAGGCCTGAGGGCCACACTGTTACATACTGTTAGTCACTCTCAATGAGAAAAAAAAAATGAAATAAACGAGTTTACAAAATTTAAAGCTTCAAAAAGGATTATACCAGCATTAATATATTTGAACTCAAACAAAAAAAATCACAATTTAATGAGCATCACACGTACCTAAACCAATTTAAGCTTCTTTTTAATGCAATTAAAGAATGAATGTTTACCAGTTTTAAAGCAAAAACACATTACCCTTACAAATTGTTTCCAAAAATAGCTTTTGCTAATACTATATATTGTGTTTTAATGCCTTATAATAATTAATATTTAGAGATACAATCATAGCAGAGTAAGTTCTTTCATGACTTGTAAAAAACAAAGCATGTACCAGCATCTAAGGTTAGCAGAAACATTTTATCACCTTAATATGTGCATTACATAGTACTGGTTAGCTCATGATTAATCATATTTAGCAGCTGATGTTGTGTTTTCTTCATATTTCAGTTTGGGTTTTTTTGGAAATGATCGGTGGGCCGCATTGAGTGAGGTGAAGGGCCCACATGTGGTCCCCTGGGCTGCCAGTTGCTCACCCCTGTTCTAGAGCCTTCCTGCATCAGGACTGAAGGCTCTGATGGGTCCTGACCTCAAATCTCCTCCTCAGGGGGACATACC